>CM061067.1:82299036-82871064 GCA_030762895.1 Sophora flavescens
ATTTTCCCCGTACCCAGTTCTATTGTTTCTGCTGTTGCTTGTCATAAGTGCTTAGTTGAGGGAGCTCAATGATATATACTCTTATTCTCTGCTAAGATAGAGGCTGACAGTGATGTGACGGCTATACCTGTGGTGTGTGAATTCCAGGATGTTTTCCCTAAGGATGTCTCTAGCTTGCCTTCGAATAGGGAAGTTGAGTTTAACATATATCTAGTGTCAGGGAGTGGACCAGTATCGGTAGCGCCTTATAGAATGGCACCTTTAGAGTTGAGCGAGCTTAAGAAACAGTTAGAGGAGATGCTAGGGAAGGGGTTTATTAGGCCTAGAGTATCACCCTGTGGAGCACCTGTCCTCCTGGTGAAAAAGAAGGATGGGAGCATGAGGTTATGTGTTGACTATAGGCAGTTGAACAAAGTGACCATCAAGAATAAATACCCTTTGCCTCGGATAGATGACCTCTTAGACCAGTTGAGGGAAGCGTCGGTGTTTTCCAAAATAGATCTAAGATCGGGATACCATCAAATTAGAGTCAAGAATGAGGACATTCCTAAGACAGCCTTTAGGACAAGGTATGAGCACTATGAGTATGTAGTGATGCCCTTTGGTGTGACTAATGCCCCAGCCGTTTTTATGGACTACATGAATCGGATCTTTAGGCCATTCTTGGATAGCTTTGTGGTGGTGTTCATAGATGATATTTTGATATACTTTAGGACACCAGAGGATCATGAGGAGCATTTGAGGTCAATGTTGCAGATTCTGGGGGAAGAGCAACTGTATGCAAAGCCAGAAAAATGTGAATTTTGGCTTGATGAGGTGAAGTTTTTAGGACATACCATATCTAGGAATGGTGTAGCGGTTGACTCTAGTAAGGTGGATGCAGTGTTTGGATGGGAGCAACCTAAGTCAGTGACGGAAGTGAGGAGTTTCCTAGGACTGGCAGGTTACTATAGGAAATTCATAGAAGGGTTCTCTAGGCTAGCTTTACCTCTTACCAAGTTGACTAGGAAAGGAAAATCTTTCGAGTGGGATAAGGAATGCGAAGAGAATTTTGAGGAGCTTAAGAGGAGATTGGTGTCATCACCGGTCTTAACCATTCCAGATCCTTCAGTGGGTTTTGTGGTATATTATGACGCTTCTAAGAATGGTTTAGGTTGTGTGTTGATGCAGGAAGGTAGGGTAGTGGCTTATGCATCTAGGCAGTTTAGGACGCATGAGGTGAATTACCCTACTCATGACCTTGAGTTAGCAGCAGTACTCTTTGCTCTTAAGATTTGGAGGCACTATTTGTATGGTGCAAAGTTTGAGGTTTTTAGTGATCATAAGAGCCTTAAGTATTTGTTTGACCTGAAAGAATTGAATATGAGGCAAAGGAGGTGGATGGAATTCCTTAAGGACTATGATTTCGAGTTGAAGTACCATCCAGGGAAGGCCAATGTGGTGGATGATGCACTCAGTAGGAAAACCTTGCATGTGTCATGTTTAATGGTCCGAGAGGTGAATATGATAGAGGAGTTCAGGGACATGAATCTAAATGTATCTCTTAGTGCTCTAAGCTTGAAGTTGAATAGGCTGGAAATTTGCAGTGACCTTAGAGAAATGACTAGGCGAGAACAACTTTTAGACCCTTGAGTTACAGTCTCTTTTAGATCAAGAGAATTATGTGTTGTCTACTGATGGTCTAGCGTTTTTTAAGAATAAAATCGTTGTTCCTAAGGAGGGGAGCTTTAGAGAGAAAGTTTTAGAGGAAGCACATAAGGGGAAGTTCACCATACATCCAGGGATAACCAAGATGTACCAAGATCTAAAGAAGATGTATTGGTGGCCAGGAATGAAACGGGATGTGGCTAGCTTTGTAGCCAAGTGTTTAGTATATCAAAAGGTTAAGATAGAACATCAGAGACCTTCGGGTTTGTTGCAGCTTTAGAAATTCCTCAATGGAAATGGGAGAGGATTTCTATGGATTTTGTGATGGGGTTGCCTAGGACTCGTTTGGGTTTAGATGCCATATGGGTAATTGTGGATAGGTTGACCAAGTATGCTCACTTCCTGCCAATAAAAGCAACCTATAGTTTGAATAAGCTAGCAGACTTATACATTAAGGAGATAGTGAAGCTTCATGGGATACCCACATCTATAGTGTCGGATAGAGACCCGAGGTTTACCTCTAGATTTTGGAAAGCTTTTCAGCAAGCCTTTGGGACTAAGTTGAACCTTAGCACGGCCTATCATCCCCAAACGAATGGTCGATCGGAGAGCGGATCATTCAGACCCTTGAGGACATGCTTAGGGCGTGTGTCTTGGATGAAGGAGGGAGTTGGGATAGATTCCTACCTCTCATTGAGTTTACGTATAACAATAGTTATCACGCTAGTATAGGCATGACACCCTAAGAGGCCATATATGGGAGAAGGTGTAGGTCCCCTTTATGTTGGTGTGAGGTAGGTGAGAAGACCTTGATAGGACCTGAATTGGTCCAGGAAACCTCCGAGAGAATAAAAATGATCAGGGAGAGGATGCGCACGACGCAAGGTAGACAAAAGAGCTATGCCGACAAAAGGAGAAAGCCTCTAGAATTCCAGGAAAGTGAGCATGTATTTTTGAGAGTCACTCCTAAGACGGGGTAGGGAGGTCAATGAAAGTCCGCAAGCTAAATCCACGTTTCATGGGACCTTTCCAAATTCTTAAAAGAGTCGGGCCTGTTGCTTACCAATTGGCTCTTCCGCCACAGTTGGCAAACCTTTGTGATGTTTTCCATGTGTTTCAACTCAGAAAATATGTGCCTAATGAATCTCATGTGATAGCTTCCGAGTCTGTACAATTGAAGGATAATTTGATCTACAAGCCAAAGCCTAGTCAAATCTTGGACAAGAACACTAAGACTCTAAGGAACAAGGCAATTTCATTGGTGAAAGTGTTATGAGACAGATTGACTTCTGAGGAAGCCACTTGGGATATGGAGGAGGACAACGTGCGTCAATACCCATATTTTATTATCTAAGGTATGGTAACCTTTTAGTTTTGAATACGACATATGTTACAATAGGCGCGTGTGTACGAGATGAATTTCGGGGACGAAATTCTTTAAGGAGGGGAGAAAATGTAACATCCTAAAATTCTAATATAATTAATTTGAAAAAAAAGAAGAAGATTAAGATATAAAAAAATAAAAATAAAAATAAATAAATAATGATAATAATATTAAGTTATTAAAAAGTATAATGCAAATAAAATATAAATAAGAAACTTAGTATAAAAGAGTGATAATATAATGATTTAATGAAATTTATTAACTAATATAAAGAATACAAATAAATAAATAAATAAATATATATATATAAATATATATATGACCAAAAAAAAAAAAAGAAAGAAGGATAGGGCGTTAAAAGCCCAAGCAGCGCAGTGAAATTTAAAAAAAAAAGCCTAAAGGAATCCACACTTGATATATAAAGGTTATAAACTAAAAGAAAACGAAGGTGGATCAGGAGCCAGCGCCGCAGGAGTTCAGTTCCGTTCTTTCTTGTCAGTACAACTTTAACAATACAGATCCAAGAACGCCACCAAACGGGAGAAGAATTTTTAGGGAAGCACAAATCTTTATCATAAATAATTTTTAGAGCACATTGGAGGTCTTCGAGAGGTGAGTAACAATATCTTTTGATAACCCTTTCCATGGTACATGTGTTTGTTGTGTTGAGTGATTTACCTATAATTTTCGAGAGATTTTAACTGAATGATACGTGTTATTAATAAAATAATTTTTTGGGGTTTTGAATTAAAATAAAAAGGATTATTAAATTGGGTATTTATTCTTGTTACTCGTGGCATGAAATACATGATTGGTATTCATATTAGTTGAATGACGTGCTTATTGGTGTGTGCTATGCCATGTGAGTTTATTTGACATGCATAATAAAATCAAATATTTAATTTTTGGCAAATGAATTGTTACAAGTATGAGACATGAAATTGTGCCTTATGATGAATTGTATGATGTTTGCCGCAATACCACCTATGATAGGGGTATCGAAAAGTAATATCACTGTAATGGGGTATTGAAAGTAACATCCCATATAATTGGGATGTCGAAAATAAGTAATACTACCTAAAAAGGAGTATCGAAAGTAACACCGCCATAGGTTGGGGTGTCGAAAAAGGAGAAATACCACCATGTGCACATGGGAGGTATCGAAATGGAAATGTCCCCGACAGGAGGGTGACATCGAAACACTCCTCGTGAGTAGGGGTGGACAATGGGACGCCATTGTCGTGTGATGTGTGAAATTATGGCATGCCGGCAAGAGGCCAATTTAATTAGGAGGTCTTCGGACCGCTTGGATTAAACTTGAATTTATCTGGTATATGGAATGTGGTGTATTGAGATGAGATTATTATTAATGTTAAAAGTATTTTCTTTATATATATTATTTTGAAAATCAGCGGGTGCCATGGACAGTTTTTCCGGTTATCAAGACGCATTGAGAACAATGCTATTTTCGAAAATGTTTTTATAAAACTGTATTGTTGATCACTGGGATTTTATATCTCATTATTAAGCATTGTTTTCAGAGCACGAGGAGGACGTCATTGAGGCTGAAGAGGCGTGAAGACTTAGTGGACACCATTAGATAATCTTTCTAGTTTGGTTAGTCTGTTCTTAAATAAGGAGTCGTATGTGGCTAGACGCAATTATTTATCGTTGGGATTGTAACTAGACGCCCAGTTTTGAGGCTTTTGATTTATTTATTTATTTATTTATTTATATCTATATTCATTACATGGATAATTTAATACTATATTATTTAATATGAGGCATTTTCAGACTTTAAAGTTTTTTCTAATTTTTTGTTAGGAGATATATGTTTTAATTAAATGTTTTAAAGGATATTTTATTGATTTTATCTTGGGATCACTAATGTAACGAAGGGCGTTACAGTTGTGCTACCTTTCAACCTTGGTGCTTTACCCTTCTTTTTCTTGCCCTTGCAACTGAGCTCTTCCTTTGCACATTCTTCCCTTGGGAGACTCGGTATGGGCTCCATGTCTCGTAGCCACTCAAGGTAGACTTCATCCCCCGAAGGGCCTTTTTCCTCACTGTCTTTCTCATGAGATTCCACTGATACTGTTGCAAGTGAAGGATCATTGTCTTCTCGAGTTGCCTTTACCTTTTCAGTTGGGTCCACCACATCCACTCGATACACTTCCGACCTCTCTACAGGGTGCTTCATTGCTTCAAAGAGATTGAAGACTACCTCATCATCTTGCACCCTTAAAGTGAGTTTCCCTTGCCGCACATCTATCAAGGCACCCCCAGTGGCCAAGAAGGGCCTACCCAAAGATGAGAGGAACCTCGGCATCTTCGTCTATATCAAGCACTACAAAGTCCGCCGGAAATATAAGCTTGTCCACCTTCACCAACAAGTCTTCGACCACCCCATAAGGATATTTTATAGAGCGGTCGGCCAGTTGGAGCGACATCCGTGTATCCTTAACTTCTCGGATCCCCAACCTCTTCATCATAGAGAGGGGCATCAAGTTGATGCTTGCCCCTAGATCACATAATGCCTTCCCTACAGTCATCCCCCCAATGGTGCAAGGTATCGAAAAAGAACCGGGATCCTTCAACTTTGGAGGTAGTTTTCTCGAAGAATGGCACTACACTCCTCGGTCAAAGCAACCGTTTCTTCATCTACTATCCTCCGCTTCTTGGTGAGAAGCTCCTTCATAAACCGGGCATATGATGGCATCTGTTCCAAGGCTTCCGCAAATGGAATGTTAATCTGAAGTTTTCGGAAGACATCAAGGAACTTATTGAATTGCTTATCCTGTTGAGGCTTCTTCAATCTTTCAGGATACGGTACCTTCATGTAAGGTGGGAGGTCTTGGGGTTCAACCCACTTCTTTCTACGGACTCTTCATCTACAAAGCTTCACCTTCCCCCTTGCTCCGGTGCCTTGTCACTTGCCAACCCTTCTTTCTCTGGTTGCTCTTCCTCAACGGGTAGTTGTTCCGGGGCCTTGCCATCCTGAGAACTAATTGCACCCCTGTTAGGTTCCAACACCCTTCCGCTTCTAGTAGATATGACGTTGCATTGGCCCTTGGGGTTGTTCTCGGTATTACCTGGGAAAGTTCCTGGGAGGCACTCATTAAGTTGCTTTGCGAGTTGGGCCATCTGTGTCTCTAAATTGTGAATTGCCGCCCCTGTATGCGTTGTTAACTTGTCAACTTTCGTATTCACTGTGTCTGTGTTGATTATCATCTTTTCCATTGCTGCACTCATCTTCTCAATAGCCAGCTCCCACGGTTGTCTTCCACCATCTGTTATTTGCAAATCGACTAGGCCCCTGGAAGAGCCTCGCTGGGTATTGCACTGTTGAATTCCAATGTTCGGCCTTATACCCTGCTGAGGTTGTTGCCAATTCTGCTGAGGAGGTTGTTGACCGGTTAGACCACCATTAACATTACTCCAAGCGAAACCCGGATGGTCTCTCCTCATGTACCCCCTATTTTGATTCTGATTGTAGTCATTTTGTCCTGCTCCTCCGATAGTTATTCGGGGCACCTTTGTGTCATAAAAGTTGTGGCATGAGTCCACATGTTCCCGAGGGAAGTTGAATGGACAGTTTCGAGTGTCATGATCTCTATTACAATTACCACAACCTGGAGGCATTCCCTCGTGTATCACATTAGCCTTCTTGTTCTCCGACAAAGCCGCCACTTGCATCTTCAACAACTGTTTTGCTCAAGAATGGCCTCCATTGCCCCGAGTTGATTCCATTTGAGGTTTCCCTTCCACGGTTGTAATCATTATATGACATTTTCTCTAACAATGCCCATCCATCCTCACCTGATAAATATGAGAAAGAACCGCCACTGCGGCATCACAAGTTCATCCGATAGCGTCCCCTCAACCCATTAAAGAAGTCTGTGAACTTTTGAGACCGGGTCAAAGAACGCTGAAGGGCATCTTCTCAATAAGCCATTGTACCTCTCCCAAGCTTCATTATATGTTTCATCCTCCGTTTGCCTAAATGAAGTGACGGCTATTCTTGCTTGTGCCGCCTTCGAGGAGGAAAGTATTTGGTTAGGAACCTCGTGCCATTTGCTCCCATGTTCGATCTTGTTCCTATCCAAAACTGCCAACCCAATCGCGAGCGACATCCCTAAGAGAAAGAGGGAAAAGCCGCAAGCGAAACTCATCTTGAGAGACTCCCTGGTCTTCTCGCAAGTCACAAGCTTCAAGGAAGCGAGTGATGTGTCTATGAGGGTCCTGTTTGCCACTCCCATCAAACTGATTTTCCCGGAGCTGGAATGTGACACATGCTTCAACTCTGAAGGAGTCTGTGTTCAGGTTGCCCCTCACAATAGAAGAGTCACAATCTCCCAAGCTTGGTAGATCGTACTCGAAGAGAGGCTTGTAACGAGGAGGAGGAGGAGGAGGATTTTCTTCAGTCATGCCTTCTATTTTAATTGCTTCCAACCTCTTCCTTTCTCTGGCCTCTTTTCTTAACCGCCTCTGGTCCCTGGTGATCTCGAAATCAAATAGCAAGTCCTCTTGTAGGAGGGTACCTCGCATACAAAAACAGGCAAAGACCAAGTGGAATCAAAGAAGCAGAGAAAAATAATAACAATTAAATAAGAGAAAATAAAAAAAACTAAAAGTCAGCTTAACCAAACAGCCGAATTTCCTAAAAATTAGGAAAATTGGTTGTGCCAATCCCCGGCAACGGCGCCAAAAACTTGTTGTTGACTCCGGCAAGTGTACCAGGTCGTCGCAAGTAATAAAAACACGGTAAGATTCTACCGAGGTCGAACACAAGGATTGGGTTACCAATTCGACTAAATTGTCAAGAAATCCGATACGTTGGTTAAGCAATATAAGGTGGTTGAGAGAAAGAGATTGAGATTGCGAATTCAAGAATCGATTCAAATAACGCTACGGTGATTAAATTCAGAAATAAAGGCATCTAAGGTTTCGAATCCACCTACCCAATCATGCAAAGTACCCAAGTGATGATATTCTCCTCCCTAAGTTCAATTTTAATGTCAACCGGGACCCCTAAATTCTCCTAAATCCACTTCCGTGCTCATTAGGACGTATTCGATGATTTGAGTTAATTACTTGCTAGGTCTCTTAACCCTAATCTCGAATTCTATTAATTCTTGTTCCCTATAGGTTGCATCGATCTCCTACTCACTCGTGCAATACTCGACCGATGTTCCCAATTCAAGTTCTAACACGCGAATCGCCGCTAGGCCTCAACACACTTAACTAGTCGATCACGCTAGCATATAATCGACACAATGAAAACAGAATTGGAAAATCATAATTGAATTAAAGGAGAGAGAGTTACATTACATGAACACTATGCCGCCATGGGTGGCTTCATCGATCCCTAGACAAGAGGATTAGTTCCTCATGTCCGTAACAACAACGCACGTAGAATCGGAATTCATCCTAAGCCGATGAATTAAGAGAAAAGAAGAGAAGAAGAAATCCAAGAATAAGGGTTCCAAATGGTCTCTGACAAATCTGATCAAAAAAGTCCTCTTTTCTGTTCTGATCCGCTTCTATTTATAAGGAGGCCACGCGTCACGGCCGTGATGGCCATCACGGCCAGGCCGTGACGGCTTCTCGCAGCGCGCACGGGATTTGAACATTCGCGACGCGAAGGATGTCTCGCGACGCGAGTCTTCTTGTCACGGCCCGTGATGTCAATCACGGCGAGGCCGTGATGGTCTCTGCCTTGTGTGGATTTTAGGTCACGGCCCGTGATATACATCACGGCTAGGCCGTGATGGTGGTCTCGACTTGTATGGCTTTTAGGTCACGCCAGTGATATATACATCACGGCCAGGCCGTGATGGTCTCTGATTCTGGCACTATTCTGGATTTCACACACTCGCGACGCGAAGGACGTCTCGCGACGCGAACTTTCCTGTCACGGCCCGTGATGTCAATCACGGCTAGGCCATGATGGTCTCTGTCTTCCCAGATCTTCAAATTATCGCGGGGCGAGCCTCCTCTCGCGGGGCGAGAATCCCCAGAATGGCAATCTCCACTATTTGTTGACTTTCCTTAATTCTTAGAGCCTCACTTATGGACCTGAAAACAACACAAGCAACCACAAGCGTAATTCTCTCCAAAATAACCTAAAAACTACACAAAAGACGCAAAACGAGTCAAAGTCCAACTTAGGAACAAAACAAGGCAAATTTGGGCGAAAACGAGAGTAAACTCGAATAAATTGGCACATAAACCCTAGTTTATCTAGTCTTAAAACTAGATAAGCCAGAGGCTTATCACTTATCCCCTATGTTTCTGTATTCTTGTGGGTTACTTTAATTACATTAGAAGACCCGATTGAAGATTATGTTGCCGAGGAGCTGGACAGAGCTTTGTATGAAACGGAGGTTGCTGAGGAGTTGGATGGAACTACTTACGAACCAGACGCTGGAGGTCGAGCTGTGATCCATGGCGAGTAGAGTATAGATAGTATGGCCGGTGTGTCTAAGAAGGAGTATTTTTATATGTTTTCGCTAAGTATGGCTTTTATTTTAAGTTTATGCCTGTGAGGGATCCTATTGAGAGGATTCCCTCAACAGTGTTTTGGTAATGTAATAAATAAACAGGTGTGTATTTATATATTACAACCTTGGTGTGTTTAATTTGAAGAAGTTATATGATTGTTTAAATAAAGTTTTAATTTTTACGTATTTTTCACGTTAAGCGCGCGATTAAGGAATTAATTAATAAGGTTTTAAGCTAATAAAACACCAGGGCACAACGGGGTGTCTCATTTTGGTATCAGAGCAGTTTGGTTCTCAAACGGACTGTGGGTTATGTCTGATCAGAATCAAGGGCTGCGAGGTTTAGGATGTTGTTACTGGCCGTGTTTAGTTGAATCCACATCGGATGTTGACTATGCTTAGAAGTTGGGTAGTGTGTCAGAATCTGATGTGAGAGGTTAATATTAGTTTGGCATATGGTATTTATATACTTGCCTATGTAGTATTATATGTCATACTAATAAGAGTGGATGATTTCTTTTAACAGAATCATGGCTCGCGGAAGAGGACGTCCAACTAACAGTGGTGACGAAACTCCATAAAGGATTATTGGAGATGTCAATGGTAATGTCGACAATACTGAGAATGGAGGAGGATCATCTTCGACTCCAAGTGCAATGGAAACCCTAGCTCCTACTATGCTACTGCGAACCCAACAGAATGCTGAGATGCTGCAGATGAACAAAGAACAGCTAGAAATTAAGAATCAGAGAAGGGAGACAGCAGCTGAAAATGCCGGATTGACTAATTTTATGAATGGAAAACCACCTCAATTTCGAGGAGAGTATGACCCAGAGAAAGCAGAATGGTGGATACAAGAGATCGAAAAGATATTTGCTACTATGTGCTGCAGCGAGGAGAAGAAAGTGTTGCCTTCATGTTACCCGAAGGAGCAGAATTCTGGTGGAAGGGAAAGAAAAGACTATTGGAAGCTGAGGATAGGAACATTAACAGGAAGTTATTCACTGATTGCTTTTTCGAAAAATATTTTCCGCGTCTAGTTCGACGGGAGAAGGAAAAGGAATTCACAAACCTCAAACAAGACAATATGTCTGTTGGTGAGTATGCATCACGTTTTGAAGCTTTGATCAAGTTTTCGGAATTCTATCAAAGGTTTCCAAGTGAGGACTGGCAATGTAGAATATTTGAGGAAAGACTCAGAGATGAGCTGCAGAGGACTGTAGTGTCTATTGACATACAGTATTTCCCAGAACTAGTCGAGAGATGTAGTGTCATTGAAAGTATAGACCTAAGGATGGCCAATGAATAGAAACAACTGAGGAGTGGAGGTCCTAACCGATCAAGTTTCCAGAGGCGCGGAGAAAGTGGTTCTCAGTGGAGACAGAGACCATATGCTCGACCTGGGCAAACACCGGCACCAGCACCAGTGCCTAGAACGGGTCAGCAACCACAAGGCTTAGTTTGCTTCAGATGTGGAGGATCGCATTATGCTAGAGACTGTACAAATAGGCCTAGCAGTTTCAACTGTGGGAAACCAGGTCATGTGGCACGGGATTGCAGACAAAGGGTTATGCAACAGCCAATAGCTACCAGAAGAGGAACTGGAGACAATAGAGGCGGAGCTGGAAGAGGAGTCCCAGCAGCAAGACCACAAGTGGCCAAACCTCAAGCCACTGGAAGAGTGTTTACCATGAGGGGAGCTGAATCCTCTCAATCTGCTGATCTTATACAAGGCATGTGTTTTATAGCTGATAGACTCTCGTATGTGTTGTTTGACTCAGGTGCTACGCATTCTTTTATTTCGCATGAGTGTGTGGATCATTTGAAATTAACTGTTTCCAAATTACCTTATACCCTCACAGTGTCTACTCCAACCAGTAATCCTTTGACTACTATGTCTGTTTGTTTACAGTGTCCTGTCGTTGTTGAGAATAGGACATTTATTGTAGATCTTATCTGTTTGCCATGCAACAGATAGATGTTATTCTTGGCATGGATTGGTGATAAGCCTCTGGCTCATCTAGTTTTATAGCTAGTATGACCAGGGTTTTGTGCAAATTATATCCTATTTTCACCCAAATTAGATTAGATTGTCCTCAAGCAAGGTTTTGAGTCTCTAAAGTAGTTTTAGGTTAATTTAGCCAGTTTTGAGTCAAATAATACACTTATAGCTGTGTATTTGTTTTCAGGTTAAGTTGGAAGTCAAGAGAATAAAGAAACAGGGGATTCGCCTCGCGAGAGTTTCTTCGCCTCGCGACCCCGAAGGCTGACTGTTCCAAGAAAATGCAAGGTCTCTGGTTCGCCCCGTGAAGAAGATCTCGCCCCGCGAGTCACCCAACCCTGAAAGTCAGAGACTATCACGGCTTACCCGTGTTGAAGGTCACGGCGGTGGCAGTTTTGAAGTTGAAGAGTCTCGCCTCGCGAGAATCCATTCGCCTCGCGATCCTGGAAGTCAGAAAGCATCACGGTTGGCCCCTGATGTTCATAACGAACGTAATAAGAAGACTCTTCAGTTCCTCGCCCCGCGATCCTTTCTTCGCCTCGCGAGAGTACCAAAGGTTGCAGTCTGTTCACAAGATTCGCGTCGCTAGAGAGGCTTCGCCTCGCGAGTGGGCAAAAATTCCTGAATGTTATAAATAGCTGTCTGGGCAGATTATGAACAACTTTTTGCCTCTCCATAGTTTTACATATTTATCTGTGTGTTTCGTTATTGTCATGGAGAACTAATTTCTTAGATTAATCTACTGTATGAGAATTCCATATACTTGAGGTTTTGTAATTCCTATTTTAATTGCTTTTCCCTTTTCATTACCATATTATACATTTCTGTTTGTTATTTCAGGAGTGTATAATGTTGTATTGATTCGTTTCAGTGATGTTATGTTTCTATACTTAATCGTGATGTGTGTTCACTCATGTTCGTTAGTTCATGAGGGCTTAACCCCGTTTGTTATTTCGGGAATAGGAACATATATCCGTAGTAGCGATTGCGTTGTTAATTGTTGCTACAACTGAAGGGGGATTAGAATCTGCTTAGGGCTTGGGATTACATGAACCAAGGATAGTTGGGAATTCGAGAACAGTAGATTAATCGTTGTTTGCTATTTGATAATCTCTTTAAACTGCCCTGTTTTTAATTGCTTTGTTTTGCTTGTTACTTATTTGCTCCCCAATCCAAACCCCCCCCAAAACTTATTTTTGTGAAAAATAACACTTTAAGAGTCCTTGTGAGACGACATCCGAGTTGTCGGCCTAACTACAGTTTTAAAACCCGCTCGTTCTTTTTGGTGCGTGCGCGACAGCGCGACAAAAAATTGGTGCCGTTGCCGGGGACTCTTATTTGTTATTTTTCCATTTTTTTCCTCTCTTTTCTTTCTTTTATTTTCTGTTTTTGTTTTGAATTGGTCTGGCTACTAGGTCGAATTGTCCTGAATTGTGTGATTTTGATCCGGAAATTGAAAGAACACTGCACACACTCCGTAGAGAATTTCGGGCTAGCACTAGTAGTCATTCTGATTCCAAAACTGTTTTTGAAAACTTGGGTGACCAGAGGACATTAAGACAGCGTGCTGCCCCTGATGTAAATTACAATGGATTGTGTATTTCATATCCTGGTGCTGATACTCCTTTTGAACTAAAATCTGGTTTCATTCACTTGTTGCCAAAGTTTAATGGTCTTGCAGGTGAGGATCCACACAAGCACTTGAAGGAATTCCAAGTTGTATGCTCCACAACCTCGAGATCAGAGGGAGTAACTGAGGATAGCATCAAACTGAAGGCTTTTCCGTTTTCACTCCAGGGAGCTGCAAAGGATTGGCTGTTGTATCTTGAGCCCAACTCTATCACCACTTGGAATGATTTGAAGAGGGTTTTCCTAGAAAGATATTTTCCCGCTTCAAGAGCTGCGTCAATAAGGAAAGAAATATGTGGCATCATGCAAGGGAATTAGTCGTTAGCTGAATAATGGGAAATATTCAAGCAATTGGTATCCAAATGCCCTCAAAGATCGATTTCTGAACAGCTTCTCATCCAGTACTTTTATGAAGGATTACTGCCGATGGATAGGAATCTTTTGGATGCCGCTAGTGGGGGAGCGCTTGTTGATAAGACCCAGCTGCTGCCAAGCAACTCATTGAGAATATGTCACTGAATTCCCAGCAGTTTACTACCAAAAGAAATTCAGTTGAGACAAGAGGTGTGCGTGAGGTCCATAGTTCATCTTCCACCCAGGCCGCCCTTGAGAATAGATTGGATGAGCTGACTTCTTTTGTAAGGCAATTGGCAATAGACAGGGTTCAGCCTGCAAAGTTATGTGGCATCTGCAATTCACCTGAGCACCCATATGATGCATGCCCCATCCAGAGAGAAGAGTTTGTCGCTGAAGTGTCTCAAGCTTATGCAAGTAAATCCATATAATCAAGGAAACAATCAGAATCCAGACAAAGCACTCCAGACCTCTCTACCAATAGGTACCATCCCAACCGGAGGAATCATCCTAATCTGCGCAGATGGGAACTCATCCCAACAACAACCGATGGCAGCACCTCGAATCCTCCTCAAGTGACCACTTCCGCACCTTCCGGACCTTCACCGGAGGACATGTTCAAGCAAATGACTTCACAATTGACTTCACAAATGAATGCACAAATGACTACACTTTTCCAAAGAAGCAAGTCGGACAGCTCCAAGCCTCACAGCACGGGGCCAAAGAACAAACAAATGCCAGCATTCAAGATTTGAGGACACAAGTTGGACAGCTTGCCACATCCATGAATAACATACAGCAAGGTCAAGGGACAACCCAGCTGCCGGCACAACCAGTGATAAATCCCAATGCCTCCAATCCTAATGTGAGTGCCATATCTCTGAGATCTGGAAAAGTTGTTGAGTCCACCTCTAAAAAGGATGAAGAAACTGTTGAGGTAACTCCTGAGCCTACTGTTGAAGTTGAAGTTGAGAAAGTGTACAGACCACCAATCCCATTCCCACATAGATTACAGAAAAATAAGAAGATTGGTGGTGAAGACAAAGAAAGGGAGATTTTAGATGTGTTCAGAAAAGTAGCTGTGAATATTCCCCTTCTAGATGTGATCAAGCAGGTGCCCAAGTATGCAAAATTTCTCAAGGATCTATGCACCAACAAGAGGAAGATGAAGAATAATGAGAGGGTTGATTTGGGAAGAAATGTCTCAGCTCTTATCCAGTCTAGGCCTGCACAGTAAAGAGTTCGTTGTTTTAACCCCTACTCGAGCACTACCACAGAAGTGCAAGGACCCAGGCACATTTACTATTCCATGCACTATTGGGGATAAGAAATTTGAAAACTGCATGCTGGATTTGGGAGCCTCCATAAATGTCATGCCTACCTCCATCTTTAATTACCTTGATCTTGGGCCTTTGCAGTATACAGGTCTCACCATCCAGTTGGCTAACAGGACCAGTGCCCGACCCATGGGAATGGTAGAAGATGTGCTAGTGCAAGTTGATGATTTGATCTTCCCTGCTGACTTCTACATCTTAGACATGGCAGGAGAGACTCATTCCAGTAGATCACCAATAATCTTGGGCAGACCATTCATGAAGACAGCCAAGACTAAGATTGATGTGAATGATGGGACTATGTCTATGGAGTTTGGTGATATTGTGGCCAAGTTCAAGATCTTTGATGCTATGAAACACCCACTGGAGGAGCACTCGGTTTTCCAACTAGAGTTGCTTTCTGAGCTTATTGAGGATACCCATGAGGACTTTATTTCTGATTTCCCATTCATTTCTGGTTTTGATGATTTGTATTCATGTACTAACTGTACTAACACTAACCCTTGTTCTGTTTGTGCTGAGTTTCTTGATTCAACTTTGCAGGGTGATAGTGATAGTGAGAGTGAAGCTGTCTGTTCTGCAGAAGTCCTTGATATCCTGGCTACTCCTAATGTACCATCTGTTGAGCAACCACCATCCCTAGAGCTCAAGCCACTTCCCGAGAACCTGAAGTATGCTTACCTGGAGACAGATGAAAAACTTCCAGTCATGATTTCTTCCAGCCTTGATTCTGACCAGGAAGCCAAGCTTTTAGAGGTCCTGAAGAAGCACAAGAAGGCAATTGGGTGGACATTGGCTGATATTCCAGGAATTAGCCCCTCCAGATGCATGCACAGAATTCTATTGGAGGATGGAGCTAAACCAGTTAGACAGGCCCAAAGGCGACTAAACCCATTGATTTTGGATGTGGTGAAGAAAGAGGTGACTAAGCTTCTACAGGCAGGTATTATATACCCCATCTCTGATAGTACTTGGGTAAGTCCGGTGCAAGTTGTACCAAAGAAGTCCGGTCTCACAGTAGTTAGGAATGATAATAATGAGCTTGTACCTACTAGAGTCCAGAATAGTCAAGCGAGTCTCAGATAGATTATAGGAAGTTGAACCAGGCCACTAGAAAGGATCACTTTCCTTTGCCATTCATAGATCAAATGCTAGATCGGCTGGCCGGTAAATCTCATTATTGCTTTCTTGATGGCTTTTCCGGGTATTTCCAGATCCATATTGCCCCTGAGGATCAGGAAAAGACCACTTTCACGTGCCCCTTCGGTACGTTTGCCTATAGGAGGATGCCATTTGGCCTTTGTAATGCTCCTGGCACCTTCCAAAGATGCATGCTTAGCATTTTTTCTGAATTTATTGAAAATTGCATGGAGGTGTTCATGGATGATTTTACTGTGTATGGCTCCTCATTTGATGCATGTCTGCATAGTCTGAGTTTAGTTCTACAAAGATGCATTGAGACTGATTTGATTTTGAACTATGAGAAATGTCACTTTATGGTAGAACAGGGGATAGTTTTGGGTCATGTAATTTCTAAAGAGGGTATTTCAGTAGATCCTGCAAAAATTGATGTGATTTCTTCATTGCCTTACCCATCTTGCGTACGCGAGATCCGTTCTTTTCTTGGACATGCAGGTTTCTACAGGCGCTTTATAAAGGACTTTAGCAAGATAGCTCTGCCATTGTCAAACCTGCTGAAGAATGATGCCCTGTTTCATTTTGATGACCATTGCAAGGAGGCATTTGACTACCTGAAAAAAGCATTGACAACTACCCCCATCATCCAGCCCCCTTGACCGACACTCCTTTTGAACTAATGTGTGATGCTTCCAATTTTCTTTGTGGGAGCGGTTCGCACAAAGGGTGGGCAAGGCTGCCCATGTAATTCATTATGCTTCTAGGACATTAGATGCTGCACAATCAAATTACACCACCACCGAGAAAGAATCGCTAGTCGTTGTATTTGCACTTGATAAGTTTAGGTCATATTTGCTAGGTTCTAGGGTTATTGTTTTCACCGACCATGCAGCTCAAGTACTGTTAAAGAAACCAGAAGCTAAGCCAAGACTGATCCGGTGGATGCTTTTGCTCCAAGAATTCAATGTGGAGATCAAAGACAAGAGTGGAGCTGAAAATTTGGTAGCAGATCACTTGAGCCGAATAGCTAGGGATGAGGATCCTTCTCCCATCCAAGATGATTTCCCTGATGCGAGACTTCTACATCTGTATGGGGTAACCCCCTGGTTTGCTGACATAGTTAACTTTCTTGTTGCTGGTGTTGTTCCTGCAGGTACAAGTAGATCAAAGTTCCACAATCTCAGGAGTGATGCAAAATACTATGTGTAGGTTGATCCCTACCTTTGGAAGTTTTGCAGTGATCAGGTGATTCGGAGGTGTGTCCCCGATCATGAGACAGAGTCCATTTTGCACTTCTCACATGCCTCTCAAGTTGGAGGACATTTTGGACCACAGAGGACAGCAAGAAAAGTCCTGGATTCTGGGTTTTACTGGCCCACAATTTTTAGAGATTCCTATGAGGTATACAGGAATTGCAAAGAATGTCAAACAACAGGCCCTGCCATCACTCGTAGGAGTGAGATGCCTCAGCAACCCATGCTCTTTTGTGAGGTTTTTGATGTGTGGGGGATTGATTTCATGGGTCCTTTCCCCCATTCTTTTGGTTTTGTATATATTCTTTTGGCTGTAGACTATGTTTCAAAGTGGGTGGAAGCAATCCCCACTAGGACTAACGATGCTAAAGTTGTTTCCAAATTTGTTAGGTCCAACATTTTTTGCAGGTTTGGCATACCTAAGGCCATCATCAGTGACTGTGGCACACACTTTTGCAATGTAACCATGGAAGCCTTACTCGTAAAATATGGAGTTGTGCATAGAGTTTCCATCGCTTATCATCCCCAGACCAATGGCCAGGCTGAAATATCAAACAGGGAGATCAAGCAGATTCTAGAGAAAATGGTGCAGCCGAATAGAAAGGAATGGAGCCGCCGTCTAGAAGACGCACTGTGGGATCAGAGGACTGCTTTCAAGACACCTATAGGAATGTCCCCCTTCAGGCTTGTATTTGGTAAGGCATGTCACCTCCCGGTGGAAGTTTAGCACCGGGCATATTGGGCAGTAAAGTGTCAGAACTTGGACATGAAGGAAGCTGGTGTTGAAAGAAAAGCTGCGATTGAAGCAACTTGAGGAGCTTAGGCTAGAAGCCTATGAAAGCTCCAGGACTTATAAAGAGAAAACAAAACTTTTTCATGATAGGATGATTGTTAGAAAAGATTTTTTTGTGGGCCAGAAAGTCTTACTGTTTAACTCCCGCCTGAAATTGATGGCTGGGAAACTTAGGTCCAAGTGGGATGGCCCCTTTGTTGTGACTAACGTTTTTCCTTATGGTGCAGTAGAGATTACACGTGCAGGTACCCACAAGCCCTTCAAGGTTAACGGGCAGAGGCTGAAGCCATTCCATGGTGTGGATGCTGGTGTTCCTGTGGATGTTAATGTTGAGGAGCTCTCCTTGGAAGCTCCCACCTACACTGATACTTGATCAGGGAGTTCCCTTTCCTTTCCCTCACTCTGTTTTTATAGTTCTTTTGTTCATTGGGGACAATGTATATTTTAAGTGTGGGGGAGGGAACTAGTTGTAGTTTTTGTGTTGTTTTGTTTTTTTCCTTTTCTTTGAATAAAGCTCCTGAATAATTTGAGAAGCTCAGGAGTTGTGTTGAGTCTTTTGTTGGCAAGTTTGATGGATTTTGATTGATTTTGCACAGATTGATTGCATGATTTATGTGATGATTCCCCCTAGGCTGAAAATTTTTGTTTTTGAAAAGTGATTCCCATGTGAATTTGAAAACTGAACTTTGAGATTTTGTTATGATGGCATGATTTATGATAAGTTTGGGGTGATAGGAAGCACACACTTGGGATAGAATCTCTGTCAAACAATTTGCATGAATGTCCAGGTGAGGTTTTGAGCCTCCAACATGTTTTTGACTGTGTGAACTCACTTTCAAGTTGCACTTTCCTGAATTTGCTTGAGTCTCTTTTTGGTTTGCATGATTATGTGTTTGCTTCAGATGATTTAGGCATTTTCTTTGTAAATAACTACTTAGCCTAAAATAACCATCCCTAATGCATGTTCCTTAGTTAGCCCCATTGAGCCTGATTAGCCTGTTAATTCTTGATAACCTAATGTTATAAGCCCAAAATCTGGAAAAACCATGTTAACCCGATCTTAGGATTAGGAGAGCAAGGAATCTTAGAAAAAGAAAATGGGTGCAAGAAACTAAGTTTGGGCTGGCTGCAAGGTGTAATATGTTGTTTGGGATTGAAAAAAAAAAGTGTAAAAATGTTAAAAATAAAAATATTTGAATAAAAAGGCTGTAGTCACCCAAGGCAATTGAAAAGATGAATGAGAAAAGGAACTTGAGTGGAATTTCAATGTTTTGAAGTGTAAAAATTTTCATGCTCTCTTAGTTCCTAGGGACTTCAGCTAGTACCTTTGTATATCCTACCCTTAGTCAGGCCCCATTACAACCCATAAAAGACCTTTTGATGTTGCATGCATGTTTTCTGTGGGAATCATTTGGAGATGAAAATCAAATTTATGGGAAGTGTTCTTGAAAGTGAAACTGAGTGCAAAGTTGATAACCTGACACAAACTGAGCGATTGAGTGAACACTAAATGCCCTTGTGAGGAAGGCAGTTGTTTGGAATTGGTGATCTCCCTCTTGTGTGTAACCTGGATCCCCTGCTTAGATTGATGATTGTTTGAATGATGAAATTCTCAATTGTTTAGAATGAATGATTGTGGGGGTTGCTTTGCTTGAAAGGGGGGACATTGAAGAAAACTGTTTTGATGTATTGCTTGAATTTGTGTAAGGTTGATTGAATCTTTTAAGCTTGCCAGGTCTTGAGTCTTTTTGATTTTTGAGTCTTAGTTTACTTGGGGACAAGCAAAGTTTAAGTTTGGGGTATTTTGATAAGCCTCTGGCTCATCTAGTTTTATAGCTAGTATGACCAGGGTTTTGTGCAAATTATATCCTATTTTCACCCAAATTAGATTAGATTGTCCTCAAGCAAGGTTTTGAGTCTCTAAAGTAGTTTTAGGTTAATTTAGCCAGTTTTGAGTCAAATAATACACTTATAGCTGTGTCTTTGTTTTCAGGTTAAGTTGGAAGTCAAGAGAATAAAGAAACAGGGGATTCGCCTCGCGAGAGTTTCTTCGCCTCGCGACCCCGAAGGCTGACTGTTCCAAGAAAATGCAAGGTCTCTGGTTCGCCCCGCGAAGAAGATCTCGCCCCGCGAGTCACCCAACCCTGAAAGTCAGAGACTATCACGGCTTACCCGTGTTGAAGGTCACGACGGTGACAGTTTTGAAGTTGAAGAGTCTCGCCTCGCGAGAATCCATTCGCCTCGCGAGCCTGGAAGTCAGAAAGCATCACGGTTGGCCCCTGTTGTTCATAACGGGCGTAATAAGAAGACTCTTCAATTCCTCACCCCGCGATCCTTTCTTCGCCTTGCGAGAGTACCAAAGGTTGCAGACTGTTCACAAGATTCGCGTCGCTAGAGAGGCTTCGCCTCGCGAGGGGGCAAAAATTCCTGAATGTTATAAATAGCTGTCTGGGCAGATTATGAACAACTTTTTGCCTCTCCATAGTTTTACATATTTTTTTGTGTGTTTCGTTATTGTCATGGAGAACTAATTTCTTAGATTAATCTACTGTATGAGAATTCCATATACTTGAGGTTTTGTAATTCCTATTTTAATTGCTTTTCCCTTTTCAATACCATATTATACATTTCTGTTTGTTATTTCAGGAGTGTATAATGTTGTATTGATTCGTTTCAGTGATGTTATGTTTCTATACTTAATCGCGTTTGTTATTTCGCGTGTGTTCATTCATGTTCATTAGTTCATGAGGGCTTAACCCCGTTTGTTATTTCGGGAATAGGAACATATATCCGTAGTAGCGATTGCGTTGTTAATTGTTGCTACAACTGAAGGGGGATTAGAATCTGCTTAGGGCTTGGGATTACATGAACCAAGGATAGTTGGGAATTCGAGAACAGTAGATTAATCGTTGTTTGCTATTTGATAATCTCTTTAAACTGCCCTATTTTTAATTGCTTTGTTTTGCATGTTACTTATTTGCTTCCCAATCCAAACCCCCCAAAAAACTTATTTTTGTGAAAAATAACACTTTAAGAGTCCTTGTGAGACGACATCCGAGTTGTCGCCCTAACTACAGTTTTAAAACCCGCTCGTTCTTTTTGGCGCGTGCGCGACAGCGCGACAATTGGCTTTCAGCTAACCATGTAGTGCTAGATTGTTCTAGCAAGACTTTATCATTTCTTGAACCTTTTAGTGTAGCATCTGCCAATGAAGGAGTTTCTACGAGGAGTGAGAACTCTCAACAGTTTGTGATGCTTTTCGTAGCGGAGGCTAATGAGACTCCCAGCATAGATTCCATGCCTATTGTGAGAGAGTTTCCTGAAGTTTTCTCTCTAGACGTTCCTGGTTTGCCACCGGAAAGAGAAGTGGAATTCACTATAGATCTCGTACCAGGGACGGGGCTTATATCTATAGCACCTTATCGGATGTCACCTGTTGAGTTGGCAGAGTTGAAGGAACAATTGGATGACATGTTAGGAAAAGAGTTTATCGGACCGAGTGTTTCACCGTGGGGAGCACCAATGTTATTTGTTAAGAAGAAGGATGGAAGTGCGAGGTTGTGCACGGATTACAGGTAGTTGAATAAGGTGACGATTAAGAATAAGTATCTGTTGCCTAGGATAGATGATTTGATGGATCAGTTGAAAGGAGAAGTAGTGTTCTCTAAGATTGATTTAAGATCTGGGTACCATCAGATCATAGTAAGAAAGGAAGATATACCCAAGGCGGCTTTTAGGAAGAGATACGGGCACTATGAGTATTTAGTTATGCCTTTTGGTGTAACTAATGCGCCAGCCGTGTTCGTGGATTATATGAACAGAATTTTCAGACCGTTCCTCGATAAGTTTGTTGTTGTGTTCATCGATGATATTCTTATTTATTCTCGTACGCGGGAAGAGCATGAGAAACATTTGTCATTTGAGATTGGTGTTGCGAGCTTTGAAGGATAGGCAGCTTTATGCCAAACTTTCCAAGTGTGAGTTTTGGCTAGAAGATGTACATTTCCTAGGTCATGTGATTAATAAAGAAGGAATAGCCGTAGATCCGGCTAAGGTTGAGTCAGTTCTTAAGTGGGAACGACCTAAGCCAGTAAGTGAAATATGGAGTTTCCTAGGACTAGCTGCATATTATCGGAGGTTCATAGAGGGATTCTTGAAGATTGCATTGCCTATGACGCAGTTAACGACGAAAAATATAGCTTTTGTATGGATGGACAAGTGTGAACAAAGTTTTCAAAAGATGAAGGACAGGTTGACTACATCACCTATGTTGATCTTACCAGATCCACTAGGACTATTTGACGTATATTGTGATGCGTCATACCAAGGTTTAAGCTGTGTCCTGATGCAAGAGGGAAGAGCCGTAGCTTATGCTTCCCGATAGTTGAGAATTCATGAGAGAAATTATCCGACTCATGATTTGGAGTTAACAGCAATAATGTTCGCATTAAAGATATGGCGACACTATTTGTATGGAGAAAAGTTTAATGTCTTCAGTGTCCACAAGAGCCTGAAGTATCTATTCGATAAAAAAGAATTGAATATGAGGCAGCGAAGATGGATGGAGTTTATCAAAGATTATGATTTTGAATTACTGTACCATCCTGGGAAGGCCAATGTGGTAGCGAATGCTTTAAGCAGGAAATCCTTGCAAGTGTCTGCGATGATGGTTAAGGAGTTAGAATTGCTTGAATAGTTCAGGGATTTGAACTTAGGAATGGAATTGGTTGAGAATAAGATTTGCTTAAGTGTGATCACTATTAGTAGTGATTTTATGAAAGATCATAAATATAAACAAGTTCAGGATCTATACCTCCAGGAAGTAAGTAGAGGAATCGATGAAGGTAAAATTTCTGAGTTTAATAGAGGAACGGATTGTGTGTTAAGGTTTAGAGATAGAATATGTGTGCCAGAGGATGCAGAACTTAGGAAGATGATTTTAGAGGAAGCACATAAGAGTAAGTTGAGTTTCCATCCTGGATCCACAAAAATGTATTAGGATTTGAAGTAAATGTTTTGCTGAACAAGGATGAAGAAAGAAGTAGCGGAGTATGTTTTATCTTGTCTGGTGTGTCAGAAAGCTAAGATTGAACATTAGAAGCCAGTGGGATTACTACAATCTTTAGATATCCCAGAGTGGAAATGGGATAGTATAGCTATGGATTTTGTGGTCGAATTACCACGAACTCCTAAGAAGCATGATGCGATTTGGGTTATCATTGATAGGTTGACGAAGTGTGCTCACTTCTTATCTATTGGTGAAAGTTATAATTTGGAAAGGTTGAATCAGATTTACATAAAAGAAATTGTTAGATTGCATGGTGTGCCATCGAGCATTGTCTCAGACCGAGATCCTAGATTCACATCTAGATTTTGGAGACAATTGCAAAATGCCTTGGGAACAAAGTTGAGGATGAGTTCTGCTTATCATCCCCAAACTGATGGACAGTTAGAAAGGACAATTCAATCATTGGAGGATCTATTGAGAGCTTGTGTGTTGGAGCACACTGGCAGTTGGGATGAGTTCTTACCATTGATTGAATTTACTTATAACAATAGTTTCCATAGTAGTATCGGAATGGCACCATATGAGGCTTTGTATGGTAGAAAGTGTAGGACCCCACTGTGTTGGTATGAGACTGGTGAGAACCAAGTTTTGGGTCCAGATGTGGTGCAACAAACTACGGAGCAAGTCAGGAAGATACGGGAAAAGATAAAGGAAGCACATGATAGGCAAATGAGCTACAGTGACAAGAGGAGGAGACCATTAGAATTCCAGGAAGGTGATCACGTGTTTTTGAGAGTTAATCGAAAAACTGGAATTGGTAGAGCTATCAAATCCAGAAAACTTACTCCTCGATTCATTGGACCCTTTCAGATTCTTCGACGAATTGGTCCAGTAGCTTACCAAATTGCCTTACCACCCAATCTTTCCAACCTTCATGATGTCTTTCATGTTTCTCAGTTGAGAAAGTATTATCCTAATCCTTCACATGTCATTGAGTTTGAGTCTATACAATTGCGAGAGAATATAAAGCATAAGGCTTTACCTGTAAGGATTGCAGATAGACTGATTAAGGAGCTTCGCGGTAAACAAATTCCTTTGGTTAAGGTCGTACGGGATGAAACTACTGGAGATGCTACTTGGGAATGCGAGGAGGATATGCAACAACAATATCCACATCTTTTCTAAGGTACGTAAATTCCGAGGACGAAATTTTCTTTTAAGAGGGGTAGTAATGTAACAGCCTGATTTTAATTATGTTGTTCAATAGGTTAAAATATAATTAAATTATATTTTAATTTGAGAGTTAGAAAGTGTTTTTGATTAAAATAAAATCATATTCATAGTCTACTTTATGGTAGAGGGTTACGGTAAAATTTTCGGTTGAAAATTCAGATGAAAGTCGATATACGTTTTCACTGCCGGTACAAGTTTACTGTGCAGAAAATCTAATTTTGACCCGTGAACGAGACGTTTAGTGTTTTTAATATGTTTCCTTCAACTTTGGTTATTTTGAAAATTTTCGTTCAAAAATAGAATATAATATTTTATTCGGGCGAAAATGTCCGAAGAATTACGATCGGAAAATACAACCGGGTACGAAATGGAGCAGATCAAGGAGCACAAAAGAAGTGAAGTGACTTGATGGGACTTGATGGAAATGGGTTATGACACACTCCAAAAGTGTGACCATCACACTTTTTAAATTATAACATATTATATTCTAAAAACCGATTTTTCTCTCTCTTCTCAAACCAAACAAGGCACAAGGTCAAAACTTGCTCTCCAAGCTCATTCCTCTCTCCTCAATTTCGTGCCACTCTCTCCCTTCTCTATATATACACCTCTCATTTTCACTTCATCATCTTCCTTCTTCAAACTCCATTAAACCTTTATCTTCTTCCTTTCTTCTAAAAGTTCAAGCTCTTAAAGCTTTAGTTTTTATTCATCTTTTCTACTTAAGTTCTTCATTAAAATTCTTCCTTACACTAAAGGTAATGATCTCATATGAATCTTTTTGCAAGTTTCATCTTTTATTTCTTATTTTACTTTATGTGTTCTTTATTAACTTATATTTCATCTTGTATTAACTTATATTTTCACATACTAAGAGGTTGTGTAAAACAAAAATCTCTACCTATCTCTTCCAATGAAGGCCGAATGCTTGCATTTGTGACCTAGGAAGTTTTTGTTTCAACTTTTGGAATATGATCATGTGTTTGAGTTTCTAACTATCCATTGATCTTAAATCTATAAATCTTGGAAGTTTTGATAGCTTGTTCCTATGATGGCTGAAAATATGAATAAATAAGCCTAGGATACTATGTTTCAACTTTCCAAGTATGATCATGGATTTAAACTCTTAATACCTTTGGATTCTAAACCAAAGAGTTATTGTTAAACAAAGAATATTTTTCCTCATCATCCTATGAGGGCCGGAACTTAGTGTTTAGGTACTAGGATGTTTGAGTTTTTATTTTTCCAAAATGATCATGGACTTAAGCTCCATAAGATATTTGGATGCTAAGTCTAAGATATTGGAAAGTAAGGATTTCTAACTTGTTTATTCTATGTTATTAAAGCTAGGATGTATTACTTTCATTTTTCAAAGATGATCATGGACTTGAGCTCCATAAGATATTTGGATGCTAAGTCTAAGAGATTGGAATGTTTAAGTTTCCATTGTTTTCCAAAATGATCATGGACTTGAGCTCCATAAGATATTTGGATGCTAAGTCTAAGAGATTGGAAAGTTTAAGGATTTCTAACTTGTTTATTCTATGTTATTAAAGCTAGGATGTATTACTTTCATTTTTCCAAGATGATCATGGACTTGAGCTCCATAGGATATTTGGATGCTAAGTCTAAGAGATTAGAATGTTTAAGTTTCCATTGTTTTCCAAAATGATCATGGACCTGAGCTCCATAAGATATTTGGATTCTAAGTCTAAGAGATTGGAAAGTTTAAAGATTTCTAACATATAAATCCTATGAATGCCGAACCTAGAAGGTTATGGACCTAGGATACTTTGTTCTTATTTTTCCAAAATGATCATGGTTTTGATCTCCTTAATACATATGGATGCTAAACCTAAGAGATTGGAAAGTTTAGTGAATGCTAGCCTATTTTACTAGCCTTGGTCGATTACCCTAAGTTTATAACTTAGTGGGATTTTAATTCAACTTTGTTAAGTGATCATTGTTTACGAACTCCTAACACTTAAGGATCATAAATCCATGAGTTGTATAATTTTCGGGAATCTCTAACCCTAAGAACTAGTCTTGGCCGAACCTATACCTTGTGGTTTAGTGTTCTTGTTTGATTTTAACTTGTGATTTTGTGTTCATAACCTTAGACTTCCATCGTGGAGGAAACGAGGACGTTCGTGGTATACCTCTTCGAGCATTGATAAGCCTCTGGCTTATCTAGTTTCCAGCTAGAAAAGGGGTTGACTTTGTGCCTAATTGGGTGAGTCAACCTCGCTAATCTCCCAAATTGGCCTTGATTTGTTCCTAAGTTAGACTTTGATTCATTTTATGCATTTTTAGTAGTTTTTAGTCTATTTTGAGTAGAATTACGCTTTTCATTTCCTTTTATTGTTTCAGGTTAAAAGTGAAGCTCCTAGAGTCAAAGAAAATGAAGAAAACAGTGGAAAAGAAAATCTGGAAGTCTCGCCTCGCGAATCACCATCTCGCCTCGCGATCCTGAAGGCCTGATTGTGCCAGAAATGTCACCCTCTCTGTCTCGCCTCGCGAGCATTCAAATCAGGATGGAGCCAAAACTGAATTTCGCCTCGCGAGAGCCTACTCACCTCACGAGCGGGCGTGAACCGGAACCCCTATTTATAGCCTGTTTTAGATTAGATTGAGGGCTGGTTGTTAACCACTTGTTTTAGATCGGTTTTTGACGAAGCCTTGTTCTCTGGAGCTGCGTCTCCCTATTTTCTTTTCTTGTTTTACAATCATGATGAATTCCAATTGTTTGTGTCTTGTTACAAGCATGAGGAACTAATTCCCTTGTCTAAGGGATCAATGAAACCACCCATGACGGTGTAGCGTTCAATTTGATGTATGTTTCCTTCCTTTACCTCAATTCTTGTTTTCCAATTATGAATTTATTGCGTTGATCATATGCATGCATGATTGACTAGTTAACGTGATGAGACTTAATAGGCAATTCGCATTTAGAACTTGAATTGGGATCATTGATTGAATATTGCACGAGAGTGAGTAGGAGATCAGTCCAACCTTATAGGGAACAAGATTTAATAGAGTTTGATGATTGGGTTATGAGACCTAATAAGTAATTAATTCAATTGTTGAATACGTCCTATTGAGCACGACAGTGTCATTAGGAGAATTTGGGGGTCCTGGTTGACATTGTAATTGAACTTAGGGAGGGAATCATCATCACTTGGGTACTATGCATGATTGGGTAGGTGGATTTGTGACCTTAGATGTTTAATTCCATATTCTAATACCATATCTTAATTTGATTTGTCGATTTGAATTGCGATCCTATTTTCTCTCTCTCCACAACCGCTTGCTTTTACTTGGTCAAACGTATCGAACTCGTTGCAAATTGGTAGAATTGGTAGACCAATCCCTGTGTCCGACCTCGGTAATTACTTACCGTGTTTTATCACTTACGACGACCCGGTACACTTGCCGGTGACCCAACAAGTTTTTGGCGCCGTTGCCGGGGAGTGGCACAACCAATTTTCCTAATTTTTGGGAAGTTTGATTATTTGGTTAAGCTATTTATTTTATTTTATTTTTTATTTTTCTGTTAGTTATTTACTATTATTTCTCTCTACTTCTTTGATTCCACTTGGTCTTGCCTTGTTTTTGTATGCGAGGTACCCTTTCACAAGAGGACTTGCTATTTGATTCGGAGATCACCGGGACCGAGAAGCGATTAAGGAAAGAAGCCAGAGAACGAAAGAGGCTTGAAGCAATTAAATTAGAGGGCATGGCCGAAGGAAATCCTCCTCCTCCTCCTTACAAGCCTCTCTATGAGTACAATCTACCGAATTTGGAGGATTGTGCTTCTTCTATTGTGAGGGGCAACCTCAATACAGACTCCTTCAGAGTGGAAGGATGTGTCACAGCCCAGATCCGTGAGAATTAGTTTGATGGGAGTGGCAAACAAGACCCTCATAGACACATCATTCACTTCCTTGAAGCTTCTGACATGCAGAAGACAAGAGGAGTTTCTCAAGATGAGTTTCGCTTGCGACTGTTCCCTCTCTCTCTTAGGGATGTCGCTCGCGATTGGTTTGACAGCTTGGATCGCAACAGTATCAGAATATGGGAGCAAATGGCCCAAAAGGTCCTCACTAAATATTTCCCTCCTCAGAAAGCGTTACAAGCAAGAGTAGCCGTTACATCTTTCAGGCAGACAGAAGATGAATCTTATAATGAAGCTTGGGAGAGGTACAATGTGCTTTTGAGAAGATGTCCTTCGGCTTTCTTTGACCCGGTCTCCAAGGTTCAACATTTCTTTAACGGGTTAAGGGGGCGCTACCAGATGAATTGTGATGCCACAACGGGCGGTTCTTTTTCTTATTTATCAGCTGAGGATGGATGGACGATATTGGAGAAGATGTCGTACAATGATTACAACCGTGGTAGGGAAACCTCAAGTGGAGTCAGTTCTGCAACAATAGAAGCCATTCTAGAGCAAAATAAACTGTTGAAGATGCAGAATGCGGCATTGTCCGGGAACAAGAAGGTTAATGTGATACACGAAGGAATGCCTCCTGGTTGTGATAATTGTAATGGATATCATGACATTCAGAGCTGTCCGTTCAACTTCTCTCAAGAACATGTGGACTCATGCCACAATTTCTATGACAGTGTGCCCCAGAACAACTATCAGCGGAACAAACAGAATGATTACTGTCAGAATCAGAATAGGGGTTATATGAGGAGGGACCATCCGTGTTTCGCATGGAGTAATGCTAGTGGTGGTCTAGCCGGGCAACAACAACCTCAACAGAATTGGCAACAACAACCTCAGCAGAATCAGAGGCCAAACTATGGAATCCTTCAACGCAATACTCAGCAGGCTGTTCCAGGGTCTAATCAATTGCAAATAACAGATGGTGGAAGGCAACCTTGGGAGTTGGCTATAGAAAAGACGAATGAGGCAATTGAGAAGTTGTCAATCAATACAAGCACAACCATTGACAAGTTGGCAACTCATACAGGGGCAGCAATTCAGAATCTAGAGACGCAGATTGCTCAGCTCGCAAAGCAACTAAATGAGCGTCTCCCAGGCACTTTCCCAGGTGATACCGAGAACAACCCTAAGAACCAATGCAATGCCATAACAACTAGAAGCGGTAGGGTGTTGGGATCTAACAGGGGTGCAACTAGTTCTCAGGAAAACGAGGCCCCGGAACAACCACATGTTGAGGAGGAGCAACCTGAGAAAGAGGAGTTGGCAAGTGACAAGGCACCGGAGTAAGGGGGAAGGTTAAAACTTGTAGATGAAGAGTTCAGAAGAAAGAAGTGGGTTGAACCCAAAGACCTCCCGCCCTACATGAAGGTACCATATCCTGAAAGATGGAAGAAGCCTCTACAAGATAAACAGTTCAGTAAATTCCTTGATGTCTTCCGCAAACTTCAAATTAACATTCCATTTACGGAAGCCTTGGAACAAATGCCATCTTATGCCTGGTTTATGAAGGAGCTTCTCTCCAAGAAGCGAAAAATAGTGGATGAGGGAACGATTGCTTTGACCGAGGAGTGTAGTGCCATTCTTCAAAGAAAACTACCTCCAAAGTTGAAGGATCCAAGTTCTTTTTCTATACCATGCACCATTGGGGAGATGACTCTAGGAAAGGCGTTGTGTGATCTAGGGGCAAGCATCAACTTGATGCCCCTCTCTATGATGAAGAAGTTGGGGATCAAAGAAGCCAAAGATACACGGATGTCATTCCAACTAGCCGATCGTTCTATAAAATATCCTTATGGGGTGGTCGAAGATTTGTTAGTGAAGGTGGACAAGTTCATATTTCCAGGGGATTTTGTGGTGCTTGATATGGATGAAGATGCCGAGATCCCTCTCATATTGGGTAGGCCCTTCTTGGCCACTGGGCGTGCCTTGATAGATGTGCAACAAGGGAAACTCACTCTAAGGGTGCAAGATGATAAGGTAGTCTTCAATGTCTTTGAAGCAATGAAGCACCCCGCTGAGAGGTCGGAGGTGTATCGAGTGGATATGGTGGACTCAATTGTCAAGGAAAAGGCCGCTAGAGAAGCCCATGGTTCTTCACTTGCACAAGTGTTGGTAAAATCCCATGATGATGATAGTGAGGAAGAAGAACCTTTGGGGGATGAGGACTATCTTGAGTGCTTAAGGAACTTGGAAGCCTTACCGAGTCTCCCAAAGGATGAATGTGCAAAGGAAAATCTCAACAAAGAAGGAATGAAATAAGTTGTGCGTAAGGAAGTGATCAAACCTTTAGATGCCGGAATCATCTATCCAATCTCGGATAGCAATTGGGTTAGTCCAATTCATGTGGTCCCAAGGAAAGGAGGCACAAATGTGGTGGTCAATGAAAACAATGAGTTGATCCCAAAAAGGACCATCACGGGGTGGAGAGTATGTGCCGATTATAGAGGGCTTTTGGATTTAAATGAGTTGTCCAAGATCCGCATGCAAGCATATGAAAATGCAAGAATCTACAAGGAGCGGACTAAGGCATGGCATGACAAGCACATCTGGCCTAGGAGGTTTGAGCCCGGACAAATGGTACTTCTTGATAATTCAAGGTTGAAACTATTTCCTAGAAAGCTAAAATCAAGGTGGTCGGGACCATTCAAGGTCCTCCAAGTTTTGCCACACGGAACAGTAGAATTAGAAGGGGCCTATGGTAACTTCAAGGTAAATGGACAAGGGCTAAGGCACTACCATGGGGAATCAATCCCAAATGACAAGCAAGTTCTTCTTCCAGATTAACCCTTAGGGGTGACTTGAGTCAGGCTCGGGACGTTAAACAAGCGCTACTTGGGAGGCAACCCAAGCTAGATATACTTTATTCTTTTTAGTTTCTGTCATTTTCCCTTATATATATATATATAAAAAGATAGCTTGATTCGCCCCGCGAATCCACAGTGGCCTCGCGAGACAGAAGCCCTGAATCTCAGAGGCTTGCTCACGCTTCTGTTTCGCGTCGCGAGAGCTACTTTCGCCTCGCGACTTTGGGTATCATCATCTGTTGGAACTCCAGATTCGCATCGCGCGCTATTACTCGCCTCGCGATTCTGGAAAGTGTGAAGAACATTTTCTCCAGATTCGCCTCGCGAGTGATGTATCGCTTCGCGAATCTGCAATTTGGGTTTTCAGGAGGAGCTGTCCCCTCGGCTTGGGTGGCAGGACTACCCTGGGGATTAGGATGCTATGCCACAGGGGGGTGCCCAAGGGACCAATTGGATAAGGATGAAACCGTAGAAGAGCTTTCCGTGGAAGCGCCCACCTACACTACAACTTGATCAGGGAGCACCCTCTCCTTTCCTCACTCTTATTTTATATCTGTGTTCTTTCATTGAGGACAATGTATGCTTTAAGTGTGGGGGAGGGAACCAATTGCTTTGTTTTTGTTTTCTTTTTTCTTTTTATTTTTTTCATTTGTTTTTGAATTTCGCTCTTGAATAATTTAAGAAGATCAAGAGTATGTGTATGAGTGTTGTGTCGGCAAGCTTGGTGGATTTTAATTAAATTTAGCATAGATTGATTGCATGAATTATGTTGACCATTGATGATTTCCCCCTAGGTTCTGAAAATCGAAAAAATTGATCCCCATGTGAAAAATTGAAAATTGAACTCTGAGAAATTTTATTGTGATTGCTTGATTTATGACAAGTTTGGGGTGAAGGAGTGCAAACACTAGGAATTGTATCTCGGTCAAACAATTTGCAAAAAAATGTCCAGGTGAGGATTTGAGCCTCCAACATTGTTTTTGATTGTGTGAATCACTTTTAAGTTACACTTTCCCGGATTTGCTTGAATCTCTTCATGGTTTGCATGTTTATGTGTTGCATCAAATGATTTAGGCAATTTTCTTTGAAATAGCTACTTGACCTAAAAAGAACCATCCCTAATGCATGTTCCCTAGTTAGCCACATTGAGCCTAATTGGCCTATTGTTTCTTGATGACCTTATGTTATAAGCCAAAAATCTGGAAAAAACCATGTTAACCCAATCTTAGGATTAGGAGAGCATGGAAACTTAGCAAGCGAAGGGTTGTAAGAAAGTAAGTTTGGGGTGGCTACAAGGTTTGATACGTCACTCTGGGTTGAGAAAAAAATTTTGAGGTTGGAGCCAAAGGCAAAAAGAAAAAAAAAATTGCCAAAAGGAAGGGGGCAAGGCTAAAGCTTAGCAAGAAAAAGGCTGTAGTCACCAAAAGCAAAAAAAAAAAATGGAAAAAGGAATTTGAGTGGAAATTCAATGTGTCAAAATGTTCACGCTCTCTTAGTTCCTAGGGACTTAAGCCTAGTACCTTTGAATAATCCTACCCTTAGCCAGGCCCCATTACAACCTTTAAAAGACCTTTTGATGTTGCATGCATGTTCTCGTGGGAACCTTTGTTTAGATGAAAATCAAATCCATGGAAAGTGCTCTTGAAATGCGAGATTGAGTGAAAAGTTGGTAACTTAGACAAACTGAGCGAATGAGTGAAATAGTAAATGCCCTTATGAGGAAGGCAACTGTTTGAATTTGGTGATCTCCCTTTTGTGTGCTACCTGGATCCTCAACTCAGATTACTGATTGCATGAATGATGAAATTCTCAATTGTTTAAAGTAAATGAATGTGGGGATTACATTGTTGCAAGGGGGAAAACATTGAAGAAAAATTGTTGTGTTAAATTGCATGAAATTTGTGCAAGAATTGATTGAATCCTTTAAGCTTGCCAAGTCTTGAGTCTTTTTCAGTTTTAGCTTGCTTGGGGACAAGCAAGGTTTAAGTTTGGGGTGTTTTGATAAGCCTCTGGCTCATCTAGTTTCCAGCTAGAAAAGGGGTAGACTTTGTGCCTAATTGGGCGAGTCAACCTCGCTAATCTCCCAAATTGGCCTTATTTTGTTCCTAAGTTAGACCTTGATTCGTTTTATGCATTTTTAGTAGTTTTTAGTCTATTTTGAGTAAAATTACACTTTTCATTTCCTTTTATTGTTTCAGGTTAAAAGTGAAGCTCCTAGAGTCAAGGAAAATGAAGAAAACAGTGGAAAAGCAAATCTGGAAGTCTCGCCTCGCGAATCACCATCTCGCCTCGCGAGCCTAAAGGCCTGACTGTGCCATAAATGTCACTCTCTCTGTCTCGCCTCGCGAATCATCATCTCGCCTCGCGAGCATTCAAATCAGGATGGAGCCAAAACTGAATTTCGTCTCGCGAGAGCCTACTCGCCTCGTGAGCGTGCGCGAACCAGAACCCCTATTTATAGGCTGTTTTAGATCAGATTGAGGGCTGGTTGTTAACCACTTGTTTTAGATCGGTTTTTGACGAAGCCTTGTTCTCTGGAGCTGCGTCTCCCTATTTTCTTTTCTTGTTTTACAATCATGATGAATTCCAATTGTTTGTGTCTTGTTACAAGCATGAGGAACTAATCCCCTTGTCTAAGGGATCAATGAAACCACCCATGACAGTGTAGCGTTCAATGTGATGTATGTTTCCTTCCTTTACCTCAATTCTTGTTTTACAATTCTGAATTTGTTTCGTTGATCATATGCATGCATGATTGACTAGTTAACTGATGAGGCTTTATAGACAATTCGCGTTTAGAACTTAAATTGGGATCATTGATTGAATATTGCACGAGAATGAGTAGGAGATCAGTGTAACCTTATAGGGAACAAGATTTAATAGAGTTTGATGATTGGGTTATGAGACCTAATAAGTAATTAATTCAATCATTGAATACGTCCTATTGAGCACTGCAAAGTGTCATTTGGAGAATTTGGGGGTCCTGGTTGACATTGTAATTGAACTTAGGGAGGGAATCATCATCACTTGGGTACTATGCATGATTGGGTAGGTGGATTTATGACCTTAGATGTTTAATTCCAGATTCTAATACCATATCTTTATTTGATTTGTCGATTTGAATTGCGATCCTATTTTCTCTCTCTCCACAACCGCTTGCTTTTACTTGGTCAAACGTATCGAACTCCTTGCAAATTGGTAGAATTGGTAGCCCAATCCCTGTGTTCGACCTCGGTAATTACTTACCATGTTTTATCACTTACGACGACCCGGTACACTTGCCGGTGACTCAACAAGCATCTAATCTCCTTACCTTCACAGAAGGTGGATTTAGTACTTTGTGGTGTGACAACGAGGAGCTTCGAGTTCGGGAGTCCGGTGATAACCCAGGTGGGGGAAAGAACCAACCTATCGTCGGAATGGATAAATAGTAGACTATATAATAATTGTGTAGGGTGACCTAATTAACCCTTCTAGTAGTCGAGTAATTGACAAGACTAAAATCACATTGGAAACATTTTCTGAAAAACCAATGACGATTCGGGGATTGTAGGTTTATCGATATTAGGTTGATTTTATATTGTTGATGGTTTATTTGATTTTATTACCTTTATTGAATCGATTTTGTGCTATGTGGGTGATATGGGAATATTTTGATTGATATTGTGTTATGCATGATTTGCCTGGTTTTTATTATTATGCATAGTGAATTTTAAGCAAAGATATATATGTTTTCTAAGAGATGATTGTTTTGGGTGTCAGGATAATGATGATTTAGAAGGGCCTAACCTAGATGATGTATGTTAAAGAGGTGTTATGGCATAGAATATGTGTCAAGTTCTAATGGAAGGTTAAGGCACTAAGATGTTGCTAAAACGGGTTGGTGAGATTCAAGTATAGGTGTTGTTGTCCACAACCGTGTATTGGTAATATAATACACAAGGACAAAAGTGTATTGGTAATATAATACACAAAGACGAAAGTGTATTGGTAATGTAATACACAAGGGCATCTGTGTATTGGTAATATAATACACCATGTATTGGTAATATAATACACGTAAAACCATTTGTGTATTAGTAATATAATACATCGTGTATTGGTAATATAATACAGGTAAAACACTTATGTGTATTGGTAATATATTACACCGTGTATTGGTAATATAATACACCGTGTATTGGTAATATAATACACATAAAATCAAGAGTTCTCGCGAGACCACTTCCACCTTAGGAAATAGGTGTGCAACTATGGTGTCTTTGAGTAGCATGAGATTGGGGGTAGAGGATGATATATTAACTTGAGGGTGATATGTTAGTTATGTGCATTGTTTGTCTGTGACAATTACTGTATGATTTACTATGACTCTTTTCCGCTTTTTGATGATAGAATTGTTTCTTATCCCCTGTGTTTCAGTATTCTTGTGGGTTACTTTACTTACATTAGAAGACCCGATTGATGATTATGTTGATGAGGAGCTAGACGGAGCTTTGTATGAAACGGAGGTTGCTGAGGAGTTGGATGGAACTCCTTACGAACCAGACGCTGGAGGTCGAGCTGTGATCCATGGCGAGTAGAGTATAGATAGTATGGCCAGTGTGTCTAAGAAGGAGTATTTTTATATGTTTTGGCTAAGTATGACTTTTATTTTAAGTTTATGCCTGCGAGGGATCCTACTAAGAGGATTCCCTCAACAGTGTTTTGGTAATGTAATAAATAAACAGGTGTGTATTTATATATTACAACCTTGGTGTGTTTAATTTGCAGAAGTTATATGATTGTTTAAATAAAGTTTTAATTTTTACGTACTTTTCACGTTAAGCGTGCGATTAAGGAATTAATTAATTAATAAGGTTTTAAGTTAATAAAACATCGGGGCACAACGGGGTGTCTCATGATCTATCTGTTATTTTCTTTTAAAAATTCTTATTTGGTTTAACTATTATATAGATTGTTATGTTATCTGGAGGATTGTTATTATTAATTTAAATGTATTAAAATTTCATTTTATTTTATATGATTTTTATTCGAATTATGTTTATATTTTAAATTAGACTATTGGAATTTTTTTATTCAAAAATTACAAAGAATTCTTAAAATTTATGTGATAGATAAAAGGGGGGACCAATAAAGAAAATATGATAGATTAATGGGGGTGGGGGAACCAAATGTTTAAAAGAAATATGTAGAAAAATTTTCTTTATGATTATTAAGCTTATTGACAAATGTCTAGCGTTAAAGCGGTAGAAACTAAGGGAGGGTGATCTGTGCAGCTTTAACAATGAGATATTTTAAATAAACAAAAAAAGTTTGGTAGTAAGTATGGAAATGAAATAAAATATTTTTGAACTGTCTGTTTATTGTAGTTTGTGTTATTGTTGTTTTTTGGACAATCCTGAAATAGACAACTATAAACACGAGAAGGAGGGTTGAATTGTGTTTATCGGAATTTAAATAAAGTTGAAATCTTTTCACAAACTGAAGCTTAGTTCAGATGAGTGGAAAGATACAGGACAGACGGGTGACCTGTGTGATGAAATTTTAACAGAGACTTTGGCAAACACACCACTTGATAAACGTATAAGAAAACTAAAGAGTTTAAGGAAAGAGAGATTGACACAGTTATTTATCCTGCTTCACTCTTCAAAGCAAAGAGCTACGTCCAGTCCTTGGCAGCACCAAGATTTATCCACTATAGCTGATCATGTTACAGACTCAAGTATTGTTTGGACACCTAGCCTCTTCAGGCTCCAAGACAAGTATTCTTTGCACACCTAGCCTCTTCAGGCTCAAGACAAGTATTCTTTTCACACTTAGCCTCTTCAGGCTCACTCAGGTTTGTTTGAGAGATTTGGTTTGTAATAAATACAACTTCAGATAGACAGATATTTCACTAACACTCAGAGTCATTTAAATGTAAAGCTTAGGAAAGTCCGCGTAATAACTTCAAATGATTGAAGAATACAGAATGAAAGAATGAAGATATTAATGCGCATAGTAATGGCTCTTTAATGCTATATGTGTATTCTCTGTGTAATCTCTATGTAATCTCTAAACTTCATCTTCAATGACTTCTGTATTTATAGTCTTCAAGCATTTAGGATCCGTTAGAGACATTCCCTCAGATGTTGGCTTCAAGCAGAACTTCATTAAATGCAATAAAGTCGTTCTGGGCAGCCATTAATGCAATAGGAACGTTGGTTGTACTCTAACATGAAGGATCATGGCTTTATGCATCGTGATACAACCATATTAGAGTTGTGCTGAGAGCTTTTTGTACTTTGCTGAGTACAATTCCCTTTTCGTGTAAGGACCAGAGGTACTAGGGAATAAAGCATGTTGGAAGCATTCCTTAACTGGTCTTTGGTTCTGATAACAGAGGTTGCTTGAGAGAGAGACTTATGACTTTTCTTGATTCTGGTTCTTGAAATAAGATTCTGATAATTATTATAGAATTCGCGTTCATGAAATAAGCGCATCCATCTAGCCATTTAAGATTTTACATACGGACGGGCTAGTAGACGAGCTCCATATACCATGTCATTGGACGGAGCTTCTCATTAAGGACTTAGCAAGTCCAAAGACTTGTGTGGACAAGCGTTTCTGTCACTTTAGTGGATGAGCACTTCTATCAGTTCAGTGGACGATCGCTTCTGATACTTTAGTGGACGAACGCTTCTGTCACTTTAGTGGACGAGCACTTTTGTCACTTTAGTGGACGAGCGCTTCTGTTACTTTATTGGACGAACGCTTGTATCGCTTTATTGGACGCCCGCTTTTATCACTTTATTGGACGCCCGCTTTTATCACTTATGTTGGACGTGCTTTTCAATTACTTCAGTGTTGGTCATGCGCTTCTATCACTTGTCCTGGACATGCGCTTCTACCACTTGTGCTGGACGTGTGCTTCTATCACTTGTGCTGGACGTGCGCTTCTATTGCTTCAGTGGATAGATGATTCTTACAGTTTTAATCTGCACACTAGATCGACAGGTTAGCAACCAATATGAAGGTTAATTAAATCATTAACCAATGTTTAGTTCTCATCAAAATGTAGGGAAATGCACATCCGACATTTTAGAGACTTCACAAATCCTATTGCCATGGTGCAAAGTTATGTTATTTTATAGTATATTTATTTTGGGGAATTTCTATTTAAGGACAATATTTATGTGTTTAGCAAAATTATTCAAATTGGCTATGACACGATGCAGAAGTTTCTTATACTCCAATTTTTCTTATTCACATTTTATATTCCACATTTTATATTTATCTTTTAAAACTTATACATTGTATGTATCTTATACAATGATGTAACCCCGTGCAGTGCACGGGCAAAAACTCTAGTTCTTTTATAAGTTTAATTGGTGTACACCGTGAGTGTAAAGTTTTTTAGACTAACAACTCGTCACTGGTTTGAGGGGTAGGTCAACTGCTTTGTGCTAAGGTATAAGGTGTTGGAGGTCCATGGTTCATCATAGTGAGAGTGACTTACGTAACAATTTATAACTGATTGAAAGCATAGTTTTTTTTACACTAATAGTACATGCCAATTAAATCTTTGTTATTGACAAAAATATATTATTTATTAGGGAGATGCGATGGTGGTGCCTACTGATACAAGATAAAATTTGGGGTGAAGAGATTGTGCCTCATTCCAAGATATGTAGGGGTATTCACGGGTCGATTTGGTTCAGATTTGCATGAAAAACAAATCCGAACCAAACAAAATTAATTGGTTTGGTTCGGATTTACGACATTTTTGGCAGGAAATCCAAACCAAACAAAACCAATCGAGTACAGGTTGGTTCAGTTCGGAGCCGAAAATATTAAATATATATAAATATTAATTATATAAAATATTTAATTATATATATTTATATATAAAATAAAATATATTAAATATACAAATATTAAACTATTAAAACATTAAAATATATATAAATATTAAAATATAATAAATAATAAATATTAAAAAATATATATAAATATTAAAATATAGTAATTGGTTTAGTTCGGTTTTATTCAGATCCAAAATCCTTGAATCCGAAAAACGAACCAATTACCCGGATTTGGTTCGGTTTAGTTTGGTTCAGATCTGAACACCAAAAAAATCTAAACCAATTTAATTGGTTCGGTTCAGATTCTCGAGTTCATCGGGTCAATCCAAACCAACAAACACCCCTGAAGGTAGGGGCTTTATGAGCACTTATAAAGAGATTTACATTTACCTCACCCCAAAAAAACTAACAGGAACTCGAACCTACAAACCTGTCAAATACGAGATATTGTCAATGCTCCACTAGACCAACTGATTGAGGTTAAATATTACTTTAACTAACATATAAAAAAGTGTTATAAGCTATTAAAAAGATGTTAAAGATACTAGATAGTGTGGTAAGTGGTGTATCAAACACTTCTTCCATTAGGTTAAATTACACTTTTGGTCCCCAAATTATAATTAAATGTTCAATTTGGTCCCTAGGTTTTTAAACTTATCATTTTGGTCCCCTAATTCCTTTAATTTATTCAAACAGGTTGTTTCTGTCAGTTGACTAACGGACATCGTCGTTGACCCCGTTTGATCTACCGGAAATGGGTGCTGCGCGCGGTGGCTGAGTGGTGAGCAACCGAAACCCTAAAACTGATGTGGGTTATGATGTTCCAGGGTACCATGGCCACCGAGAGGCGGTGCCTGGCTTAACGGCAACCTCCAATATGGAAGAAGGTGGCGGACGAGTGTGATCGAGTCGAAGAGGGCAAAGACTCACTTGATGGCGACGACGAAGAGCGAAGCGGAGATGGCGGAACTGGAATTGCACGGCGGCGTCATTTTCGGAGCACCCTTAACTGGACTACCACGCTTCCTCTTCAACAAAGTGTCGCCATGGATGCGATTCTTTCAAATCCCTAACGCTGCCATGGCTGGCGGCGGTTTCCTGCTGCTGAAGCCACACTCGTCTGCCACCGTCTTCCAGATTGGAGGTCACCGTCAAGCCAGGTGCAGCCTTTCGGTGGCCATGGGTACCCTGTAACATTAGAACCCACATCAGTTTTAGGGTTTCGGCCGCCCACCACTCAGCCACCGCCCGCAGCACCCAATTCCGGCGGGACAGACGGGGTCAACGACGATGTCCGTTAGTCAATTGACGGAAAGGACCTGTTTGAATAAATTTAAGGAATTAGGGGATCAAATTGAAAAGTTTAAAAACTTGGAAACCAAATTGAACATTTAATTATAATTTGGTGACCAAAAGTGTAATTTAGCCTCTTCCATTATAAGCTAGCCTTGCCAAGATATATAGCTTTATTTGGATAGTGGAACTGGTAAGATTAATTGCCATTGGATCTATGGAAACGCCGAAGGCCTAGGGCCACAAAGCCCGTGCCTTTGACTTCATTCCATTTGTGAAATTGTGACCGACTTCAATTATTGAATTTAAAATGCAACATTTAAATAATATAATTTTGGAGAATGCTAATGAATACCCTTAAGATACTGATTAAGAATTTAAAATAGGAAATTTTCATTGGAACTTGGTGTATTTTATGTTGTATTTGTGAAATGTGATAAACTTAATTTTCCAATGAGCTTATAAAAAAAACTTAATTTTCCAATGAGATTTTACTTTTTTGGTTTCCTTAATCAGTATCCTAAGGGCATTCGCTAGCATGACTCTATATTTTAATATCATTTCTTAGACATGTTAATGTAATCCCAACAGGAGTTGGTTGGAATGGAAACATGCTCTAATCCCAAGGAATCAAACACGAGTTCGATTCCTAGGAGGCGCTTCAATTGGGAGGTTACAAAATCCAACGAGTTAATTCTCATGCGTCTACGCTGCCAAATCAGGGATTAATCTCATAGCCGACCGAAATGGTCGAAGCTGTGTGATAGCCCGGTGGATCCATTGGTGAGCCAAATGTTGTAGTTACGTGGGTTCCAAAAAAAAAAGATATGTTTTCTTTTTTATAAAGAAAAAATTTAGGCGAGTTGGTGTAACAAAACTAAAATAGAAATATATAAAAAAATAATATACAATTATTAATAATTGGATAATAAAAATTGTACCAATATAAAACCATATGTATAGAGTAGCATTACTCGAAAAGAAAGAGAATTTTATATTACTATCCCAAGAGAAGTTTGGGTAGTAGAAGATATGTGATATATACAGTCTAGTTAATTTCAATCAAATTTTCATGGTTTTGCAATATAGTGAGGCTGCTATCATGCAGGGAGGGGATCTTGGGTTTTTAGTTACATATTGTGGGTGGTGATTCTGTTTTACAGTGTGGTGTCTTAGTGAATTATAGATTTGTTGCTTTTGGGTGTATACTTTTGTAACGATAATACTATCTTGTTTTTGGGTAGTATTTAACACTAGTGCAGAAAAGGGATTTCATATCGATTTTTTTTTTTGGTTTTTCACATCGGTTTTCAAACTGGTGTTGAAATGGCCAATGTGGTTTATTGCCACTTTTCACATCGATTTTAAAACCGATGTCAAAAATTCTATTTCAGCAAGACAATAAATCCTGTTAAGCACTTTTCACATCGGTTTCTGAAAAAACCGATGTGGTAACCCCACTTTCCACATCAGTTATTTTAAAAACCGATGTGGAAACCAACATTTCACATCGGTTTTAAAAATAACGGATATGGAAAGTGGGGTTACCACATCAGTTTTTAAGAAACCGATGTGAAATGTTGGGTTATCACATCGGTTTTTTCAGAAACCGATGTGAAAGTTTTTTTTTTTAAAACCCCCCTTTACAGAGAGTGCGATCCTTTCCCTGTTTAAGAATCCAAGTAATCCAGATCAGTACAGAATCTAAATATTCTCAACACAATCACTTTGGTACAACCAAAATACACTAAATTAAAATATTACAAACAATAAATATATTCAATTACATTCAGACAACAAAGATAATTAGAAAACAAAAAGCTACATATGATATATTATAGATTTCATGTCAAAACATATATCAGTCAAAAGTACACTATAGCTAGTACATGATGCGTTTATAAACTAACTGCATACAAACTATGGTTGGTACACTTCAAGAAAGAAAGTTGCCCAACACATCCTTATGTTATTGATGTCGGCATTAGAGAGTGGAGTCGGATTGAGGAATATCTGGAGCATTTGTTTTTGTAAATTGTAGAAAATCTTCCACTCCATTCTCATACTCATCACTTGTCCGTCTAGCATTCATCCAACCGCAATTCATGATTAAAACCAATAACTTCGTACTTAGTCCAAGATCTTCATCAACTACTTCTTATGACAGGGTATGGCCCTATCCCATTCGAGAAAAAACTTTTTCAACATTCGGTTAACAGTTAGTCCTTAACTCTCATGCTCATACTCGACAAAATTTCGGCAGCATTTCCCTTCGGTCTCCGATGTACACGACTTGAACGCGATGACATCCACCACGATAACGTATGCACCCGGAGAACGAAAGGAAATGTATCAATCCGAACTTTCATCAAGTATATAACATGAGAATCAATGAATAACTATTTTAACTAAATGAAGAAAAAGTTTTTTCCCAAACTGTCCAACTTTGGACAATTCAAGATCCAATACAATGAGCGGTACCTTAAGCATGTACACGTGTGCTCATTAGTATTGCATCTCAAACGGGAAACTAAGGCTTTACTAATTAATTAACATTAAAAAAAATAATAAAACACTCCAATCCCCAAGTACAATGCAAACAAAAACCAACCGAGAAAAATGGAGAGGAGAAAGCTTACCGGGTGTGGGAAGAACACTCGTAGGAAACCGTAATGAATAATGAATATTCTACTTAATATTCTGCTCGGAACTTGTACCGTAATAGTTTCAACAACAACAAGTGTACCTATACAAAAAGAGAAGCACTTTGTGAATATTTTCATAACAAGACCAGAATAACAAGTTCACAACAACAATTATTTAGCTTGATCAGTATAGAAGCATAAATACAGAAGAACTATGACGGAGATAAAGCACACACATACATATAAGAAATAGCTGAGCTTACAGTAGAAAATCCAAGTTGATGAACACATATAAGGCTACACATATAAATGATTTAGCAGGTAGAATGATAAATAAAATCTGGAGCTCAAAATTTGATGGGGAAGATGATCAAAATAAAGTCTGGAATGGTTGAGTTAGGTGTGTCAGTATTGCTCTCACTCTCATGCATTTAAATCTATAACTCTTGAAAAACAAATCAGAATTGTAAGTTTTAGTCTCTTGATATTTAACATGGCAGACAAGAAAAACATATAGACTAATCACCTAGTGCTTGGCTAAAGTTAAATTATACCATTTTCCTTGAAAACCCGGAAAGAAACACAAAAATGTGTAGATAGTCCATCACAGCTTATGAATGAAAATGCAAGCACAACAAAAACAAACTCTCTATGCAGTGTGGCAATTATTCAACATATAAAATAAATGGAAAGGGTATTAGGGAGAGGGTATGAGAAGACCTTGCACTTCAAGTAGAGGATACAGGCTAAGGTCACGATAGCGACACAGAGGAGCAAGCGGAGAGCAGCGAACTTCATGGCTGAGGTGACGCAGTGGTCCTCCCAAGCCGTAGATGGTGACACGGCGGAGCGAGCAAGGAACATAGGTTATGAGGGTGTGAGCATTACGGTTTCCATAACTTTTTTTGAAGGTGTTGGGGTTGTTGGGGAGTAATGGGAGGAGAAGAAAACCCAAACCCACTGCCTCACCCAGGTCAGGCGAGAGTAGAGGGTTCGCAGCGGCTGGAGTGGTGGCCACTAGATAGTGACGGAGGTTTAGTGGCAGAGTGTCACAAACAGAGAGTGGAAGAGGACGAGCTGTGTGGCAGAGGCAAGGTAGGGCATGGAATCTTTGTGTGGAGTGAGACACCCAGTTGTGCCCCTTTGTGTCATTTAGTTTAAAACCTCATTATTTAATTACTTAATTGCATGCTTAACGTGAAAATTACGTAAAAATTGAAACTTAATTTCTTAAGAAAATAGATTCATATAGAACAGAATATGCAAACATAAATATATTACACATACTTAAAGCATCAGAGTTATCCAAACACTGTTACATAGTTATACAAAACATAAGCGGAAAGATAAAGCTTCACGACACAGACACACTGGCCATAACTAACTAGACCCTAATCACCATGGGTCACATCTCGTCCTCCGGCATCCGGTTCGTAGGGAGTTCCATCCAACTCCTCCTGGTTACGTTCATCCACGGGGTCTTCTACATGCGGTTCCACAAGGAGACAAAATACAACATACAGAAATATACAGGGGATAAGAAACAGTTCTATCATCAAAAGCGGAAAAGAGTCATAGTAAACTATACAGTAATTATCACAGGCACAACATCAGTCAAGTCATATCTTCCATAAAATTCTTATATCCATCCTACCCTCACTCCTACAACTAAAACTTGATACAGAAAATGGCTATGGTTTCCCTATCATAGTTATGGTTATCGGTCGATCGTCAGCGACACGTCCCATTCCGGTGCACATCCTTAGTCATGGTGAGAATGCTCATGCAAAGCAATGACACTATAGCTGCACATTAAACCCGGTGCACACCCCGGACCGTGGGTGCTCATGCAAAGCAATGACACTATAGCTGCACGATTATCTCGGTGCACACCTTCACCATGGTAAGAACGCTCACGCAAAGCGTGACACTACAGCTGCACAATGATCCCGGTGCACACCTCGTCCACTCCCAGAGGTGCTCATGCAAAGCAATGACACTCGTAGTTGCACAAGTTAAGTTTACCCTTTGGACGGTCCCACAAGGACTTCGGGTCTTGTATATGTCCTAGATACGGTAATAGAAACAACACAACTTATGAACCTCGCAGACTCCTATGATCATAACCTAGTGCCTTAACTTCTCATCAAGACCTCAACACATGCTCTATGTCACAACACCTCTTTAACATATTTCATGTAGGTTAGGCACCTCTAAAAATCATCATGATCCTCATGCCCAAAACAACTCATCTCTTAGACCACATATATATCTTCGCTTAATCGACTAAGCATAAAGTAAATACCACACAGATCATGCATAACATCAAGTCAATCAAAGATATTTCCAAAACATCAACATAGCACTAAATCAGTTCAATAAAGGTAATAAAACTCAAATCAACCATCAACAGTATAAACATCAACCTAATATCGATCAACCTACAATCCCCGAATCACCACGGATGTTTTATAAAAGCAATTTAAAGCGATTCTGGTCTTGTCGATTATTCAACTTCTAGTAGGGTTTAAGTCGCCCTACATAATTACTACATAATTTACTACTTATCGATTCCGACGATAGGTTGATTCTTTCCCCCACCTGGGTTATCACCGAACTCCCGAACTCGAAGCTCCTTGTCGTCACACCACAAAGTATTAACTCCACCTTCTGTGAAGGTAAGGAGATTAGATACTCGAAGAGGTATACCACGAACGTCCTCGTTTCCTCCGAGATGGAAGTCTAAGGTTACAAAACATGAAATCATGAGTTAAAACTCAATCAAAGAACACTAACCACAAGGTATAGGTGCGGTTCATACAATAAACTAGGATTAGGGGTTTCCGAAATTTATGCGACTCTTGGATTTATGATCCTTAAGTGCTAGAAGTTTCCAAAACACATGCAACTTAGGGATTTATGATCCTTAAGTGCTAGGAGTTTAAAACAAGATTACTTTAAACAAAGTTGAACAAAAATCCCACCAAGTTACACTTGATGGAGATTCGGCCTTGACCAATAAGATAGGCTAGGAACATTTAAACTTTCCAATCTCTTTGGTTTAGCATCCATTAATAGTAAGGAGCTCAAAACCATGATCACTTTGGAAAATGAAAAACGAAACACCCTAGGTCCATAACCTTTAAGATTCGACCATCCTTGGGTTTTCATGATAGAAATATTTAAATTTTCCAATCTCTTAGACCTTTTAGCATCCAATAACTTGTGGAGCTCAAGTCTATGATCATCTTGGAAGCAACATAGGACTTTAAATAACAAAGCTCATAAGCACGTAAAGTAAGAACAACATAAGCCTATAAGTAATTAAAGCATAATGACATAAGTAAATGAATCATAAATGACATAAACATAAATGACATAATGTAAATGACATAAAGTAAATGACATAAATATAAATGACATAAAATAAAAGACATGAATATAAAGAACATGGAAGTAAATGACATGAACATAAACATAATGACATAAAAATAAATAAGCACAAGTAAGGAAAGCCATAAAAAAAGCACAATAAATAAATGAAGCAAGAATAAAGTAAAGCATCACAATGTATTAGGGTTCTAAGTTCATGATCACACTTGGATAAGTTGAAACACAGTATCCTAGGCCACTAATACATAGTTTTGGCCATCATGGGAAAACAAGCTATCAAAACCTTCCAAGATTTATGGATTCAATGATCAAGGAACACTTAAAAAAAACTAACACATGATCATGTAAAAGAAGTTGAAACAAAACACTCCCTAGGCCATTATGAGTAGATTCGGCCTCCTCAAGAAATAGAGGATGGAGATTTTTGATTTATACAACCTCTTAGTATGTTAAACTAAAAGTAAATACAAGACCATAGAAATTGGTTTCAACTCAAAAAGAGTTTTCTACCATTTTTGAGAGATTTTTGAAGATAAAAGCTCATATATGACATAAAGAAGAAACTTTAGAAAAAGACGAAGTTTTTAAAGAAAATAATACATGAGAGTATTACCCTAAGCAAGAGGAACAACTTTGGTGAAGAACACTTAGTGAAAAGAAGAAGAAAAACTAGAGCTTTGGATGCTTGAAGTTAAGAAAAATATGAAAGCTTAAGAGTTTTAATGGAGTAGAAGGAAGGAAAGTGATGAAGTGAGGATGAAGAGTGGTATTTATAGAGGAAGGGGGAGGGGTGCATGGCCTAGAGGAGAGGGAGCAAGGCTTGGAGAGGAAGTTTTGGTTTAGGGCATTGTTTGGATCATTTAAGGAAGGTTTAATGGATTTTTGGAATAAAATAGATTATAATTTGAAAAAGTAATCATGATCACTTTAAAGTGTGTCATAAGAATTTAATTAGGCATCCCATCAATCCTTCTCTCATCCTTTGGGTTCCTTTAACTGCTTAAATACGTAATCGGTTGCACATCCGATCGTATTTTCTGAAGGTTTCACCCGAATAAAATATTTTATTTTATTTTATTTTTGAACGAAAATTTTCAAAATAACCAAAGTTGAAGGAAACATGATAAAAACATTAACCGTCTCGTTCACGGGTCAAAATTAGGTTTTCTGCTCAGTAAACTTATCTTGGCGGTGGAAAACGCAGACCGACTTTCGTTTGAATTTTCAACCGAAAATTTTACTGTGACTTCATATGATAAGGTGGATTAGGAATATGATTTTATTTTATTAAACAAAATATTTTCTACTTTCATATTAAAATATAATTACTTATATTTTAATTGATTAAACAGTATAATGAAAATCAGGCTGTTACATGGAGCACGCAAAGAGAAAGGAGGGAACTGAAAAAGAAAAAGAAACCCTGTGTTTCCACATCGGTTTTAATAATAACCGATGTGTCAAATTACGGGTACCACATCGGTTTTACTAACAACCGATATGTAATAGTTATCACATCGGTTTTCAACCAAACCGATGTTTAAAGTGGTTCTTTAAATTCCAGTGATAATTTTTTCCTTTAGATTTTAGACATCGGTATACACAAACAACCGATGTGGAAATATTTTAACATCGATTAGAAAAAAAAATCGATGTTAAAGGTGCTGAAGATAATTTCAAAAATGTCACCGCCTCTTTTACATATCGATTTTATGGAAACTGATGTTAAATTTCCGACGTTGAAAGCATAATTTGCACTAGTGTAATTTACATTAGTTGGATAGTGATGGAAACAATGTAAACAGGTTAGAATACCCCAAATATTCTATATAAATATAATTTGGGATTATAAAAAAGCAGTCTAGTTAATTTAATTGAATAAATCATTAATTACATTTTTTAATGAAATTAATTACATTATATTTTGTAAATAGTCAAACTAGTTGCAAAAATAATAAATAAGAATGTGAGTAATAATATGTGAATAAATTATTATTTTGTATTGAATGAATAGATTATTAATTCAATTTTTATATATAAATAACGAGGTCAAGCCCAATACCACTTTTATGAACCTCGAGTTTCCCATGCTTGCCTCCACTTCCCTGCAGCCGCCCGACCGCCCGCCCGCCTGACGGTGGTGGAGGAGAGTCTAAGGCGCCCCACAACAAAAGTTCCTCCTTTCATGACAAATTGATGGGTGGTAAGGTTGCACCACCCCCAGACCTAGAGTTGATCTTCTAGCAGAGAAGTTAGTGAGAATAAAGTTTGAAAAGGAGAACCCCATGCTTTCAAAGATTATCGTTGCTAACAACGTTATAAAAAAACTGAAAGTACCTTGGGAGGATGCCTTGATTGTGAAACTGCTGGGGAAGAATGTTGGGTACACCATGTTGACGAACAAGCTGCACAACTTATGGAAGCCAATCAGAGATATGGATATCATGAATTTAGGGCATGGTTTCTTCATGGTTAAATTGGAAGATGAGAATGACAGAACTAAAGTCATAGAAGGTTTTTGACCATTGTGTGGCAGTTAGGTGGTGGTCTTCTAACTTTCATCCAGAACACTCAAAGGTTGGTAAAACACTTTTTTGGATCTGGTTTCTAGGTCTCAATCCCTTATTTTATGATGAAAGCTTCCTCATGGCAATGACTTCAGTAGTTTGTACCCGTGTAAGAGTGAACAAGAGCTCTAGGGGTGGCTAGAGGCCACTTCGCTAGAGTTTGTGAGGAAATAGAGCTGCAGAAACCTGTCATCGGAAAATTTTGGCTTAATAGTTTACCTTTCTGAAAACAAATTTTTGATTTTCTAAAAACTTGCAAAAACAATTTTGTTTTGTTGGTTGACAAAATCCTTTTGAAAAACAAAAATCCGAGTTTTTACAAAAAATGCACAAAAAGTTCACACACTCAGTTCAACGGAATTTTATTGAGTGAGAAGCCACAACCAACATATAGCAATTATAATAGCAGATAATAAAATTCAGTTTTTCTTTTTTGCACATCACAATAGATTATAACTTTGCTGTGAGATACCATGATTTGAATAAAATGAAATCGTTTATTCTGATTGATTATGCCTTCTCGTGAAACTTGCTCGGTTTTATATACCGGTCATGATCGATTATCTCACAAGCATAATCAATGATTATACATCTTTTGTCAGTCAAAATCATTTTTCATGTTTTCAAATAGGTTGACCATAATTGATTAACATAATCAATTATACCTCCAGAAAAACAAATTGAAAGTTAAAACCTTTTTAACATGATTGAGGTAAATATGTTTTCTCAAAAACAGTTTTAGATTCAACACATATTTTCAAATGGTTTTGAAGAGAAAGACATTATTAATAAAATAAGCCATATTATATCTTTATTATACTTTACAAAAATATCTAAGACCTTACTAATTATTTATGATTCAAATCCTTTGATCTTGGTATGAAATCTTGCTCTTCTTGATATTACAAGATTGTCTTTGTGTGTATTTGGATGAGCGTTTGACAAACGTGATTTTGGATGGAATTGATTTTGTAGAATTGATTTCAATACAATTGAGTTTGAAGTAAAGTGATTTTTGTTTGGATGTTTTTACTTTGAAAGCAAGTTTGATGTAAAACTTAATATAATTTTTTAATCCAAAAGCAGAAGCTACTCTAAGCTGCTTCTGGTAGAATCAATTCTGGATGCAAAATTGCTTCCACAAACATGTTCCCAAACACCTCTTTTTTTACAGGAATCACGTTTGACAGGTGCAGAAGCACTTCTGGTGCCTCCAGAAGTGAAACCAAACACACACTTTGGGTTATTCAGTCTTCAAGTTCATGACATATCCTTTTTGTTTTTGGTCTTCTGCTTGAGAAAATATAGGATTGTCCTTGAGTTATTTACTAATTAAATTCTTGACATATTCTTTCATCATATCTTTGTTTGTTCTAACCTGAACTTTTTTATATTCAACTTGCTCATCAACCATATTAGTTGAAGGTATAGAAGATAATTATAATATACACATTCTTATGCAATCAATGCACAATGCCATGTTTAAAATGTATAATATCTCATCTCACAAATACGTGTTTCAAGATTATAATTTAACATTTCACTCTCTGTGTCTCTTGTTATTTTGTTGGTGATGCTTCCGATGCTTGAGACGGGTAGACATGGCAGTCACAGTCGAAGAGAATCAGTCCTAACGTGCCCTTCATTCGTTCACATCAGCCACACAACAATAGCTCTTGCAGCTGCTTTATACGATTCCTGTGAGTAGTGGTTCACGCTGTAACATCATATTTTTCCTATGTTTTCTGTAGTAGTAAATATATATTTAAATGTGTTTATTTTAAATTAAACTCAGAAGATGCTTTTAATTAAACAAAAATCATTTTCTTGTGTTGTTATATCATATGAAGTAACGGTAAAAATTTCGGTTGAAAATTCAGACGGAAACCGGTCTGCGTTTTCACTGCCGATACAAGTTTACTGTACAGAAAACCTAATTTTTACCCGTGAACGAGACGGTTAGTGTTTTTATTATGTTTCCTTCAACTTTGGTTATTTTGAAAATTTTCGTTCAAAAATAAAATATAATTTTTTTCCGGGTGAAAAAGTCGGAAGAATTACGATCGGAAATACAACCGGATGCGAAATGGAGCAGAATAGGAGACATAAAAGGCTTGAGGTGAGATGAGGGAGTGAGGTGACTCACTAGAGGTATATGACCTAAGTTACCTCCTAAAAAGTGGTCATGATGACACTTTTTGAAATAAAACATATTATATTCTAAAAACCCAATTTTCTCATTCCTCTTCAACCAAACAAGGCACAAGGCCAAAACTTGCTCTCCAAGCTCATTCATCGCTCCTCAATTTCGTGCCACTCTCTCCCATTTCTATATATACCCCTTTCATTTTCACTTCATCATCTTCCTCCTTCAAACTCCATTAAAGTTCATCTTTTTCTTTCTTCTAAAAGTTCAAGCTCTTAAAGCTTTAGTTTTTATTCATCTTTTCTACTTAAGTTCTTCATTAAAGTTATTCCTTATACCAAGGGTAATGCTCTCATATGAATCTTTTTGCAAGTTTCATCTTTTATTTCTTAGTTTACTTTATGTGTTCTTTATATGCTTTAAACTTCTAAAATCTCTCTAAAATGGTAGAAAACTCCTTTTGAGTTGAAACCACTTTCTATAGTCTTGTATTAACTTATGTTTTCACATACTAAGAGGTTGTGTAAAACAAAAATCTCTATCCATCTCTTCCAATGAAGGCCGAATGCTTGCATTTGTGAGCTAGGAAGTTTTTGTTTCAACTTTTGGAATATGATCATGTGTTTGAATTTCTAACTATCCCTTGATCTTGAAACTATAAATCTTGGAAGTTTTGATAGCTTGTTCCTATGATGGCCGAAAAATATGAATAAGTAGGCCTAAGATACTATGTTTCAACTTTCCAAGTATTGATCATAGATTTAGAACTCTTAATAACTTGTTTATTTTATGTTATTAAAGCTAGTATGTGTTACTTTCATTTTTCCAAGATGATCATGGACTTGATCTCCATAAGATATTTGGATGCTATGTCTAAGAGATTGGAAAGTTTAAGGATTAATTTATAACTTGTTTATTTTATGTTATTAAAGCTAGTATGTGTTACTTTCATTTTTCCACGATGATCATGAACTTGAGCTCCATAAGATATTTGGATGCTAAGTCTAAGAGATTGGAAAGTTTAAGGATTTATAACTTGTTTATTTTATGTTATTAAAGCTACTATGTGTTACTTTCATTTTTCCAAGATGATCATGGACTTGAGCTCCATAAGATATTTGGATGCTAAGTCTAAGAGATTGGAAAGTTTAAGGATCTTGAGCCTATAAATCATATGAAGGCCGAACCTAGAAGGTTATGGACCTAGGATACCGTGTTCTTATTTTTCCAAAATGATCATGGTTTTAAGATCCTTAACACATGGATGCTAAATCTAAGAGATTTGAAAGTTTAGTGAATGCTAGCCTATTTTACTAGCCTTGGCCGAATGCCCTATGTTTTTAACTTAGTGGAATTTTAATTCAACTTTGTTAAATGACCATTATTTATGAACTCCTAACACTTAAGGATCATAAATCCATGAGTTGTATAATTTTCGGGAATCTTTAACCCTAAGAACTAGTCTTAGCCGAACCTATACCTTGTGGTTTAGTGTTCTTGTTTGATTTTAACTTGTGATTTTGTGCTCATAACCTTAGACTTCCATTGCGGAGGAAACGAGGATGTTCGTGACATACCTCTTCGAGCATCTAATCTCCTTACCTTCACAGAAGGTAAGAGCGGATTGCCTAGGGAACGATATTCAATGACTATATGCATGTGTGTATGTGTTTACTTGAGTGATTGAATATTATTGTGATATATGGGCCAATACTTGAATAACTGTTTACTTGAACTATTGTGGTTATTACTTGAAGTTGAACATTACTTGCTTTAAAGTGTTATGGATTATATATGTGATGAACTGTCGTTAACTGTGATATTATTGTTGAGAATATATTACTATTGATTGAAGTTTGAGAAGCCGGACTTGAGTCTGTGCACAATGATTATAAGGGATTAAAAGCCTTAATAAGCCTTGAATAGAACTTTGAAAGTATTGGTTTCATTTATAAAGGTTCCATGTTTAAAACGCTTACTTCGAGAGAATGCGATTCTAGTTTTGAAAAGGAACGTTGAAGTGTTTTTAAGTCAATAGAAACTACCTTTTTATGATCCAAAGTTTGTACGAGAGAAAACATTTTTCGAACTATGTGTTTCATGAAGGAAAAACCCCTTCGAAAATATTTGACTTTATTCCATTAAGGATTTCAAAAGCAAACGAATTTCCAAATGTTTTATAAAAGACTTTGTAAAGGAAAAGATTTTCTCCTAAATGATTTAGAAACGTTCCGGTTACTTGGATAAGTGACTGAGGCTTTGTTTTGGTTTTTGATTTTCACTGAACGAAAAGTAAGAACAGGTGAAATCGAATCTAGTATACAAGACGTCGGAATACTAGTGTTCTGTAATTTACACGTAGATCTTTGATCCGTGTCACGTTGCCGTGGACTGTGTGTCCTAATTACGTTGTTGTGGACTGTATGTCCTATTCACGTTGTTTTGGACTGTGTGTCCTAATCACGTTGTGATAAACATTATTAAAGGTGAACGTTGTTTTCTATGACCACAAGTCTTGACTGGTGCATCGGTCTAATGTATTGTGACTGAGCACTCGGACTGCGCGTCCTGTGTTATTGATTTTCAAGTGATGAAAATTGTGAATGGTCGTTAGCCTTGGGCTTCGACAACGGAAAAGAGTGAACACAAAGAAAAATCTCGATAATGAAAAGTCTTTTATTCATATGCATTTCCCCTTGGCAGACGTGCATGAGTTACCGAATACCCGCTTAAGATGTGGTATTTGATGATGTATACATCCGAATGGCCGTTATAAGGGATTCGTGATGGTGTTGATCCGGGTACATGAAGTGACGGAGACTACTTGCCAAACGTGGCGTATGAGCCTGATCAACTCTTTCTTTCTTAATGATAAAACGGTGATGACATCTCATGAGATTAAGATTAGAGCCTGATAATAGAAGTGTCATGCATTATCTTTAAAAAATTGATTGATTCGGGTATGAGACCCACTGAAAGAATACTTGTTGTTTACCTATGAGTAATGTTTATAATGTTAATATGCCAAGGTGTTGTATGTATCATGTGTATGGTTGTTGTGCGATATATCCATTTGCCGGTGTCTCACTCTTACAGTTATATCAGGTCTCTTCGGGCTTTACTGTAGTGCCTTGGTACTCTAGTACCGATGTTGCACAGGAGTCTTTCTAGCTAAGTCATTTGAAGACCTAGTGTTAGAGGTTGGGAAAGTATTCTGATTGGGGGTCTCTCCAATGAATATTTGATAAAATGACTAGCTTAGGAGTCTAAGTTGGGTTGTATATCTAAAGAGGTCGGTAAATGTAGTGTTATATACATCCATCTGTAGTTTGAACTTTTCTTTCGAAGGTGGAAACTTAGAGAAATGTTGTATGTGATGGTAACTTTGTTATGAACGTGACTTTACGTTTTGAATGTATGAACGATGGATTTCAGAGTTATCCTTAAAGAAAAAATTTTACACCCCAGTTTTCTGACTTAAAATAAAATATTTTTCCGAAAGCAACCAGCAAATTATCTTTTAATTTACTTTCGCATGTGTTACGTAGTAATGCCCTAGGGGGTGGGTGTTACAGGTGGTATCAGAGCTGGTCGAGTCTTTCGGGATCTTTGGGAAATAGGTCTGTTGTGTTGACGTTGTGTTTTCTATGAATTAAGTTTTATTTGGATTACTTCTTATAAGTAATGTGTGTTGATACTCCTTTACACGTTTCATTTTCTGGTTCAGTTATGGAACCAGCACCAGAAGTTGGACGTGGACGAGGTCGTGGACGTGGTCGCAGATGTGGTCCTATTGGCGGTCGTGCCAACATGAATGAGAATTATGACGGCGGGATGGACTTCACTGCCCAAGCTTTGGCTGACGTTGCTGCTGCCATAGCTCTCCAGACTGCCAACGTGGCTGCCCAGAATCAACAGGAGCAACAAAGAGCTGAACAGGCTACAGAAGGGAAGAATCTGAATGCCTTCCGACGCCAGAATCCATCGCAGTTTGACGGGGACGTAGACCCGACTAAAGCCGATCTTTGGATCCAAGAGCTGGAGAAGATCTTTGAGCTGGTGCACACCCCAGAGGGAGCAAAGGTGTCTTATGCAACATTCCAACTTATTGGAGATGCTGAATACTAGTGGAAGGGCACCAGACAACTGCTGGTAGCTAAGCATCAGGCAATCACCTGGTGAGTATTTCGCAACAAATTTCTGGGCAAATATTTTCCCCAGAGTGCTCGGACAGAGAAAGAGCAGGAATTCCTGAGGTTGAGTCCAGGGACATGACACGGTGGTGGAATATGCGGCAAGGTTTGAGTCCCTTGCCAAATATTTCCGCTTTTTCCAGAACAACCCCGATGAGGAGTGGAAGTGTGAAAAGTTCGAAGCCGTTCTACGCTTCGAGGTCAAGGAATCTGTGATGCCATTGGAAATCCGGAATTTCCAAGCCTTAGTATAGAAGTGTATAAAAGTGGAACTGATGAGGAAGGAAAGAGGCAACGAAGAAACTGTTGGAGGACCCATTCGTTGCAAAGACCAATATCAAAATCAGAATAAAAAAGGGAAGCAGCATCGGAGGGAACCTTATTTCCGACCACTAGGAAATGAGCAGAATCAACAACAGCATCGTTCTGATGATTCTGAATTTGGAAGTGGAGGCCAACAGTACCAAAACCGAGGTCAATTTAGAATATGTTAGAAGTGTGGAAACCCAGATCACATGGTTGATGTTTTCCCATGCAAGGGAACGAAATGTTACAACTGTGGAGAAATAGGACACTTGTCAAGGGATTGTAATGCACCAAGGGTTGAAAGGGCTGTCAACACCTTAGGGACTGATAGACCCGCGACAAAAGGAAGAGTTTACACCATGGTTGGTGATGGAGCTTCACAATTTGATGATCTTTTACGACAGAAGTAGTATACAATTTGAAGGTCTTATGGCAGTGGTCTATAATTCTAAATTGTAATAGGATTCTAAGTATAATCGTGTTTTGACGCCCTTAAGTATTTGACTCTCTAGGGTCTCCTATGTTACTAGTCTTTCCAGTGAATGTATGTTTCTTATGACTTTTGGGGATAAAAGTCTCTTTAAGAAATTTATTCCAGTTCCCTTCTCTTTTTGATTGTTGTGGTCAGTTTAGACTTTGGATCCAATCTTTCTTTTCCTAGAGTTGTGAATTGCCTTGTTGTTGCACGGGATGGGTATGTTTATAAAAGAAGTTTCTTGATGAAACATAATCTAATCACTTTCACTTTTGGTGGAAGTGATTCAGTTTGAATTCTTATCGAACTGTTGCTCTTTTAAATTGTTGACCAGAAAATTCTAGTAAAAAAAGAAACTTTTTAGATTCATGATTGTAAACGTGTACCGATCATACATTTTTACCTCCCTGAACCTACTAAAGGATCTTTATACACTGGATGTTTCTGTATTCTTTTGGAATGATGAAGTTCTTTTAGACACTTTCTTCTGATAGTATGATCTTGATAGTGAGAGATCCTGTTTAGTTTCAAGTTACGTAATTTCGAGGACGAAATTCTTTTTAGAGGGGTAGTATTGTAACACCATATTTTTCCTATGCTTTCTATAGCAGTAAATACATATTTAAATGTGTTTATTTTAGATTAAACTCAGAGAATGATTTTAATTAAACTAAAATAATTTTCTTGTGTTGTTATATCATATGAAGTTACGATAAAAATTTCGGTTGAAAATTCAGACGGAAGTCGGTTTGCATTTTCACTGCCGATACAAGTTTACTGTGCAGAAAACCTAATTTTGACCCGTGAACGAGACGATTAGTGTTTTTATTATGTTTCCTTCAACTTTGGTTATTTTGAAAATTTTCGTTCAAAATAAAATATAAATTTTTTTACCGGGTGAAAACGTCGGAAGAATTACGGTCGGAAATGCAACCGGGTGCGAAATGGGGCAAAATAGGAGACATAAAAGGCTTGAGGTGAGATGAGGGAGTGAGGTGACTCACTAGAGGTATGGCCTAAGCTACCTCCTAAAAAGTGGTCATGATGACACTTTTTGAAATAAAACATATTATATTCTAAAAACCCATTTTTCTCCTTCCTCTTCAACCAAACAAGGCACAAGGCCAAAACTTGCTCTCCAAGCTCATTCCTCTCTCCTCAATTTCGTGCCACTATTTCCACTCTCTATATATACCCCTTTCATTTTCACTTCATCATCTTCCTCCTTCAAACTCAATTAAAGTTCATCTTCTTCTTTCTTCTAAAAGTTCAAGCTCTTAAAGCTTTAGTTTTTATTCATCTTTTCTACTTAAGTTCTTCATTAAAGTTATTCCTTATACCAAGGGTAATGCTCTCATATGAATCTTTTTGCAAGTTTCATATTTTATTTCTTAGTTTACTTTATGTGTTCTTTATATGCTTTAAACTTCTAAAATCTCTCTAAAATGGTAGAAAACTCCTTTTGAGTTGAAACCACTTTCTATAGTCTTTTATTAACTTATATTTTCACATACTAAGAGTTTGTGTAAAACAAAAATCTCTATCCATCTCTTCCAATGAAGACCGAATGCTTGCATTTATGAGCTAGGAAGTTTTTTTTTTCCCAACTTTTGGAATATGATCATGTGCTTGAGTTTCTAACTATCCCTTGATCTTGAATCTATAAATCTTGGAAGTTTTGATAGCTTGTTCCTATGATGGCCGAAAAATATGAATAAGTAGGCCTAGGATACTATGTTTCAACTTTCCAAGTATTGATCATAGATTTAGAACTCTTAATAACTTGTTTATTTTATGTTATTAAAGCTAGTATGTGTTACTTTCATTTTTCCAAGATGATCATAGACTTCAGCTCCATAAGATATTTGGATGCTAAGTCTAAGAGATTGGAAAGTTTAAGGATTTATAACTTGTTTGTTTTATGTTATTAAAGCTAGTATGTGTTACTTTCATTTTTCCAAGATGATCATGGACTTGAGCTCCATAAGATATTTGGATGCTAATTCTAAGAGATTGGAAAGTTTAAGGATTTAAAACTTGTTTATTTTATGTTATTAAAGCTACTATGTGTCACTTACATTTTTCCAAGATGATCATGGACTTGAGCTCCATAAGATATTTGGATGCTAAGTCTAAGAGATTGGAAAGTTTAAGGATCTCGAGCCTATAAATCCTATGAAGGCCGAACCTAGAAGGTTATGGACCTAGGATACCTTGTTCTTATTTTTCCAAAATGATCATGGTTTTGAGCTCCTTAACACATATGGATGCTAAACCAAAGATATTGGAAAGTTTAGTGAATGCTATCCTATTTTACTAGCCATGGCCGAATGCGTTATGTTTTTAACTTAGTGGAATTTAATTCAACTTTGTTAAATGATCATTGTTTATGAACTCCTAACACTTAAGGATCATAAATCCATGAGTTGTGTAATTTTTGGGATTCTCTAACCCTAAGAACCAGTCTTGGCCGAACCTATACCTCGTGATTTAGTGTCCTTGTTTGATTTTAACTTGTGATTTTGTGTTCATAACCTTAGACTTCCATTATAGAGGAAACGAGGACGTTCGTGACATACCTCTTCGAGGAATCCCTTTTCTGCACTAGTGAGCATCTAATCTCCTTACTGATAGTGTGATTTTACATCATATTTCATATATACTTTTGCATGCATTTTTCATATAGATTAGGCATTCTTTATTTGATTTTTATTAGTTTTTACCTTGGAACGGGTGAAGGTGGTTTTGTGTGTTATTTTGCAGAAATTGAGGAAAACTGTGCAGATTTGGCCATAATAAAGCTTGGATAATTTTAGAGCTTGAAAAGAGAAGAAATTGAGCCAAGCAGAATTCTGAAGTCTCACCCCGCGAATCACAATTCGCCTCGCGACCCTGAGAGCTGACTGTGCCAGGAAAATGCAACTTTTTCGGTTTCGCGTCGCGAAGACACTCTCGCCTCGCGAGAGATCCATTTCTGAAACAGCAGGTTTTAACTTTCGCCTCGCGAGAGGCCATTCGCCTCGTGAGCGAGCGCAGAACAGATTGGTATAAGTTGCTGTTTTAGGGCAGAATGTGGAGAGTTTTTGAGTTTTTAGTTTTAGTTCTTGGAGGCAGACTGAGAGGCTGCGGCTGGAAGAGGGTTCCAGCCCTGAAGGGGATGTTTTCCTTTCTCTGGGACTGAAAGAAGATTGGAGGATCCTTCTATGGAGTTTGCTTCATCCCTTCTCTCTTTCTCTTTGTATTCTCTTTTTATGAGTAGTTAAATCCCTGTTGTTGGGATTAGATGTAGCCAAACTGATTATCATGTAATTACCTTGACTGATTATTCTATGTTCATGTCTTCGTATTAGTAATTAATTTTCTGTGCTTAATGCTTGTTGTGGCTAGCACCCCCATGACTCGATTTGTGTTTTGGTATGCAATTGGGAAATTCGTATCAGAACCGGAATTGAATTTAATCACCTAGTAAGCCTTGTATCTAGGAATGGAACTAGGTTTATTAGTAATCGCGTAATTCCTAATCTTAATGCAAATTCATTAATCTAGGCCACCTAAGGAATTAGGGTCTATTAGTGGATTTAGGCTCTTGCCATCCGAGGAATCGGGGTTTGAGTAATTTAGTGGATTGATTTTAATATCTGAAGCATGAATGGGAGGTATCTAGTCCTGATGGTACATGAGAAAGAGGTTTGGTGAAGTCTAGTCCCAACATATCTTTCTGCACTCCAAGTGTTTGTCAAAAGTCCCCAAAAAGACAAAAAGATTTTATTTCTTTTATTTCTTTTGTTTTGATTTCTCTTGATTTATAGTTTAGTCTAGACAGTTGCTGAGTTTGTGAATTGGTAGTTGACATCCAATCCCCGTGGATACGATAAACCGGTCTCACCACCGTATTACTTGCACGACTGGGTATACTTGCCCAGATTCGTCAACAAGTTTTTTGCGCCGCTGCCGGGGATTGGTTTTGCCAATATCATTAGTAACAGAGGAGGCAACTAATTTAGACATTTTTATTCTTTACTGTTCTGTATATATTTGATCTTTTTCTTTTGAGTTGTGTTTATGCAAGGTGGACGAAATTCATGGACATTTGCTATTATCCACCTGATGAGGAAGCCTCAAGTCGCGCTTTGGAAGACAACTGGTGTTTGGGAGACTGCATAGAATTGATGGGTCATGTCACTCCAGCACAAGTTGACTATATGACTGGTAGGCTTATATATAGCTTCTCCGAGGAGGATTGGGAAACCTTTTGTTCATATTTACCACCTCCACCACCATGTATGATTCCCATAGAGCCACATGAAGCAGAATTTGAGAAAAATCTGGTTGTGGGAATGGATCAAATTGAAGATGAAGTGGTGATGGTGGACAAGTCACAAGAAGAGGGAGTGCTTTCCACAAGTCCTTGGGAAGTTGAAGAATGGGAATGGAAGGAGCAAACACCATTGGAATCTGCTCTAGAACAATATTCCCAAGAGCTATCCGCTTCTGAGGCCAAGGCAAGAGCCAATTGTGAGAGTATCGAAGCTGTGATGCAGAACTTCAAAACGCAAGTTGAGGAGATTTGCAAACAGTTAGTACAAAAGTCACTTGAAGCCCAATTTGAGGAAAATCTGGTTTGGGGGATAATTCAAGATGAAGACGAAGTGGTAGTGGATTCCACCATGCTTGCTAAGGAATCTGAATTTTCTGCATTGGACAAATATGTCGGCTTGCATGCATGTGTGGACATTGGTAAGTTAGTCCCTTCCACTTGTATGGCAACCTTCCTAGTGAAAATGCCATTTGACCCACTAGGAAGTAAGTGCATTATTATGGTTGAAGAGGTCAATGGTGCTTTCACACACTGGCTGGGTGGAGTTGAGGATAAAGTCATACTACTGCTACAATCTCCACTGCAAATACCATTTGATCCGGGAGGAGGATCCTAGAAAGTCAAGCTAGTGACGTTAAAGGAGCGCTTATTGGGAGGCAACCCAAGTTTCTTAACCCTTCTCTTTAGTTAGTTTTCATTTTCTTAATACTTTTGTTTTTGATTTTAACCTCTTGAATAATTTGAGAAGCTCAAGAGGAAAAATAATAAATTAAGAATTGCCAAGTGTTTGCAGGGTAATAAGGAAGGAAGGGAGAGCAAGAAGACAAGGAGAAGAGCAAAAGGGGCAGAGACAACAAAGCCAACACCCGCTACCGCCTCGGTAAGCCGTTCCATTTTTATTTTATTTTATTTTTTCTCCTCTCTCCAACTTGATTGTTTACATTGGGGATAATGTAAATTCTTAAGCGTGGGGTAGGGGTATTTTGCATTTGCATTTGCATATTGCATTCATATAGTTTTGCGTGATCACACAATTAGATTGCCCTTGCTTAGATTTTGTATCCAATTGTGAGAACTAAGTGCCAAATAAATTGTGATAGTGAATTTTTGAACCCAATTTTTTTATTTTTGTGATATGGCTGCAAATGAAAATGTTTGAGATAATCTTGGATAGTTGATAATTAGCATATGGTTCTATAGATTTGTGTTTTTCATTGATTCTTGAACTACTAAAATGTGAGATTTTGAGCCAAAGGGGTACTCACTAAATCTACCCCATTCTTTGTGTTAGAGTGTTATTCCTCTTGGTTTGCTTTCTCTAGAACTTGACTTGAAACCATTTTGAAGCTTAAAAATTTTTGAAAACATTTTTGAAAATGATTGAGGCATTAGGTATTTTTTCTGGCCTTCTGAGCTTTGAATGATGAAACGCTACCCCTTAGTTGCCCAATTTTGAGCTTGAAAGAAAGAAAAAAATGTTTCTCTTGGTACCTTGAAATATTGTTGAATGATGTTCGATATGACCTTCTAAAGTATTACAAAAGGGTAAAAAGATAGTTGAAAAAAGTTTGGGATAAAAAGAATCAGAAAAATATTTCTCTTGAAAAAAAAATATATATATATATATATATATATATATATATATATATATATCTCCTTCTCCAAATAAAAGAAAAAGAAAAGAAAAAGAAAAATAAATAGAGAAGGGGATGACAAAAAGAAAAGTGAGAAATAAAAAGAAAAAGAAAGAAAACAAAGGTGGAAAAAGGAATCGAAACCCAAAAAGGTATTTTAGAAGGTCATGTGTGCAATGCTATATTTTGTTAGCCTTTTGAAAATTTCCTTTTCTTGATTTCCCCACCTAACGATTAATCCCATGGCCCCGTTACATCCAAAGTAAAAGACCTATTGATTCTTAATTGTTTTCATTAATAAAGTAGAGATTTGGTTGATAGTCAAGCCTATGGTAGATGTCATTCCTTGAGGAAAATGGAGCGAATTGTCATATATCCCTAACACTTGAGTGAGGGAGAAAAGAGAGCCAAGGAAATGAACAAGCTTGGGGTGAGCTTCAGGTGAGAAAGAGTGCCCAAATCAGTGAGAACATGAGTCTAAGGAACCTAAGTCTCTAATTGGACTTGAATTGATTGTCTCTTGCTGAATTGTTTAAATTGCCTATTACTTGGATCATTTACTCGGGTTCTTAGTTCACTATCCATGTTCTGTTTTCTTCTTCTGGCCTTAGTGATTGCTTGAGGACAAGCAATTGAATAAGCTTGGGGTGATTTGATAGTGTGATTTTACATCATGTTTCATATATACTTTTGCATGCATTTTTCATATAGATTAGGCATTCTTTATTTGATTTTTATTAGTTTTTACCTTGGAACGGGTGAAGGTGGTTTTGTGTGTTATTTTGCAGAAATTGAGGAAAACTGTGCAGATTTGGCCATAATAAAGCTTGGACGATTTTAGAGCTTGAAAAGAGAAGAAATTGAGCCAAGCAGAATTCTGAAGTCTCGCCCCGCGAATCACAATTCGCCTCGCGACCCTGAGAGCTGACTGTGCCAGGAAAATGCAACTTTTTCGGTTTCCCGTCGCGAAGACACTCTCGCCTCGCGAGAGATCCATTTCTGAAACAGCAGGTTTTAACTTTCGCCTCGCGAGAGGCCATTCGCCTCGTGAGCGAGCGCAGAACATATTGGTATAAGTTGCTGTTTTAGGGTAGAATGTGGAGAGTTTTTGAGTTTTTAGTTTTAGTTCTTGGAGGCAGACTGAGAGGCTACGGCTGGAAGAGGGTTCCAGCCCTGAAGGGGATGTTTTCCTTGCTCTGGGACTGAAAGAAGATTGGAGGATCCTTCTATGGAGTTTGCTTCATCCCTTCTCTCTTTCTCTTTGTATTCTCTTTTTATGAGTAGTTAAATCCCTGTTGTTGGGATCAGATGTAGCCAAACTGATTATCATGTAATTACCTTGACTGATTATTCTATGTTCATGTCTTCGTATTAGTGATTAATTTTCTGTGCTTAATGCTTGTTGTGGCTAGCACCCCCATGACTCGATTTGTGTTTTGGTATGCAATTGGGAAATTCGTATCAGAACCGGAATTGAATTTAATCACCTAGTAAGCCTTGTATCTAGGAATGGAACTAGGTTTATTAGTAATCGCGTAATCCCTAATCTTAATGCAAATTCATTAATCTAGGCCACCTAAGGAATTAGGGTCTATTAGTGGATTTAGGCTCTTGCCATCCGAGGAATCGGGGTTTGAGTAATTTAGTGGATTGATTTTAATATCTGAAGCATGAATGGGAGGTATCTAGTCCTGATGGTACATGAGAAAGAGGTTTGATGAAGTCTAGTCCCAACATATCTTTTTGCACTCTAAGTGTTTGTCAAAAGTCCCCAAAAATACAAAAAGATTTTATTTCTTTTATTTCTTTTGTTTTGATTTCTCTTGATTTATAGTTTAGTCTAGATAGTTGCTGAGTTTGTGAATTGGTAGTTGACATCCAATCCCCGTGGATACGATAAACCGGTCTCACCACCGTATTACTTGCACGACTGGGTATACTTGCCCAGATTCGTCAACACTTACCTTCACAGAAGGTAAGAGCAGATTGCCTAGGGATATTCAATGACTATATGCATGTGTGTATGTGTTTACTTGAGTGATTGAATATTATTGTGATATCGAGCCAATACTTGAATAACTGTTTACTTGAACTATTGTGGTTATTACTTGAAGTTGAACATTACCTGCTTTAAAGTGTTATGGATTATATATATGTGATGAACTATCGTTAACTGTGATATTATTGTTGAGAATATATTACTGTTGATTAAAGTTTGAGAAGCCGGACTTGAGTCTGTGCACAATGATTATAAAGGATTAAAAGCCTTAATAAGCCTTGAATAGAACTTTGAAAGTATTGGTTTCATTTATAAAGGTTCCATGTTTAAAACGCTTACTTCGAGAGAATGAGATTCTAGTTTTGAAAAGGAACGTTGAAGTGTTTTTAAGTCAATAGAAACTACCTTTTTATGATCCCAAGTTTGTACAAGAGAAAACCTTTTTCGAACTATGTGTTTCATGAAGGAAAAACCCCTTCGAAAATATTTGACTTTATTCCATTAAGGATTTCAAAAGCAAACGAATTTCCAAATGTTTTATAAAAGACTTTGTAAAGGAAAAGATTTTCTCCTAAATGATTTAGAAACGTTTCAGTTACTTGGATAAGTGACCGAGGCTTTGTTTTGGTTTTTGATTTTCATTGACGTCGGAATACTAGTGTTCTGTAATTTACACGTAGATCTTTGATCCGTGTCACGTTGCTGTGGACCGTGTGTCCTAATTACGTTGTTGTGGACTGTGTGTCCTATTCACGTTGTTGTGGACTGTGTGTCCTAATCATGTTGTGATAAACGTTATTAAAGGCGGATGTTGTTTTCTATGACCACAAGTCTTGACTGGTGCATCGGTCTAAGGTGTTGTGATTGAGCACTCGGACTGCGCGTCCTGTGTTATTGATTTTCAAGTGATGAAAATTGTGAATGGTCGTTAGCCTTGGGCTTCGACAACGGAAAAGAGTGAACACAAATAAAAATCTCGATAATGAAAAGTCTTTTATTCATAAGGATTTCCCCTTGGCAGACGTGCTTGAGTTACCAAATACCCGCTTAAGATGTGGTATTTGATGATGTATACATCCGAATGGCCGTTATAAGGGATTCGTGATGGTGTTGATCTGGGTACATGAGGTGACGGATACAACTTGCCAAACGTGGCGTATGAGTTTGATCAACTCTTTCTTTCTTAATGATAAAATGGTGATGGCATCTCATGAGATTAAGATTAGAGGCTGCTAATAGAAGTGTCATGCATTATCTTTAAAAAATTGATTGATTCGGGTATAAGACCCACTGAAAGAATACTTGTTGTTTACCTATGAGTAATGTTTAAAATGTTAATATGCCAAGGTGTTGTATGTATCATGTGTATGGTTGTTGTGCGATATATCCATTTGCCGGTGTCTCACTCTTACAGTTATATCAGGTCTCTTCGGGTTTTGCTGTAGTTCCTTCGTACTCTAGTACCGATGTTGCAGAGGAGTCTTTCTAAGTCATTTGAAGACCTAGTGTTAGAGGTTGGGAAAGTATTCTGATTGGGGGTCTCTCCAATGAATATTTGATAAAATGACCAGCTTAGGAGTCTGAGTTGGGTTGTATATCTAAAGAGGTCGGTAAATGTAGTGTTATATACATCCATCTGTAGTTTGAACTTTTCTTTCGAAGGTGGAAACTTAGATAAATGTTGTATGTGATGGTAACTTTGTTACGAACGTGACTTTACGTTTTGAATGTATGAACGATGGATTTCAGAGTTATCCTTAAAGAAAAAATTTTATACCCCACCTTTCTGACTTAAAAGAAAACATTTTTCAGAAAGTAACCAACAAATTATCTTTTAATTTACTTCCGCATGTGTTACGTAGTAATGCCCTAGGGGGGGTGGGTGTTACACACGCTCTGTTATTCCGGCAACTCTTCTAGATCATTGATTTTGCCCCCAAGATGTGGATCTACTTGTTCTGCTTCCACCACAACCACTTCCCCCTCACTACACCTCCAACTTCGACGAACTCGGCACAAGCGAGTCCAAGGAAGAATGATTGTTAAGAAAGATTTGTAGGTGCATCAAATCGCTTTGTAGTATAAAAATATCGTCATCTGGGATTGAACTGTGAATTACTAACGTACCAACTCAACTTCGTTTGAGCGACCGAAAATTTGGAATTGGTTCTCACCAATAAGCAAGAATAGAAACTTAGTAGAAAAAGAAAATATTTTTTGTTATTTTTCAATTGAGAAAATCCAAGTAGCAGAAAATTAGCTTGTAAACAATCAAGGAGAAATTGTTAGAGGGTCGATTTCCCTGCCTTTCCTACTTGTTCAATCCTGCAAATTAACTTGAACAGTTTATCCAAATTCAAGAAGCTGAGTTTTTATCATTTACCCCCTAATTCCTTAGGTTGATAAACCTTCCTGATTAAATTACTGATTCAATTCCTTGAGTATTAGCAATTTAACAAGAGCAATAAGAATGGTTACAACTCAACAATACTAATTTGATTGTGATTTTATTCCTAAGTAACACGCGCGAACCGTCTATTCGCAAACAACGACTATGAAATCGAATTTCCCAATTGCAAATTCATACAATAGATAAACATAAAAGCAGTGAATAAACTCTTGAATTTAAATAAACCGTACAAAGTCAAAATCCAGAATCAAAACAAGTTATCTAGGTAGTTTCATCTACCTCTAACAAAAGGAAATTAGCTAGACATAATAGAAACAGAACAAATAAGTGAAGAAGAAGAAGATAAGAAAGTCATCATGAGTCTCTACTCGACAGCTTCAACTCTCTATGATTGCTCCCTTTCCTCCTCGAAATTGTGAAGTTCTCTGTAAGAACATCTCTCAAAAACTGTATCAAAAACGTCTGTCCCCAGCTTCCTTCATGTCTGCACGTTTTATAATTTTTTTGAATCATAACTGCCACGTTCAAGCACTGGCAAAATGGCGTTCAAACGTTCCCAGCTCTCGGACGCTACAAAACTGGCACTTGAGCGCTGTCCTCCTGACAGAACTGCTCCAACTTCTAACCTGCTCCTTTATTTCCACTTAAAACACCATAAAAACTCATAAAGGCCAAAATGAAACCAGCTACGAAATTAATAAAAAATAAAACAGAAAAATAACCTACAACTAATAAAAACTAATAAAAATCTAATTAAAATTAACAACCTATTAACTACAAATTAAGAATCATCAATGACTCATCATTGGATATAATCTTGCAAACCCTTTCGAGCATATCATAGAGGGTTTGCCACAGATGGAGGAGCTTCGTCAAGGTGCCAATGACCTCGAAGGCAAAAATGCAGACATTGGGTCTAAAAGGATCCTGGTCATCGGAGTTAGGACACACAAATGTTGTTGGAGAAGATGGGGTGCAAAGGGGAAGATGTGGGGGGAAAGGGAGAGAGAGAGAGAGATTGAGAGAGGATAAAGTGGAAGGAGGAAGGGAGATGTTGTTGGTGGTCGGGGTGGTGGCAGCGACGGTGATGTTAAGTGTTCCAATAGAGATGGATATGAGTGGAGAAGTGACAAGGTGGAAAGGACTTATTTGCAAATATAAAAATATCAAGTCAATCGGTTGCCCAATTGTCATAAGGGTGGCAAATGGATAGATTGGATAATTTTTTATTCAGATTATAATGGATGGATTGAAAACAATCCACTTATCCATTATGATCCATTAAAATTTCATTGTAAAAATCTAATCCATCCACGATCCATTTAATAAAAACCATCAAATCCATCCACTAACAATTTTTTTATGGATGAATATCCAATCCATCCAAAAACATTATATTCAATAATTAAATAATTTTTATTAAAATATTCGCTCTCCCCTGTCTCTCTCCCCCTCTACCCTCTTTCTCCCTTCCCTCTCTCTTCTCTCTCTACCCTCTCTCTTTCTCCCTCTCCCTCTCTCCTCTCTCTATCATCTCTCTCTCCCCGTCACTCTCTCCCCTTTCTCCTCATTTTATATTTCTTTGAGACTCTTAAACACCGACTCATTCTCGTATAAGCAATGAAAGAAAGAAAGGTCCCCACCCCGCACTTTGTAATTGCAATATTTATTACAAATTTTCCCTTACTACAAAATTCTTGGGATTTTTCCAAACAATTAATACATTTCCTAGCCACAATTTGCATTCTTCTACTATTCAAGCAAGCCCGAAACCTTATCTTTGAAGGAAGTAAGCGAGTAGGGAGTGAGAAAGTGAAGAAAAATTGAAGGAAGGTGCGAGTAGGGAGCGAGAAAGTGAAGGAAAATGGAAGAAAGTGAAGGAAAAGGAAAAGTGATTTAGGGTTCATAACTTTGTTTCGAAGTTAACGTTAGGGATGGATTGGATGCAATGAATTTTATTTTTGTTTTTAATTCAAATGGTTCACTCAAGTTCAGTAATGGATTTTGTTATAAAAAAAATTCAACTTTATCCAATGGATTTATTTTTGGAGGCTGCTACCTATACCCCGACATATGGACATTCACCCTCACACATCTTTTAAAATATTTTTTTTATTACTAAATTACCCTTAATAAACCTATCTACTCTAATTACTTGGTAAAAATAACCACCCACCCCCTATTCTTTCTCATCTCCCTCCATCCCCTCTTCTTTCTCATCTCCCTCCATACTCTGAAAATTGAAAATGAAGGCAAGTATGTGACTTGATCCCTTCTTCTCTGTGTTCCGCGTCCAGGGTCCATGCATCCTTTTTTTTTCAGTGCCTTCTGACATTTAATTGTTGGATTCAGAAATTAAGTTTCCGTCATTTAATTTCCGGGAAATTCTTAAAATTTGAAAAATGTGTTTCCGGCAATTAGTTGCCGGAAGACAAAAAACTATGCCTCCGGCAATTAGATGTCGGATGAACAAACAAGTTGCCTCCGGCAACTAATTACCGAATTACAATTTTCAAGTTTTTTGTTCTTCCGACAACTAGTTGGCAGACAACATAATAAAGTCTTCCGATAACTAATTACTGGTAGGTCAAAAATTCCTGAAAAAAATATGTTCCGGCATCTAATTGTCGGAGGCACAATTTTTTGTTTTCCGTTACCGGAATTTTTTTTTTCAAATTTTAAAAAAAATCCGGCAATTAAATGCAGTTTATGAATCCGACAATTAAATGCCGGAAGGCAAAACAAAAAACAAAAAAAAAGTGGCACAGTGAAAGAAGAGAAGAAGAGGAAGGTGTGTGGGTGGGGTCTGCGCAGAGAAAGAATAAAAGAAGAAGAAGAGGATGGGTGGGGTGTGCGCGTGTTTCAGAGAAAAAGGAAGGAGGGGAGATTCTTTTGAAACTTGTAGAGTTATGATTGTCATTTCACACATTAAAATTAAAAGTGTGGGGTGGATGCCAAATATGCAGAGTGTAGGTAGCAGCCCCCTTTATTTTTAATTTCAGAAATTGGTCCAATGGATTTAGTAAAATTGTGGATGGATCACCATCTATCCTTAAAATGAAGTGATCCAATTTGATCCAATCCATTAATGTTTTTTTTTTTTTTTTGTAATGGATGGATTGGATGGATAACTCTTTGGACGGGTTGATGGATGGTGGATAGGGATGTAATTTTTTCCCGTATCTGTGGATATCCGCGGATAATATCCGTAATGGATAGAAAATGGGTAGCTTAATGGGTATCCGCGGGTAAAATAAATGGGTATTTTTTCTACCCTCTTATTAATGGGCGGGGACGGGTAGGGTACTATCCATACCCGCAGGTACCTGCTAAGGAAAAATTAATAAAATACATCTTTATATATATAAACCAAATGCCCTAATTTTTTAAGTGCCCTTATTTTTTTTTTCTGAAATTTGACAATCGTAACACCCAAGTCCTATCATTCCCAAGCCCTTTCCCCCTTTCATCACCATTTTCATTACATGCATGATTATACTGTTTACATGTCATATTATTCAGTATATTTACTACAATACTTTTCAAGCACATAAGAATTTCTCGCAGCAGCAAGGAACTCAAATTAAAGCTGATTGGCAGAATTGGTCTGAATTTCATGTTTGAATAAGTAAATTTGTGAGGTGTTTGAATATCCATGAATATTCATGGATACCTACAAATATTGAGAAATCTGTTTAAAACCCACAAGATGGATACCCGCACGGATATGGGACGGGGACGGATACGAAAATCATCTAACGGGGTGGGTAGTGGGGGGCTCCTACCCGTACCCACCCCGCCCCATTGACATCCCTAATGCTGGATAAATGGATCCTTTTGTCAACCCTACTAATTGACTAGATTTTCTATATCAACGAATCAATGAATGATATAAGAAGTACATGAATGCATCTCTGTTCAAACGGTGCATATAAGACAACACTTTCGATTTTTTTGGAAGTGATATTACCACAGGACCGGTCCAAGGGTAAGGCAACTAAAGCTCTAGCTTTAGACCCACTAGAAAAAACATTATTTATTCATAGTTTTTATAAAACAAAAAGACCGCATATGCTGACAAAAAGGTCTAACCTAAAGAATAATTTGACTCGAGTATACTCTCTAATCACTTAAAACAAAAAGACATCACTCAAAAAGTTTGTTTCAGGCCTCACCACTCTTGAGTCGGCCCTGTATTACAAAGCCTCCCATTTTTGTTTTGAGTTGAAAGTACATTTTTCCTTTCATTTTCATTAATTAACTATAAGTTATCTATAATAATAAAAAGGTCCTTTCTTACCGATGTCTAAGGCATTGGTTAAAGATACAAAAGAGACATGTTTTAATTGGCAATCCAAGTTTTCCATTCTTCAAAATATAAAATGCATCAATTCCCAATGAATTTATACTATTTTTGACTCGTTAACCAATTCCCTAACAACACTTGAGGCAAAAGTGATAACGTTTCATTGGAAATAATGTTTTCAATATCTCGAAAAGTGATATATTTAGTCTACCAATGAAAACCTACCGTTAGCAACACCTTAAAAAACAGCCTACGGATTGAATCAATTATGAACAGGGTTTACAATAGGGACCCACTTTAACCCAGTTTTATGTTTTCATTTTTTTTACTGAAATTTTTATGTTTTCATTAGCTAGATTTATTTTGTGCAACTAAACTCAGGTTCCATAGTATAAACCTTCATAGAAATAAAAAAGAGTTATGCTATTCGGACACACTTTTTTGCACACCGTATTTGGCACTTCTACAGTGCATACGTGTTGTGAGCCGTTAGATCTATGATTCCTCTTGATCTGTCCATAAACTTAATTTATTAATTATAATTTTTATTAAATCTATTCTTCTGTCATATTCTTTGCAATCACAATATTCACAGTGGTATTCCATGTGTTTATTACATGTATCAGTTGCTTCATCTTTTAATTCTTGTATTAATTCTTTTAGTCTGTCTTGATTTGTTAAATCTATCATACTTAAATGGTGAACAAATTTTTCTATGTTTCGAGAATTCATTAGTAATTAACTAGTACTTATCTTTGATACCAGTTTGGTACCACTCTATTTTTTCCTAGGTAGTGGTAGTCTTTAAACATAATTTGGGTAATTTTCATGCATAATTTGTGTTACTAATAATTCATACCCATAATCCATTATAGATTTGTCTATTTCTATTAATTCCTGAATTATCAGATTTCTTTCTTCTTCACAAAATGCTAATTGTACTCTTTGTTGAATTTGTTTTAGATAAAGTTTTTCTTGCCAATATTGGTGTTTTATTTTGTAAATTATTATTTGTGTGACACCCTAATCTAGGGTCATCACACTATTACCCAAGAACGGAAATTAAATTATTAACGCTGGTTACTTTCGGAAAATATATATTTAATTAAACGTTTCTTTACAAAAATAGTGCTGAATTTTTTTTTCGTAACCTAGAACCCTTGCAAACATACACAATATATATATATACACATCACCTTTTACATACATGAAACCTATAATAGGAGATAACAAAAGAGCCCTCATAAGCACAGGCTATTCTCCATCAAACTAAACAAAAAAAATAAATATATATGCACATTGGCAATAAGTAGTTCAGATCCACATTCGATTCAAAACTCATGGCTCTCTGAAGCCAGATCAAAAACTGTCAAGACTCACTACCCCAAAGACTCTACCTAAGCTGGTCAAGCTACTAAAACCCATTGGGAAGATCATGATGATCAATCCCACCTACAACTGACGAATCTGACGATGATTCCTCCGCTTTCGTTGCGTCATCAGAAGAGTCTTCATTATCAACCGTGGGAGGTTGAAACTCAGGATCGTCCTCAATGTATTCCTCCGGATCGTCCTCTCCCTCATTTAACTCCACTTCAGCAGGAGGTTCCTCAGGTCCTAATATTTGAAGAGGATGTGGTTGAGGCGGATCCATCAATCCGTGCTCTTCCAAGTACTGTAGGTAAAGCCAAACTGGAGGTAGAGATACCTCAACCGTCTCCACTACATGAATTCTCTGTTGTGGTCCTTCCTCTACTGTACCGATCACCTCTCTACTCGGTCCATGGTAGGTGGCGCTGAGTGCCCAAGGTTAATCTCCCAAGCACCACCATATTGCGCACGATCAAAAGTGATCGTTCGAACCCTCGATTGTACCAAGGGTATTTCTGGGTCCATCTGAATGTGTGTAAGAGTGAGAAACCAATACATGGATCTTACTCAATAACTACATACTAGCCACCACATAAACACATCAGCATTTACCAAATACAAACATTTATAAACAACTAGTTTATCAGTGGGTTCAACACCCCAAACATCATCCATCAAAATTATGCATGACACTTCATATTCATCATCTAATTTTCGTCCTAATCTCATGAGATATCCCAACATATAATGAGTTGATCAGGCTCCATAGCCACACTGGCTAACTTGGCACTCTGCCAATAGGTGCGCAACCTCTTCCCATCCACACAGGCACACAAGGCCAGGCACACAAAGCCAAACACATTGCTAATGTCCACACTCAGGGCACCAATAGCAAGTAAGATGGGGGCTCCATGTCCTCACTAGGCACATGAATTAAATGCATATCGTAATTACCTTTCGCCGCTGGTAATTGATGCATTAAACCACAAACCGCAGGCACGTCTGCCAAATGCATGTAAAACACTTTTGTTTTGTTCTTTTCTTTGTGTTCAATCTTTCTTTGCCGAAGCTCAAAATGGCTTACGACTCACATAGTTTTAAAACACTTTTAAAACTTTCATTACAACACAGGACCTCACTGTCCGAGTGCTCAATCACGACACCTCTCGATCGGTGCACCAGCCTTAGGTTCGTGGTACTAGAAAACATCTTCAATGTTTCAACACGGTATACCTCACGTATACAATATAGGCCCTCAAAGTCCAAATGACTGAGTCCATCACAATACAGAACATTAGTACCCCGACGTCTCGGTTACTAAGTCCAACTGTACTTTCAACACGGTTAAATCAACTTTTGATTTTCATAAATTCTTTTCCAAGGTAGAAATTCATTATAAAATCCTTAACTAATAAAAACTTAGTTTTTCACAAACCAATGAGTCACTTGAGGTTTAATTTCCTCAAAATAGGCACTGCCGTTTCGAAAATACTTGCCGTCTATACTTTTCCAAATTTGCCGTCAAATATTATTTTTAAGGCTTTTTAAGCCAAAACTTAACTTTTTCCACTTAATTAATTTTCTAAAATCATGATTAACTTATTTTCACCAATTAATTTTATAAAAGAATATTTTGTAATATTCCGGGTTTTCTTACGTAAAATTCAGCAGTTCTAAAATATTTTCACGGTTTTGCACTCGTTGTGACTCATAATTCCCTTTTCCAGAAATAAATTATTAAAATAATAATATTTTCCAAAACTCCTCATTTTCCTCAAAATAAAATTCCTTTAATATTATATATCAATATTTTACCGTTAAAACATTGAATACAATTTGCGAAGCTTCTTAAAGCTTTTATCCGATTAACTTAGTTGTGCACCGACCACTGTCAGGCTTCTCACACATCAACCAACAGTTATATCACAAATATTTCCCAGGCAGATTATGCATCACAGTAGCAAAATATAATTGCAGATAAACAATTTAACGAAATTAAAACCACACAGACACAAATAATACAACAATAAACAACATAAATAAATAAATACTAACAAACAAATAATCACAAACAACCACGGGATAGCATATAGCAATTGAATAAATCCTCCGGTGTTCCCCTCTTACCTCTTGAAGACTTTTTGGTAAACTTACAGATTCCTTCGGAATTTCGGTTACCTCGTAAACGTCGTACTCAACTAACCTTCAACCATTACAACCAAATAGTTACAAATCAAGAAACTAAAACATTCCAAACCCTAATACATAGTCACGGCCTCTAGGGTTTTTAAATGACTAAAACTTCTAATCATGATTAAGTCATGGATTAATGATCCTTGATTAACCTAAATCATAGATTAGTGACTAAATAACTAAGTTTAAAACTCAAAACTTCCTAACTCTTTTATACATGGATTCGGCCTCAATAGGTTCATAGGGCTAGGGTTCTTAGTTTAATAAACCAACTTGGATTTATTAAGCATACATACTAATAACTTGATTAACAAGATCATTAAGGAAAACTTAAACAAAACTCAACAAATCTAACCCACCTAGGGTTTTGGCCAACATAAAGATTTTTGATTAAAATATTCATTTTAAGAGACTAACATGGATTAGAGTGTGTAGTCATACATGCCATATAGAATACATGATCATACATAACAACACATGAACAAAACTCTACCAACCCTAATGTGATAGATTCGGCCAAGGCTAGATTTTTAGGAAAGAATTTTTTGATTACATCATGCTCTTGGATTTAGATAATATGCATGATATCAAGAAGATAGAAAGTAGTTTCATCATCATTAGATTTTTCTAGAATTTATTATGACTTTTCAAAGTTCTAGGGTTAGAAACTTTAAAGTGATGAACAACTATGATATAAGCCTTGAATCAAGAAACTTGCTAAAGAACATAGGCATGATTAAGAATTAAGATTTGAATTTACCTCTTGAAGATCAATGAAAAAGGAAATCCAAGAACTTGTTTTACAAACTTAGCACTAAGAGACTTATGAACTTTAGGGTTTTGGAAACAAATGGCAAAAGAAACTAAGTGAAAAGTGAGAGTATGGTATTTATAGAGATAGTGGCGCCATATTAGGAAGGATCTAGATGATGATGAGTTGTCTTGCTAAAGGATTCAAATGCAATTAAGTTCTAAGGACCAATTTGCAAAGATTCCATAAGTTGAAGGACTAGTTTGCAAATTGTCAATAAAGTGTCATGATGATGATTTTGCCACATTTAATGTAAGCTTATCTTGACTTTGTTGGCTGAATTTATGTGTCAAAGATATTTTAGGATAATTCATGAAGGTTTGAGAATAATCAAGAATGATATAGAATAATCAAGAATGATGTAGAAAATTGTGGAAAATTGTGGAACACTCTAGAAACATCTTGATTCCTTCAACAACAATGAGGCAGCCATTAATCCTCATGGGCTTGTGCATGGGCTGTGTTAGTTTGGGCTTGGATTCATTTTTGTGGGGCCCACTTGAAAATTTAAGCATTAGGCTTAAGATAGGAAACTTATATAGTTTTAAATAGGCTTTATGGAATCAATCCATGAACTAGAAAATTTTGGGCTTCTAAGCCAAGACCATTTGAGATTGGGTACAAGGATTCTAGCCCAATTCCCTTGAAAAAAACTTAGAAACTAATTTAGGGACAAAAGGGTAATTTATAGAAACTTCAGGGACTTAAACGTAAAATTCATAAATTTTCTATTTAACCCGGAAAAACCTTCTAGACTTAGAAATATGATTCATCCCCTTGAATCATCTCAAAATCCTAAGTTAAACCCTCTATCGGCTCTTAGAAACTCTGAAATCCCTTCCGTCGTCTACCCGATTACGCGTTCCGCCCGTAATAAGTAAATTATTTTATTTTTTCTGAAAAAAATTCTAAAAATACATAATTGTAGAAAATAAAATACTAAACTTAAGTCCTTTGTTCACGAATTAAAATTAGGTCTTTTGAGCAGTATTATTATGCTGTCAATGGAATTCGCGGGCCGGGTTTCGCCTGACTTTCCAACCTAAATTTTAATCGTAGCTTCCTACGGTCAAGTAGGATTGAGTGATAAACTCCGTTTATTTAAAATAATTTTTCTAAAACTCAAATAAATTTATAAACATATTTATATGTATTACTGTTATTTAAAACAGTAAAATACAGGGTGTTACAATTTGCTTGCAGTCTTTAGGTATTTTCATAACCAAAATGCTTAATATTTCTTGATCCATTTAATCATCTAATAAATCCCAATCTTCATGTATGTCAGAATCAGATAATCTATCATATTCAAAGGCTAATCCTAGTTCTTCCATATAATTCCATTCTATATCTAGCGAAATAACTGCTAGATAATAATCTTCTTGTCTAACTTGGGCTTTTATTTTTTCAATTATTAATGTTTTATAATAAGTAGGTAAATTCATAACTAATACACTCATTATTTCATTTTCTGTTTGATTATCAAACTCGGAGTATATTTCCATTATTTTATTCGATGTTTTCAAAAGATGGTGCTGTTATTTTAAAATAACTAGATGATTTATGAGTTCTTGTTGATATCATTTTTTCTATTATTTGTTTTTTATGTTCTTCTCTTTTATTTCTTATATTAATAAGTTCTTTTTCCTTTTCTATAATATATCCTTCCATCTGTTTTCAATTTTTATCTTCTTTATCTTTTTTAAGATGATTATCATAGATATTCATGAATTTTTTTATATTCCTTTTATCTTGATTTATTTTATTATAAGATTTTTCATAAATATTTATTAATTCCTTTCATTTATTCATATTCTATTTCTCAAATATTGTGCTAAATCTCTTACCTGATTTGATAATTTATTTATGTTTTCATCTTCTTTATTATTTTCTGTTTCAGGAAAAATAATTGGTTTCGGGATCTGTCTAAAACTTAGTGATTTTGGATTTATTACAGAAATTCCTAGTTCAGTTAATTCATTTCTTTTTGGATAATAAATTTTTCATATTTCTTCAAAAAGTCTTGGTATATCTATTCTATCATTATTTCTAAAAGTAATACTATGATGAGAATTTGTTAGTGCATAGTTAACACAATAAGTAATTGATAAGATTTTGTCTCCTGGTCTCATTAAATTATTTCTTAAAAATCTATGTTCCATAGTTAAGAATTGATCTAATCTTTGAGTATCTAATGATATTCCAATATTTGGATGTATTTCAAATTTTAGCTTAACATAAGCTAAGTTTCCTTCAATTACTCCTAGTATTTTATCCTTTGGATCTGTTATTCTATCGTCTTTTAAAACTAATTCTATTGGTGAATCTATTCCTTCTTGAAAGGTTGCCTTAATTAAAACTTGTATTGCTCCTATATGAATATATCCTATTTTCTTCTTGTGTGCCTCCTTCTTTAAATTCCTTTTTAAATCAATTAGTTTTTTATTATTCAATAATTGTATACAAGTATTTCCTTGTGTTTCAGATATATCTATAGGGGTTTCATTAACTATCTTTCCATAATATATGATGTTTTCTTTTTGATTAAATCTATTCATTATTCCTCCTAGTTTTTTCATATTTGCATCTTTGGATAAATTCAAATCTTCTTTTTGAATTTTCTGAAATAGTTTTGGATCTATCAAAATACTTCCTTCATAATTTCCATCTTCTTCAGTAATTTGTAAGTGTTCTACATTAGTATTATCAATTTTTTGTCTTTCTATTTCTGACATAATTAATTTCTAATAAGAACTAAATGAGATAGGGGATGAGTCATACCTGATTTGGTGTTCTTTGAAATTTCTTCTGAGTTCTTTGGTCCACCGCTGCTTCCGTTAAGTTGAAGTTTAATCACAACAAGTAGTCGAAGTAATGAAAGTAATAAGAAGTAGAGAAATATATGAAAGTGGTGTTTATTTATGATCAGTAATGAAGTACATAGAACTTGTTTGAATCCACTCTCAAGGATTCGCTAGCAAAGCTAGAACTTCTCAGAGAGAAGTGAGGTGAGGTGAGAATTGAAATTCTAAAACCTTCACCTTTGCCTCAGCATAAGAGGTCTTATTTATATGCATAAAAGGCTAGGTAATTTACAAGAAAGTCCATGCATTATTACAATCTATCAGACTTCTCAATAATTCATAATGACGTCAATACCTACGTCATTCCTCTATTATTGCTCGATGACGTTAGTGCTTACGTCATTCTTCAATAATGGCTTCGTCTAAATCCTTATCTTCTTGCCGACAGTCTTCTTTCTTTACGCATCTTTCACATGCGTGATTGCCATTTTCCTTAATCATTGAGAACAACAAATCAAGGACAGCTGGCTGATAATTCATTGAAAGTCCTTGGAGTGTGTATAAAGGTAGTTCAAAATTCGTCAGTAGTGCTAAGTCCCTTTCTCTAATTAATTTTCCACTAGTCTTGCTGAGAAGCAAAGTATGTGGTCCTTTGTACATGGCTTTTATGAAGGAATCTTTACCAATAATTTGACATTGAGTAAAGATACTCGCCAGTTGATTTGCTAGGATTGTGACAATCTTTTCTTCATTGTAATCTTCTCCAGTAGGTTCATCTCTCATGGAAAAGCTGTTGTTGCTTACTCCAATGAAGATTAAATTCTTTGTGGGTTGTTTGGTGGCAAAGTCTGGATAGGTCGAATAGAACTTCAAGAAGATAGTTCTATCCTTTGCGACATTTCTTTTGTAGTTTTGGATGGCCTCTTTCAAACTATATGGGAATAATTTAATTTCTTCTAAGTCTTGACTCAAGTAGAGACATTCAATAAGTCCAAATTGGAACATATTAAATGTAAGAATCGATGTTGCTCCGGGAGTAATTATGGCTTTAACTCCGAAAATATTTCGGTTAACCATATAAAAACAATTAATTTTCTCTTTTTCGGACCAGTTCGTTAGTCTTTTTAGGTTTTCATAGAATTTTTCTTTCGAAAACTGGACTTGTAGTTCATGGTCTTTTCTTGATGTAATTTGGTAGTCATCAATGGAGGAAGGAACTCTTCCGAGTATCCTTAATGAAGTTTTTTGGGCTGGTGGAGTTTTTATGGTTTCAGAAAAAGTTCTTGGGCCAAGATAAACTTCTTTGTCTTTGTCATGCTCTTTTTGATAGTCTATCAAAGCCTTTTCAGCTTCTTCCTTGGTGCGAAATCCTTTGTGATGAACTCCTGAGAGTCCAATGCAATGAAGGGCTGCTTTGTGCCATTCATCATAAATACCTGGGTGTGGTCCATTAAAGATGGTGTACCACTTTTCTTTAGTATTTTCCTGTATCTGTTGTTTTATATTCTTCATAGGATCTTCTTTGACAGATTCTCCTTTTGTTTGTAATTGAAACTCTAATACTTCAATGTTGGCTTTGATCAAATCTAGCTCCATTATTTTCTACTTCTCGAGCATTCTTTGATATTGAATCTGCTTCTTTATATCTTCAGTTGTTTGCTGCTCCAATCTCTTGATAATATATCTGCAAGGACATTTTTATCTCCCTTAATGTGAGTGATTGAGTAATTGTATTCGGCAAGTTTCATTTGCCATCTAATCAATCGTCCTTGTTTGTAAGTGCCTTTATGATTTAAGTTCTTAAAACCTGCAACATAAGTAGAATCGGTTCGGACAATAAAGTCCTTATCCGATATATAAATCCGATGTTTTTCCAACATACGGATCAATGCCAGTGTTTCTTTTTCATGAGTAGGATAATTAATTTCACTGTCTGAAAAAAGTTCCAGACATGTATCGACACAGTAATTCATTTTTGTATCCAGGGGGTTTTGCTTTCATAACACCTCCCCAACAGTCATTTGAGGCATCAGTCTCAATAATTATTATATCATCATCCGACGGATGATAAAGCTCAGGAAGATCCTGGTATAAGTCTTTCATTTTTATAATTAGTCTATCGTCTTCATCAGTCCATGTCCAAGGGACATCTTTCTTCAGCTTTTGTTGGAGGATCCTTCTCTCCGCTGCAAGATTCCTGATGAAACCTTCATTTGAAATATATGTTAATAGTCCAAGAAATTTTTGTAAATCCTTTTTATCCTTTAATTTCGTTGGAAAATTCTGAAGTTTTTCTAATACATGTCGTTGCATTATAATTTTTCCCTTTTCAATTTCTAATCCTAAGTAATTTATTCTATTTTGGGCTAAAACAGCTTTCTTTTTACTTAAAACTATTCCATTTTCATAACATTTATTAAGATCTAATTCTATTTTTTCAAAATGATAATTTAATCCTTTTTTAGAAAAGATTAATATATCATCAATATAGATAAGACAAAAATCCTTAAATTCCTTGAGAATTGAATCTATCCTTCGCTGGAAGATTTCTGGTGATTGCTTTAATCCCATTGGCAGTACATTCCATTCATATTGTCCTTGAGGACAACTAAATGATGTTAATGCTTTTGATTCTTCAGTCAATCTAATTTGATAAAATCCTGATTTACAATTAAAAGTGCTAAACCAATCCATATTTCTAATTCTTTCAATAATCAAGTCTTTTCTCGGGAGGAAATAAGCATCTCCTTCCATAGCATCATTAATTTGCTTATAATTAATTACCATCCTTCTTTTACCTCTTTTTGTTTCATTATGGTTTTCTACATAAAAAGCTGGTGCTGAGTGTTTGCTATTTGATGGTTTAATTAATCCTTTTTTACACATTTCTTCAATGTCTTTTGCAAATTCATCTCTATCTATTTTTGTATAAATCATTGGTTTACATTTTACTTCTTTAGTCGGATCTTTTAGTTTTAATTCAACTAATTCAGTGTTTTTGTTAATCTTTGGGTTTAAAGGGTTTTCACTACACACATTTTCCAAAAGTTTTTCTATATGGGCCGGAATTATTCTATTGGGTTCTGAATTCATTAGTACATGACGAATTTTTGTACAAATTAAACTAATAATCTCACCACATTTCAGCTGTTGAAACTTTGATGAATAAGTACATGCATAAAAATGAATAATTGGTATTTTTATGATTTCACGTTTTTGTTTCTGATAAATATATGGTGTTTTTAGAGTAATATATTTCAGATGTTGGTAAAATGGTTCATAAAGTCTTCAGAAATTATTTCCAATAATTATATCTATTCCAGTTTCTTGTTTATATATTGTTGGTACAATAAATATCTTTCCTTGTATTACCAAAGTAATTCTTTTTGCTATCCAGTACAGAGGATGTATTGATCCATCTGCAATCTGTATTTTTAATGGCTTTTCTAGTCTTTCCCAATTATCTATAAGGGCTTCTGTTGCAAGGCAAAGACTTGCTCCAGTATCTATATAGGCTTCTGTTTATTTATTACCTTTTTCTATCAATATTTTTATATATGTATTATTCGGAATCTCTTTCTTCTGAAGATAATTCATCTTCTGAATATTCAAATATACTTACATCTGAATTACTTAATTCTTCTTCTAGTGGTTCAAGTTCATATATCTGGAAAACTTGTTTTATTAATTTTGATTTTTCTTTAAAATCTTTTTCCTTTCTTTGAGGGCATTCATTGGCATAATGTCCTTCAACATTACATATCCAACAAACACATTTCTTTTTCCCCTTCGGGCAATATTTTCTTGGTGTTGATTTCTTTCTCCTAAAATATTTCTTTTTATTATTTTTATAATAATTCTTTTTTCTAGGATAAGTTTTTCGTAAGTTTGATTTCTTATAATTTTTTCTTTTTCTTCTTATTGTTTTATCACAACCATATTTCCCTGGTTTTTCTATCTCTGGGATGTCACAACAAATGACAGTACTTCCTCTATTCAGTTGTCTAATTGTTTCTCTATTCAAACACTGTTCTCTTAATTATTGTTATAAGAGTTTAATAACTCCTCCTAAAGTATTTACGGTTTCTTCTGGTCTTAACTCCCATAATCTATTAATTTTTTAATTAAGTGGATATGGTAGTTTATCTATAAAAATATATTTATATATTTCCTTAGTTTCTTCATCCAATTGATAATAGTATTTTTTATATTCGCAGATGAAACTTTCAATCTGGCACATATCACAAATCTGCATTCTATTTAAATGTGATTTAACATTTTCAAGTAGAGTTTTGTTTGTCTTTTCTCTCTGTTCCATCAGATTATATCCTAAAAATTCTTGATGTATTAGTATCATTATTAATTTAACATAATCTGAGCTGGTGTTAACCATTCTCCCAAATCTAATCCAGTCTTCATCCTTAATTCCTACTAAAAACTTTTGTATATTTCCAGATGTTTTAAATGTTACAAAGTTCTTGGTTTCTAAAAAGTTTAACTGTTTAAATCTTTCATCAGTCAAGATCATTAATATTATTTCATTAGTCCATTTTAATAGGACTTCTTCTTTATTTCTTATACAATCAAGGTCAAGTATATTTCCTATATTATTATATCGAGGTTTGAATTCTTCTTGAATTTTTGTCCATTTATTATTATTTTTTCTTGCATATCCTTTATTATACATGGTCTCTTCTTCATATTTATCCCAAGCTCCCTCGGGTGTATATTTATATTCTTCCCATTTTCTTTTAGGGCTTTTTCCACTATATTCTCCTTTTTCCATTCTTATATGGTTTTCTTCAGATTCTGAAGATGAACTATAATTTAGAATTATTTCTTCGTTTTCATTTTCTATATCTTTTTTATCGATCTTTTCAATTTGGTGTATTTGATTATTTTCTTCTTCAACTATTTTTAGTTGTTCTAGTAATTGTTGAATTTCTTCTAAATCATTTGATTTTCTTAATGTTTCCATGTAATCGTCCTTTATCCTCTCCATGAAGATACTGGTGTAGGTATTCTTGATGATTCTTGGTCTAGTTCTCGTTTAATTATTATTTTATCTAAATTTTTTGTTTTCAAAATTTCTTCTAATTCCGTTTTTGTTATACATTTATTATTTTCTTCGTAATTTAAAAGGTCTTCTAGTTGTTCTAGAATAATTTTTATTCTAATAATGTCTTCATTTTCATCTATTTCTTTTCCTTTGCTAATATTATTTAATGTTTCTTTAATATCTCTTATTTCATTTTGTCCTCTTTGTAATCTATTGCCAGTGTAATTTGCAATTTTATCTGTATTTTCAATTAGTTGAATAATATTTCTATTTATTTCTTTCATTAGTTTTTCTAATTCTTTGAATCCTGATTCTATTTCTTCAGATAGTCCTATTATCCTATGTATTTTTCTAATTCTTGTTTTAATCTTTTTATTCTTTTTCTAACCAATTCTTGTTGGTAAATAATATGGTTATTTTGTTCTAATTTTTCTAGTATTTTTAAGTATTTTCTTAACTCATAAATGCTTTATTTTATTGTTAAAATTCTATTCATTATTAAAATAATGCTTTTGTAATAGTTTTATACTATATACGGTGTAACCGTAAGTGTTCAAAATTCCGTGTTCGTTTAGCAAAACTCAATAAAAAAATGATATATCAGAGAATAATGATTTTTTTCCCTTCTCTAACATATAATAATTTTTAATAAAAAGAAGAAAGTCGTAAATTTAACTTTAAGAATTAGTAAAGTATTCACTACAGTTCTACAACCAAGTGAGTTGCTAACAATTCTTAATAGTGACTCAAGCAAGGTTTTATTTTAACAATAATGCTAAATTGACACAGAAAATGGGACAACATACGGTGACAATCGTATGAACAAGGCCGCACAAGATGTGGCAGATCAGAGTCGCACGTATGCGCAGATCAGTAGCACTTTTTTTTTTTTAATTTAAATTTTTTTTGTAAATAATTTTTTTGATTAAGTATGTGTCAATATCTGGTGAACGAGGTACAAATATCTGGTGAATGCCTTCAAATATGTGGTGAATGCCCATACTAAAACCAACCAGCTTTTTGGATGCTTCTTAGAATCCCATACTAAAACCAAGTTTTGATGCCTTAATTATTTGAACGTGAATGCCCTCGAATATGTGGTGAATGCCATACTAAAACCAAGTTTTGGATGCCTTAGATTATCTGGTGAACGTAGTTCAATTATCTGGTGAGTGCCTTCGAATATCTGGTGAATGCCGATACTAAAACCAAGTTTTTGATGCCTTAGATTATCTGGTGAACGTAGTTCACTTATCTGGTGAATGCCTTCGAATATGTGGTGAATGCCTATACTAAAATTGGGTTGTGGATGCCTTAGATTATCTGGTGAACGTAGTTCAATTATCTGGTGAATGCCTTCAAATATGTGGTGAATTCACCAGATATTTGTACCTCATTCACCAGATATTGACACATACTTAATCAAAAATTTTATTTACAAAAAAAATTTAAATTAAAAAAAAAAGTGTTACACTGCAGCTACAGTGCGGCGGCACTGTTTATACGGTGTACCGTATGTTGTCCCATTTTGTGTCAATTTAGCATTATTGTTATTTTAAAACTGTACATCTATTGATCTAAGGAGATGAGAAGAAAAAAAATAAGAAAAGTGTACAGAAAACGTGTTGACCAAGATGCATGATATGAAATACTATCAGCATGAACGACCCCACAATTTGGTCCCCGTTGGCCGTGGCCGACATGGTAGAATAGCATTATGATTATCTCATTGGGCCTCTTTTCCCTGAAACAGCATGATATCTTTAATATCTATATGCTACTATTATTGGAGATTCAATGCACATAAACTTATTTGTTGGCTATCAAAACTGAAAATGTCAAATGTTGTCGTGAATGCAGGGCATGTGAGTCATGTGTCACCTGTCCAGGGAAGTAGTATTCCAGTCGTCCATCCTGGTCAATCCTTGTCTCATATTTATTACTTTACTCTCTCTATTTTCCTTCTTCTCCTTTTTCTTTGCCCTTTCTTCGTCTTTCTTTCTTCTTGATTATCACTCTTCTCTCTCTCTCAATGCAATGGTAAGGATGCACATGACTTTGCCGTAAATGATGTAAAATATAGTACATTGTATTTTTGCAAGCAGTTTCTATCATACCCTCGAAACTTCCATGGGTTCCGGTACAGTGATTTTAAAAAATAGTAAAATAATGGATTTGTCTAAAGAAATATCAATAAGAATCGAAGAAATAGAAAATATTATGAAAAAAACTAATAAAAATATTATCCAACTAATAGAAAATACCAATAAAATTACAAATTACAGTTACAATAGAATAAAAAAGGATAAAGTGAAATAAATAATATAAGAGATACATTAAATAATATAAGTAAAAGGAAAAGAAATAGATGAAAACAAAGATATTGATAGAATAAAAATTGTTCTTGAACAATTAGAAAATCTTTTAGAATATGAAGAAAATAATAAATGTATAACAAGAAAAGAACTAGAAGATCTACTAAATATAAAAGATTCAGAAAAAATAATAATAAAAAAAGAACTAAGTGGTGAGCCATCAAAAATGCCTACACCAGTGTCTGCATGGAGAAGATAAAAGAAGAATACATAGAAACATTAAGAAAATCAAATGATTTAGAAGAAATTCAACAATTATTAGAGCAACTTAAAATAGTTGAGGAAGAAAATAATCAAATACATAAAATAGAACATATTGATCAAGTAGATAAAGAAAATGAAAATGAAGACGTAATATTAAATTATAGTTCTTCTTCAGAATCTGAAGAAAACTATATAAGAATGGAAAAAGGTGAATATAGTGGAAAAAGTCCTAAAAGAAAATGGGAAGAATATAAATATACATCCAGCAGAGCTTGGGATAAGTACGAAGAAGAAACTATGTACAATAAAGGATATGCGAGAAAGAATAATAAATGGACGAAAATTCAAGAAGAATTTAAACCTCGATACGATAATACTAATGCATGAAATATATTAAATCTTGATTGTGTAAGAAATAAAGAAGAAATATTTTTGAAATGGACTAATGAAATGATATTAATAGTTCTAACAAATGATAGATTTAGAAAACTAAACTTTATAGAAACCCAGAATTTTGTAACATTTAAAACATCAGGAAATGTACAAAAGTTTTTAGTAGGAATTAAAGATGAAGATTGGATTCAATATGGAAGAATGATAAATAGCAACATGGAATATGTTAAACTAGTTATGACATTAATTCATCAAGAATTTTTAGGATATAATATGATGGAACAAAGAGAAAAAGCAAATAAAACTTTACTTGAAAATGCTAAATCACATTTGAATAGAATGCAAATTTGCGATATGTGCCAAATTGAAAGTTTTATCTGTGAATATAAAAAATACTATTATCAATTGAATGAAGCATCTAAAGAAATATATAAATATATTTTTATAGATAAACTACCATATCCACTTAACTCAAAAATTAATAGATTATGAGAGTCAAGACCAGAAGAAATAGCAAATACTTTATGAGGAGTTATCCAACTCTTATACCAAGAATTAAGAGAACAATGTTTAACTAGAGAAACAATAAGGCAATTAAATAGAGGAAGTACTGTCATTTGTTGTGACATTCCAAAAATAGAGAAACCAAGAAAATATGCTTGTGAGAAATTAAAAAGAAAAATAAAGTATTATAAGAAATCAAAATTACGAAGAACTTATCCTAGAAAGAAAACTTACTATAAAAATAAGAAGAAGAAATATTTTAGAAGAAAGAAATCAACACCAAGAAAATACTGCCCGAAAGGAAAAATGTGTCTGTTAGATATGTAATGTTGAAGGACACTATGCCAATGAATGCACTCAAAGAAAAGAAAAAGATTTTAAGGAAAAATCAAAATTAATAAAACAAGTATTTCAAATCTATGAACTTGAGCCTTTAGAAGAAGAACTAAGTGATACGGAAGTAAGTATATATGAATATACAGAAGATGAATTATCTTCAGAAGAAACAAAATCCGAATAATACTTATATAAAAATACTAGTAGAAAAAAGTAATAGAGAAACAGAAGCCTATATAGATACTGGAGCAAGCCTTTGTCTAGCGACAAAAACACTCTTTGATAAATGGGAAAAATTAGAAAAGCCATTCAAAATACAATTTGCAGATGGATCTATACATCCGCTATATTGGATAGCCAAAAGGATTACTTTAGTTATACAAGAAAAATTATTTATAGTACCTACAATATACAAACAAGAAACAGGACTAGATATGATTATTGGAAATAATTTATTAAGACTATACGCACCGTTTTGTCAATATTTGGAATATATAACTTTAAAAACACCATATATAAACCAAAAGCAACACCACGAAATTATAAAAATTCCAATTATTCATTTTTCTAAATGTACTTACTCTCAAATATCAGAGTCTCGCAAGCTGAATCGTGGTGAGATAATTAGTGAAATTTGAACACAAATTCGCCATGTACTAATGAATTTAGAACCAAATAGAATAATTTCAACTCATATAGAAGAACTCTTAGATAAAGTATGTAGTAAAAATCCTTTAGATACAAAAATTAATAATAAAAATACTGAATTAGTTGTTTTAAAACTAAAAGATCGAACAAAAGAAATAAAATGTAAACCTATGATATATACAAAACAAGATAGAGATGAATTTGTAAAAGACATTGAAGAAATGAGCAAAAAGGATCTGATTAAACCTTTAAGAAGTAAGCATTCGGCACCAGCCTTTTATGTAAAAAATCATAATGAAATCAAAAGAGGAAAAAGAAGGATGGTAATTAATTATAAACAAATAAATGATGCCATGGAAGGAGACCCATATTTTCTTCCAAGAAAATACTTAATTATTGAAAGAATTAGAAATATGAATTGGTTTAGTACTTTTGATTGTAAATCAGGATTCTATCATATCAGATTAACTGAAGAATCCAAAGCATTAACAACATTTAGTTGTCCTCAGGGTCAATATGAATGGAATGTACTTCCAATGGGGATGAAGCAATCACTAGGAATCTTCCAACGAAGAATGGATTCCATACTCAAAGAATTTAAAGACTTTTGTCTTATTTATATTGATGATATATTAGTTTTCACCAATAAAGATATAAATGACCACTTCAATAAGATTGAATTAGTACTCAATAAATGTCTTGAGCATGGAGTAGTTTTAAGTAGAAAGAAAGCTGTTCCGGCTAAAAATAAAATCAATTACTTAGGATTAGAAATTGAAAAAGGAAAATTGTTATGTAGCAACATGTATTAAGGAAGCTTCAAGATTTTCCAACAAAATTAAAGGACAAAAAGGATTTACAAAGATTTCTTGGACTACTAACATATATTTCGAATGAAGGTTTTATCAAGAATCTTGCAGCAGAAAGAAAAGCTCTTCAACAGAAGCTAAAGAAAGACACTCTTTGGTCATGGACTGAAGAAGATGAAAGACTTATTATTAAATTGAAATACTTATGCCAGGATCTTCCTGAGCTATATCATCCCTGGGATGATGATTTAATAATTATTGAGACTGATGCCTCGAATGACTGTTGGGGAGGTGTTATGAAGGCAAAACCCCCTAGATACAAAAATGAATTACTATGCCGATACATGTCTGGAACTTTTTCAGACAGTGAAATTAATTATCCTACTCATGAAAAGGAAACACTAGTGCTGAGTATTTGAAGGGGGTGGGAGAATTTATAGAATTTGCTCAAAGGAATGTTCCTAATAGTAATGGAATGTTCTGTTGTCCTTGTGTCAAGTGTTTGAATACGAGGAAATGTACGGTGAAGGATATACGTACTCATTTGATTTGTGAAGGGATTTGCTTGAGTTATACAAGATGGATATGGCATGGTGATATGTTGTTGAGTAGTAATACGGCGAGTGTCTCCCAAAGTGAGGACGTTGACGTAGATATGGAGGATGATCGAGTAGAGGACATGATCCGTGATATTGGACAAGATTCTTTTCATCGAGCGCATGTGTATGATAGGTTGTACGGTGATGCAGATAAGCCTTTATATCCAGGGTGTACTACTCATACACGGTTGTCGGCGGTGCTAAAATTGGTTTGTGTGAAGGCGAGAAATGGTTGGAGCGATAAAAGCTTCACGAAATTGCTTGAAGTGTTGAAAGACTTGCTTCCGGAGGACAACACATTGCCTGACCGTAACTATGAGGCCAAGAAGGTATTGTGTCCTATGGGTATGGAGTATAAGAAGATACACGCATGCCCCAATGATTGCATATTGTACACCGGTGTTCATGAAGACAAACACGATTGCCCCAAATGTGGGTTATCACGATACAAAGTGAAGGGTGGTGATGATGATGATAATGTTGATGATGTGAGAAAAAAGGGTCCTCCTGCGAAGGTGTTGTGGTATCTTCCAATAATTCCAAGGTTCAAGCGATTGTTTGCCAATGCGAAAGATGTGAAGAATCTTAGATGGCATAATGATGAGAGGAAACGTGATGGAAAGGTTCGCCATCCTGTTGATTCTATTCAATGGAAGAATATCGATACTATGTTTCCGGATTTCGCCGATGAGCCAAGAAACCTAAGGCTTGGACTTGCTACGGATGGAATGAATCCTTATGGTAACATGAGTAGTATTCATAGTTCATGACCTGTTCTGTTGGTGATTTACAACATGCCCCCTTGGTTGTGCATGAAGCGCAAATACATGATGTTGTCTATGATGATTTCGGGCCCAAAGCAACCGGGAAATGACTTAGATGTTTATCTAGGTCCCTTGATTGAAGACTTGAAAACGTTGTGGGTGGAAGGTGTTGATGTAGTTGATGGGTATTCTCATGAGACTTTCAAGCTTCGTGCCATGTTATTTTGCACCATCAACGACTTTCCAGCATACGGTAACTTGTCCGGGTACAGTGTCAAGGGGCATAAAGCATGCCCTATATATGAAGAAGGCACATGCTACACTCAGTTGCATCATGGAAAGAAGACGGTTTACCTTGGGCATCGGAGATTTCTTAGACGTGATCACCCATATCGTAAGATGAAAAAATCTTTTAATGGATGCCAAGAGACAGAAGAAGCGCCGGCGGCCTTAATTGGAGAGCAGGTTTATTAGAGGGTAAAGGACATCGATGTTATATTCGGCAAGTCCAAAAAGAAAGGTAAAGCTGTTGAGAAAAACATATGGAAGAAGAGGTCGATATTCTTTGATCTTCCATACTGGCGCAAGCTTGATGTCAGACATCTTGCATTGATGTGATGCATGTGGAGAAAAATGTGTGTGATAGTGTGATCGGGACGCTTCTCAACATTCAGGGCAAGACAAAGGATGGTGTGAATGCTCGTCTCGACCTCGTTGCTATGGGTATACGAGAGCAGTTAGCTCCAGTTGTTGAGGATGGTAAGCGGACTTATTTGCCGACAGCATGTCATACTTTGTCAAAAAAAGAGAGACAAAGTTTCTGCGGGTGTCTTCAGGGCATCAAAGTTCCACATGGTTACTCTTCAAATATGAAGAGACTTGTCTCTAGTGATCTTAAATTGGTTGGCTTGAAGTCTCATGATTGTCACATCTTGATGCAACAACTTCTGCCCGTTGCTATTCGTGGTATTGCTACAAAAAATGTGAGACATGCCATTACTCGGTTGTGCTCATTCTTCAATTCTATATGTAGCAAAGTCGTTGACCCCCGTATGTTGGATGACTTGGAAGTTGAGGCTGCTACAATCTTGTGCCAATTGGAGATGTATTTTCCTCCTTCCTTTTTCAACATAATGGTTCACTTAATTGTTCATTTGGTGAGGGAGATTAGATTATGTGGGCCGGTTTTTCTGAGATGGATGTACCCAGTTGAGCGCTACATGAAGATCTTGAAAGGGTACATGAAGAATCCTCATCGTTCGGAAGCATCTATTGTTCAAAGGTATGTTACAGAAGAAGCTATTGAGTTTTGTTCGGACTACCTTCATAACACGGATCCTATAGGGGTTCCTAAGCCTCGGCATGATGAGATCAGATGTCAAGGTAAGGGTACACATGGCTTAAGAATTAATAGGAAGGATCGGGAGGAAGTGCTTCAAGCACATTTGTATGTATTGAACAACATCGAATGTGTTCAACCTTTCTTATTTGAACATAAAAGAAAAGTCAATCGAGAAAACCCTCGAATGAGCGAAAGGTGGTTGTTGAACAAGCATAACAAGACTTTCTTACCATGGTTCAAGGAAGAAATGCTTAAGGATGGTAGTACTGCTTCTGATGACGTAAAATGGCTAGCACGTGGGCCTAACTTCAACGTCATATGTTGGAGCGGATACGACATAAATAACTTTTTCTTTTATACAAAGGAACAAGATAACAAGAGTACCATGCAAAATAGTGGGGTTATGATCGTGGCCGAAGCAATGCACTTCTCTAGTGCAAAGGACACAAAACCCGTTACAGCACCGACACCTTACTTTGGATATATTGAAGATATTTGGGTGCTCGATTACACTAAGCTTACGGTGCCGGTATTTAAATGTAAGTGGGTTGATAGTAACGGTGGTGTACAAACCGACGAATTGGGGTTCACATTGGTAGACCTCAACAAGTTAGGTCATATAAATGAGCCTTTCATAATGGCTTCCCAAGCAAAACAAGTGTTCTACATCACTGATCCTTCTAACAAAAGGTTATCCGTGGTTCTCCAAGGAAAAAACATGTATAATGGTAGTGATGAAAATGAAGATTCAAATCTTGATATTCCTGAGACTCCTTCTTTTTCAACAAACATGCCTACTATAATCGAGGAGACACAGGTGGACGATGTACATGCCACTCGTGATGATCATCATGAAGGGATATTGATATAGGTAGTTTAAACTTAGTATACATTTATAACCTATGTTAATAAATATATATTGTTTTGAACAGGCATACATATGGATCATTGTTCCATTTTTCCTTTGCAATTCTGTAATGTGTGTGATATTACGTATTCTTGGGATATTTACTGAATGCAGGGATGGCTTAGGGGAGTGATATTTTAAAACTGAATTTAAAAAAAAAATACTATTAACGTCAGTTGTATCATACAACTGACGTTAAAAGTATTTTATAATATACAGTACACTATTAACGTCAGTTGTTTATTACAACTGACGTTAAAATTAAGACCTTTAACGTCAGTTCTTGATAACAATTGACGTTAGTTTTAACAAAATTTACGTCGGTTTTGTTAAAGAACTGACGTTAATTTTGACAAAATTAACGTCAGTTGTGTTAAAGAACCGACGTTAATAGTGTTATATTTAACGTCAGTTCTAAACTGACGTTAAAAGTTAAACTTTTAACGTCAGCTGTATTTACGTCAGTCAGTATTCTGACGTAAAAAATCAATTTTAACTGACGTAAAAAGCACTTATTGCACCAGTGTTTTAAGAACTTAAACCATAAAGGGACTTATAAACAAGGATGATTGATTAGATGGCAAATGAAACTTGCCGAATATAATTACTCAATCTCCCATATTAAAGGAGATAAAAATGTTCTTGCAGATATACTATCAAGAGAATGGAGCAACAAACAACTGAAGCAATAAAGAAGCAGATACAACTTCAAAAAGTACCAGAGAAGCAAAAATTGATGGAATTATATCTGATGAGGGCAAATATTGAAGTACAAGAATTTCAACTACAAGCAAAGGAGAATCTTCAGAAGAAGATGTCCTGAAAGAAATCAAACAACAAATACAAGAAGGCACTAAGGAAAAATGGTACACCATTTTTAATGGACCATTTCCAGGAATTTATGATGACTGGCACAAAGCAGCCCCTCATTGCATAGGAATTTATGGAGTATATCATAAAGGATTTGAAGGAGCCCCAAGAAAAGACTTTGAAAGAGCACCAAGAAAGACAAAATAAAGGTAAAGAAATTTATCTTGGCCCAAAAACTTTTTCTGAAACAATAAAGACTCCACCAGAACCAAAGACTTCGATGAGAATACTTGGAAGAGTTCCTTCTTCTATAGACGACTACCAAATTACTTCTCGAAAAGACCATGAACTTCAAATCCAATTTTCAAAAGAAAAATTTCATGAAAACTTAAAAAGATTGACCAACTGGTCTGAGAAAGAAAAAATTAACTGTTTTTACATGGTGAACCGAAATATATTCGGAGTTAAGGCCATAATTACTCCAGGAGTATCCTCAATACTGGCATTTAATATGTTCCAATTCGGACTTATTGAATGTCTTTATTTGAACAAAGACTTAGAAGAAATTAGTTTATTCCCATATAGTCTGAAAGAAGCCGTTCAGAAATACAACAGAAATGTTGCAAGGGAAAGAACTATTTTCTTGAAATTCTACTCAGTCTATCCTGACTTTGTCATTAGGCAACCATCAAAGCACTTAATATTTATTGGAGTAAGCAATAATAGCTTCTCTACGAGAGATGAACCGACTGGAGAAGAATATAATGAAGATCAAATTACTACCATTCTAGCTAACCAGCTAGCAAGTATTTTCACCTAATGTCAAATTATTGGAAAAGATTCCTTCATTAAAGCACTATACAAAGGTCCACACGCTTTGCTCATAAGCAAGACAAGTGGAAAAATAATTAAAGAAAAAGACTTGGCACTACTGACAAACTTTGAACTACCTTTCTACACACTCCAAGGACTATTAATGAACTATTGGTCAGCTGTCCTCAACCAACTTTGCTCAATGATAAAAGAAAATGGAAATCATGCATGTGAAAGATGCGTGGCAAAAAAGGACTGTCGGCAAGAGGATAAAGACTCAGATGATGCAATAATAGAAGAATGACGTAAGCGCACACGTCATCATGTGAATTATTGAAAGTCTGATTAAAGGACTGATGTAAACAGTAAGGACTTTTATGTAAATTACCTAGCACCCTTAGGTGTATAAATAAGTCCTCTTATGCTGAGGTAAATCAGAGTTTTCATTCAGAAAAACCCTATTATCTGAGAAGTTCTCCTTGATAGAGAACTGTGTGAGCCTCCTTAGGAGTGTGAGTCAGATTCTTGAGAGTGAATCCATTATGTTCCTATGTATTTCCCTCTACTTATTATCAATAAAAACTACTTCTTATTACTACAATTCCCAAATTACTTTATTGTTGAATCTTGTTCAGCTTGACTAAGTGGAAGCAGCAGTGGGCAGAAGAATTCAAAGCTAATCTTGAAGAGATCGATCCCAGTCAAGTATGATTTATCAACCCTTTCAGTTATTTTATTAGAAAATAATGATGTTTGAAATTGGAAGAGAAAAATTGATAATAATGATATAGAACACCTACAAATTACTGAAGAAGATGAAAGCTATGAAGGAAGTATTTTAATAGATCCAAAATTATTTCAGAAAATACAAAAAAAAGGATTTAAACTTAACAAAAGATGCAAATATGAAGAAACTTGGAGGAATAATGAAAAGTGTGACACCCTAACTCGAGTCATCACATTGCTACCCGTTTGCGGAAATAAAACTTAATTTGCTGGTTGCTTTCGGAAAATAATGTTTTCTCAACGTTCTTCTTTTCAAAATACGGTGATAAATTTTTTTTCTTTTAATCCTCAAGACACAACAATGAAATCAAACCACACTTAAATACATACTGTATATAATTTATACAACTATACTGCCTCTCATGTTTTCACACCTAGATCATTATTAGTTTAATTTATTCTTAAAACATAATAAAATACAATAGGACCTAAGCTGGTCGTAACTAACTGACACTACCACCCATAGAAGCAGCAACAACATGCCCCGAACTAAACAAGCTCCTTCTTCTTGTAGAGGTCATACCCCTTGCGCGACTCTGATATGTTTGTAAGGGTGAAACACCAATATATGGATTTAACACGATAACTAAATGCTCGCATAAAAGAAGACACATACACATATACATAAACATCTCAATTATAGCATACAATCTATCAGTGGGTTTCACACCCCAAACATCAACATTGGAAAACTATGCATGAACACTTCTATACATCATCTAAACATTCACACTTAATCTCATGAGATATCCCAACCAGAAATGAGTTGATCAGACTCCAGGCACGCAGTCAGAATACAGGCCCACAACCAGAATACAGGCCCACAGCCAGAACACAGGTCCACAGCCAGAACACAGGCACGCAGCCAGAACACAGGCACACAGCCAGAACACAGGCACGCAGCCAGAACACATGCACGTCTGCCAATGCATGCAAAACACTTTTGTTTCACTCTTTTCTTTGTGTTCAATCTTTCTTTGCCAAAGCTCAAAATGGCTTACGACTCACATAGTTTTAAAACACTTTTAAAACTTTCATTACAACACAGGACCTCACTGTCCGAGTGCTCAATCACGACACTTCTCGACCGATGCACCAGTCTTAGGTTCGTGGTACTAGAAAACATCTTCAATGTTTCAACACGGTATACCTCACGTATACGGTACAGACCCTCAAAGTCCAAATGACCCTGAGTCCATCACAACACAGAACCTTAGTACACCGACGTCTCGGTTACTAAGTTCCACACCACTTTCAACACGGTTGAATTAACTTTTGATTTTCAGAAAGTCTTTTCCAAATTGGAAATTCATTAATAAAATCCTTAAATCATAAAACTTAGTTTTTCACAAACCAATGAGTCACTTGAGGTTTATTCTCCTCAAAATATGCACTGCCGTTTCAAAAATGCTTGCCGTCTACACTTTTCCAATTTGCCGTCAAATATTATTTTTAAGGCTTTCTAAGCCAAAAGTTTAGCTTTTTCCACTTGATTAATTTTCTAAACTCATAATTAACTTACTTTCACCAATTAATTTCATAAAATAATATTTTGTAATATTCCGGAATTTCTTGCGTAAAAATTAGCAGTGCTAAAATATTTTCACGGTTTCGCGTTCATTGTGACTCATAATTCACTTCTTCAGAAATAAATTATTAAAATAATAATATTTTCCAAAACTCCTTATTTTTCCCAAAATAAAATTTCTTTTAATATTATATATCAACATCTTACCGTTAAAATATTGAATATAATTTGCGTAGCTTTTTAAAGCTTTTATCCGATTAACTTTAATTGGGCACTGACCACTGTCAGGCTTCTCACACATCAACCAACAGTTATATCACAGATATTTCCCAGGCAGATCATGCATCATAGCAGTATAATTAAATAAATTAAAAGCAGCTCAACACCTATACACAGATAAACCACACCACGTAAACAACAAAACAAATAACCACATATAAATCATATAAACCACACCACAAGCAAATAGTTATTGAGAAAAATCCCTCAGGTAAGCTCCCCTTACCTCTTGAAGAACTTAGCTTCCGATTCAAAACTTTGTCGTGAATCTGGGAACCGTCAACGCACGTACACAATAATCTAGTTTATCCTTCATTAAACATAACACTCAATCAACAAACTAACAACTAAATCAAGCCTAAAATCCTACATGTTGGTTTCGGTCAAGGGCTGAGTTTTGGGGTTAGAAATCTCCAAAATTTCTAATCATGATTAAGTCATGGATTAATGATCCTTGATTAACCTAAATCATAGATTAGTGACTAAACAACTAAGTTTCAAACTCAAAACTTCCTAACTCTTTTATACAAGGATTCGGCCTCAATATGATCATAAGGCTAGGGTTCTTAGTTTAATAAACCAACTTGGATTTATTAAGCATACATACTAATAACTTGATTAACAAGATTATTAATGAAAACTATGAACAAAACTCAACAAATCTAACCCACTTAGGGTTCGGCCAACTTAGAGATTTTTGAGTAAATATTTTCATTTTAAGAAACTAACATGGATTAGAGTGTGTAGACATACATGTCATATAGAATACATGATCATACATGACTACACATGAACAAAACTCTACCAACCCTAATTTGCTAGATTCGGCCAAGGCTAGATTTTTAGGAAATAAATTTTTGATTACATCATGCTATTGGATTTAGATAATATATATGCATGATATCAAGAAGATAGAAAGTAGTTTCATCATCATTAGATTTTTTCTAGAATTTATTATGATTTTTCAAAGTTCTAGGGTTAGAAACTTTAAAGTGATGAAGAACTATGATATAAGCCTTGAATCAAGAAACTTGCTAAAGAACATAGACATGATTAAGAATGAAGATTAGGATTTACCTTTTGAAGATCAATGACAAAGGAAATCCAAGAAACTTGCTTCACAAATCTATCACTTAAGAACTTCTAAACTTAGGGTTTTGAAAACAAATGGCAAAAGAAACTAAGTGAAAAGTGAGAGTATGGTATTTATAGTGATAGTGGCGCCATCTTAGGAAGACTCTAGATGATGATGAGTTGTCTTGCTAAAGGATTCAAATGCAATTAAGTTCTAAGGACCAAGTTGCAAAGATTTCATAAATTGAAGGACTAGTTTGCAAATTGTCAATAAAGTGTCATGATGATGATTTTGACACATTAAATGATAGCTTATCTTGACTTTGTTGACTGAATTTATGAGTCAAAGATATGTTAAGATACTTCGTGCATTTGAGAAGAATCAAGAATATTGAGGAAAAATCAGGATAATGTAGAAAAATGTGGAAACTTGTGAAAAACTCTAGAAACATCATGAGTCATTCAAAACAATGAGGCAGCCATAAATCCTCATGGGCTTGCGCATGGGCTAGGTTAGTTTGGGCTTGGTTTCATTTTTGTGGGGCCCACTTGAAGATTTAAGCATTAAGCTTAAGATAGGAAACTTAAATGGGCTTTATGGAATCAATCCATGAACTAAAAATTTTGGGCTTCTAATCCACGACCATTTGAGATTGGAAACAAGAATTCTAGCCCAATCCACTTGAAAAAACTTAAAAAACTAATTTAGGGACAAAAGGGTAATTTACAGAAAGTTTAGGGGCTTAAGCGTAAAATTCATAAATTTTCACTTGAACCCTGAAGAACCTTCTAGACTTAAAAATATGATTCCTCCCCTTGAATCATCTCAAAATCCTAAGATAAACCCTCTATCGGCTCTTAGAAACTCCAAAATCCCCTCCGTCGTCTACCCGATTACGTTCTTTCGCCCGAAAAACGTAAATTATTTTATTTTTTCTGAAATAAATCTAGAATTACATAATTGTAGAAATTAAATAATAATCTTAAGTCTTGAGTTCACGAATTAAAATTAGGTCTTTTGAGCAGTATTATCATACTGTCAATGAAATTCACGGGCCGGGTTTCGCCCGTCGTTTCAAACCTAAATTTTAATCGTATCTTCCTACATTCAAGTAGGATTGAGTGGTAAACTCCATTTATTTAAAATAATTTTCTAAGTCTCAGATAAAAATATAAACATAATTATATAAAATTCTGATATTAGAAAACAACGAAAAGTCGGGGTGTTACAAAAAGATTTAATCAGACGGAAAATATTATATACTATGGAAAGATAGTTAATGAAACTCCAATAGATATCTCAGAAGCACATGGGAATACTTGTATACAATTACTAAATAAAAAGAAATTAATCGAATTAAAAAGGAATTTAAAAAAGGAAGAGCATAGAAGAAAGATAGGATATATTCATATAGGAGCCATACAAGTTTTAATTAAGGATACCTTTCAGGAATGAATAAATTCACCTATAGAATTAGTTTTGAATGATGATAGAATAACTGATCCTAAGGACAAAATGCTAGGAGTTATTGAAGGAAATTTAGCTTATGTTAAATTAAAATTCGAAATTCACCCAAATATTGGAATACCATTAGATACTCAAAGACTAGATCAATCATTAACCTTAGAACATAGATTCTTAAGAAGTAATTTAATGAGACCAGGAGATAAAATCTTCTCAATTACTTACTGTGTTAATTATGCATTAACAAATTCTCATCATAGTATTACTTTCAGAAATAATGAAAGAATAGATATACCAAGACTTTTTGAAGAAATAGGAAAAATTTACTATCCTAAAAGAAATGAAATAACTGAATTAGGAATATCTATAAATAATCCAAAATCATTAAGTTTTAGACAAATTCCAAAACCAATTACTTTTCCTGAACCAAAAAAAAAACTGATGAAGACGAAAATATAAATAGATTATCAAACCAAGTAAGAGATCTAGCTCAATATTTAAGAAATAAAATATGAATAAAGGGGAAGAATTAAGAAAAATTCTCAAAATAAATCAGAATAAGAAAGATATAAAGGATTTCATGGGCATCTATGATTATCATCTTATAATAGACCCAGAAAATAGAAATAGAAAACTAATGGAAAAATATATTATAAAAAAGGAAAAAGTATTAATTGAATTAGAAAATAAAAGAGAAAAATATAGAAAACAAATTGTTGAAGGAATAGAAAAGATAAAAAGTATTGGATCTTCAAGTTCCACATCAACTTCATCCAATTATTTTAGAATAGAAGCACCGCCTTTTGAAGATAGTGATAACGAATAATAATGGAAATATAGTCAGAATTTGATGATCAAACAGAGAAAGAAATAATAAGTGTTTTAGTAATGAACTTACCAATCGACTGTAAACAATTAATAATTGAAAAAATAAAAGCTCAGTATAGACAAGAAGACTATTTCTTAGCACATATATCATTAGATATAGAATGGAACTATATAGAAGAAATATGATTAGCTTTTGAGTATGATAGACTATCATAATCTGATATATATGAAGAATATGACTTATTAGATGATTAAATGGATCAGGAAATATTAAGTATATTAACTACGAAAATACCCAAAGATTGTAAGCAAATAATAATTAACAAATTAAAGCACCAACATTGGCAAGAAGAACTTTATCTAAAACAAGTACAACAAAGAGTACAGCTAGCATTTTGCAAAGAAGAACGAAAACAGATAATTAAATAATTAATAGAAATAGATGAATCTATTTTATGGGTATGAATTATTAGTAACCCAAATTATGCATGAACACTACCCAAATTATGTTTAAATACTACCCTAAAACTGAAAATAGAATTATAAATAAAACAAAAAAGGAATTTAATAGGGTGTACCATTTTGGTATCACAGCTAAATACTTATGGATTCTCAAAACATAGGAAAATTTATACACAAATTAAGTATGTTAGATTTAACTAATCACACTAAAAGAATTAATACATGAATTAAAAGCTGAAGCTACTGATGCATGCGATAAACATATGAAATATCATTGTGAATACTGTGATTGTAAAGAATATGATAGACGAATAGATTTAATAAAAGTAATAATTGTCAAATTAGAGTCATAGATAGAATAATGAAACCAATGGTACCAAAACCGTTGAAAATGTTGGGGTACCATAGCAGTCCCCATTTTTGTATTCACCAAAAAACAAATTGTATTTTTGTTTAAAGCGGAAGAGAAATGTTTTTCTAACAACTGGGAATGACAACTATACGGGACAACCCGTATAGTTGAATAGTGTAACGCTACTGTGCTGCACTGTAGCGGCACTGCTGCAGGTCCTTTTTTTTTTAAATTTAGTTTTTTTGAGAAATAAAATTGTTGGTTAAGTATGTGCAAATATCTGGTTAATTCAGTTCATTATTTGGTTAATTCATTTCATTATTTGCTTAATGGATTTTTTTGGTTAAGTATGTGCAAATATCTGGCTAATTCAGTTCATTATATGGTTAATGAGTTTTTTTGAGAAATAAAATTTTTGGTTAAGTATGTGCAAATATCTGGTTAATCAGGTACAAATATCCGGTTAATTCAGTTCATTATCTGGTTAATAGGTTTTTTGAGAAATAAAATTTTTGGTTAAATATATGCAAATAGCTGGTTAATCAGGTACAAATATCTTGTTAATTCAATTCATTATCTGGTTAATGATTTTTTTTTTGAGAAATTAAATTTTTGGTTAAGTATGTGCAAATATCTGGTTAATCAGGTACAAATATCTGGTTAATTCAGTTCATTATCTGGTTAATGGGTTTTTTGAGAAATAAAATTTTTGGTTAAGTATATGCAAATATCTGGTTAATCAGGTACAAATATCTGGTTAATTTAGTTCATTATCTGGTTAATGAGTTTTTTTGAGAAATAAAATTTTTGGTTAAGTATGTGTAAATATCTGGTTAATCAGGTACAAATATCTGGTTAATTCAGTTCATTATCTGGTTAATGGTTTTTGGAGAAATAAAATTTTTGGTTATGTGCAAATATCTGGTTAATCGCGTACAAATATCTGGTTAATTCAGTTTATTATTTGGTTAATGGGTTTTTTTGAGAAATAAAATTTTTATTTTTTTATAAAAGAAGTCAAAATTTGAAAAATAAAATAAAATAAAATGGCGTTACAGTATAGCTACATGGCGTTGCAGTAGCGCTACAGTGAAAGTTGTCCAATGGTTGTCGTATTCCAGTTGTTAGAATAACACAACTAAAAGCGGAACTCCCGCTAAAAGTTGGTATGCTTCCCATTGATGCAACATTCATATGTGACTTATGTAAAGAAAAAGATAAAGAAAAGAGGAAGGGTTGCTAATGAATACCCGTTTGGATGGGATATTTGGAGAGGGTAAAGTAATCTTAGAGGGTAATTAAAATGATTTGGGTTAAAATACACTGTTTGGATAATAAATTGAAAGGATTTTCAAAATGCAGGGATTCTATGAAGTAATTTTCTCTTAACAAAAATGAGGGATTTGAAATACTACCTACATAGTAGGTATTTTGAAATTCCTTCTCCCATGTCATGTGTCATCCTCCACCACTAGCCATTGCCCGCCACCGACCTCCGTCGATTGACCACCGACCATCGCCAGTCCTCATTGACCACCGCCGGCCAACCACAACAGACCACCGCCACCGCTAGCCGACCACCACCGCCTCCAGCCGATCGCCGTCGTCGGCCAACAACTGCCCCTTCCTACCGTCGCCGCCGTTGGTCCCGCCACCACCTAAGCCTTACCTTTATTTAATACTTTATGTCTATATCGAAACAAATAATTTTAAGAATGAAAAATTTTAATTATTCTTATATAAAATTTTTTAATTATTCTATCCAATTTTTTTTTTTCACAACTAATGAAATTTAAATGAAGCAATTCAGTTTCTTAGAATTTTTAAATCCCCATCCAAACGCATACTAAGAGCATTGGTTAAAGATTCTAATAAAAGTAAGTTTTCATTGGAAAACTAAAGATAACACTTATCAAAATATTGAATGCATCATTTAACAAAAAACTTTGTTTTATTGGTTCCTTAACTAATGCTCTTAGGGCACTTGTTAGCAATATCCAAAGAGTAATGCTAACAATACATCTTTTTTAACACTCTCTTCAACACGCTCTTTGTTATTGGATGAATGAATTTCATGTAGGAACATAAACTTTACGTGAGACTCACTCTATTTAATGGGAGTCATGAAATTCACCAAATAATCAAGAATGCATTGGAGAGAGTGTTAAAAATATTGTGTTACTTACCTTTGTCAAAGAAAAATAGTTAGGATAAAGTTTTGAATACGAAATAAATATTCTTTTAAAGATCCTTTTTATTTTAATATTTAATTATATTAATAAATACTGACTTGTTTTTTGACTATCTCAAAAACAGTGGAAATACTTGTTTCTACCACAACAAATACTTGTTAATGCTTCAATATCTACCAATTAATATTACTTTTTTTTTTTTGGACAAAAGTCTACTAATAAAGATAAGAAAAAGTTTTTAAAGTCTTATGTTAGAATAATGCTCTATATAAAATACTTACAAGCCACGTTATATGTATATGATTTTTATCATTTAATTGTATTTTATCCTATTTTACTTTCATCGGATTTTTGCATTAGCATTAATAGTAATCTCATTAATGACTTAATAAGTTTTAGATCCACTATCAGTTTTTATAATACTCAAATTGTTATTATTAGTTAACTAATTAGTTATGTGTTGTAAATGAAAGAAAATAGACAGACTTCAAAGGTTAGTTTTCGGGAATATGATTTAAAGGCTATATCTACATAAATTAACTATAATCTGTATATATTAAAAACCATATCAAGTGTATGTTGTTATAAATGCCTAAATAGCTATAACAAATTGATAATTTAATATTTTCCTTGATTCTGTTTTACTAGACTTTAAGAATATGTTTTTGAATTTTAATATTAGGATGTTATGTTAGGATAAGGTTAGTTATGTCTAAGAATAAGGATTCGTTTAAATATGTATCTGAATTTTTCTGTTACATTCTAGTTCTGACGTTTATAGAGCCAAATCAATAAAAGTTATTGTGATCCTTTGCAAACCTGAAAAATAACCAACAAATTGGTATCGAGAGCTTTCATCTTGAGGGACATGTGAGTTAAGAGAAACCATAATGGATGCTGTCACATCTTTAGCAACAATTTCATCAGCAGTTTTCGATGGTGATTAATTACTATGAAGCATAGGTTGTTAGGATAACCATTCATCTTCAAGCATTGGATCTTTGGGAGGCTTCAGAAGAAGATTATGAAGATTTTTCATTACCTGCAAACCCTACAATATGGATCAACTAAAGAACCACAAAGAGAGGAAGACAAAGAAGACTAATTAAGGCTAAATCTTGTCTTTTTTCCGCCGTGTAAAAAGCAATATCTGCAAGAATTATGAATTTAAAGTCTGCTAAGGACATTTGAGATTATCTCAAATTAGAATATCAAGGCATTGAGGGAACCAAAGGCATGTGGGTGCTCAACTTGATCAGTCATGAAAGAGAGAGAAGCTATCAAAGGCTATACCGCATTGTAAATAAGGTGCGACTTCTTGGTAAGGATTTTCCTGATGAATGAATAGAACAAAAAATATGAATCCAAGATATCATCATCAGAGGAGTCTGAAGACCTGTCAAGTATCTCCTTGAGAGAATTAGTAAATGCTTTGCAGGCACAAGAGCATATGAGACTTATGGGGGAAGAATGATATGCCGGGGATAAGAGTATTCAGGGGTCGGTTTGGTTCGGATTTGCATGAAAAACAAATCCAAATCAATCAAAATCATTTGGTTAGGTTCAGTTTTGCAATTTTTTGTCAGTAATGTAACACTCCGATTTTTTTGTCTGTTCTTCTATATATATATATATATATATATATATATATATATATAGGTTTATATTTTTATTTGAAACTTAGAAAAATGATTTTGAATAAACCAAAATCATATTTATACTCTACTTTATCGTAGAAAGTTACAGTTAAATTTTGGGTTGAAAATTCAGACGAAACCTGATCCGCGTTTTCGCTGACAGTAAAACTTTACTGATCAGAAAACCTAATTTTGACTCGAGAACGAAATGGTTAGATTTTATATTCATTTTCCAACATATTGGTTATTTTGAAAATTTTCAAAATAAATAAGTTATTATACTTATTTGGACGCATTATCAACAAACAGGAAATCGTCGAAGTCGAGAACTGGTGTGCAGAGACAAAACCCGGCACCAGATGATGGGACATCTTGCCACCTAGGGTGGTGAGTCATAGGGGTGACTCTTCTAGCATTTATGGAGCATAATGATGGCTAAGATATTTATGTGTGTGAAAAGACTAAAATGCCCCTAGCCTTTTATGTAATTCCAAGAGTGTCCCTAAGTGAATTTTGACCAAAATACCCCCTCACTCCCTCAAGATGTGAGCAGCCCACTTCTCCTCCCACACTTAGCCATTTTTCTTCATCTCCTACACAAAGAAAACTAAGAAAACTCCATTGTTGTTCTTGAAGAAATTTGCAAAATTGACCATTTCTCTTCCAAATCTCTTCCTTCCAAGGTGAGAAATCTCTTTCTTATCATCCTAGTTCCATTAATCATCCATAAATTTCCATTTTCATCAACTATTAATTTCTCAAATTTCAATTCCTAGATCTAGCTTTTCAAATAATTCTAGAAAATCATAGAAAAATCCTTTTGATGTGAAACCAATTTCTATGAACTCACTATGATCTCTATATTCATCATCCAAGAGCATGAAGTCTAATAGGGAAGTTATGGGTTTTCCTTCAATTTTTGTGAAGTAAAACTTGATTTAGTTTCTCTAATACCTATACTTGTTGAATCCAAGAGATTGAAATCAAATAAAGTTCCTAGCCTATTTTATTAATGATGACCGAAAACCCTAACCTTTGGTGTTAGGAGGTTTTTGTTCCAATTTTGATTCATGACAATTGATTTTACCTTTTTCATACTTAAGGATCATTAATCCAAGAGTTTGTGAAATTTTGACATCCCTAGCCTAATTTAACCATGTAGGCCGAAACCTAAGCATGTGTATTAGGAGGAATTTTGTTGTTAAGTTTGTTAATTTTGTTTTGGTTTGTTGAAGGATATGTTGTTGTGTGGTTGGTTGAGTTGTGAGGAGGAACCATAATCGAATCGAAGAGACACTTCGAGAAAGAATCAGAAACTTCAGGAAGTAAGGGGAGGTTACCTGAGGGGTTTTGATAGCCACGTGCTATCTGTGAGTCTGTATGATTATTTGTGATTTCGTTGTGGTTGCTTAATTTGTTTGACGTAGTTTTTTATATGAGTTATTAAAATTATCCGTGGTGTATGTTTATTTGTGAGATATGTTTATCGGTGGATGCATGTTGTAACTGTGATATCTGTTATAACTGTGATGTATGATTCTACTGCTGTTGGTTGTTTGACTGAGAAGCCTGACAGTAGTCAGTGCTAAATTAAGCTTAAAGATAAAAGCTTGGAAACTATTGAATAGGTTGAAAATGTTGAAGAAGCTGTTGTTTAAGTTAATTTTGTGGAATTTGAAGAAAAGTTGAAAATAATATTATTTTAATGATTTTACGGTGAGAGAGTGATCTATGAGCAATAGTGAGGATGAAACAGTGAAAATTTTCCAGTCATGTTAATTTTCCCATAATAAATTATTAAATAAAATAAAAAGTTATTATAAAAAGTTATGTTTCAAAAATAACTTAATTTCCATGTTGAAAAATTATTTAAGAGAAAAGAGTCAAATTTTCACTTATAAAGAGGATTTTAATTCTAAACAACGAGTAATTCAAAAAATAGTTTTACATCAATGTTTTGAAAACAGTTTCATTTTCTTTGGACCAAATTGGGTCATGAATGGGTTCTTTTTCAAGAATTAAAGTTTTTCGGTAAAAGAATTTTAAGAGGAAAACACGTAGATCTTTGATCCGTGTTATATGTTGTGGACGGAATGTCCTGAAGTTGGCTTTGTGGACTTAGTGTCCTAAAGTTGATGTTGTGGACTGTGTGTCCTATAAAAGTTGTGGTGAGTTTTGTGCTCTATAATCTACGAACCTAAGCCTGATGCATCGGTCTAGAGCTTCGTGATTTGCACATTCAGACTTCATGTCCTATTGTTGAAAATGAAAGACAAACTTAATGTTTAAAGTTGAGAGAAAGGCAAACTTAAATGTTTTAAAATAAAGATGGTCGTGAGCCTTTGAGCCTCGACAAGGAAAGATGAACAAAAAGAAAATGATGAGAATACATGTGTTTACATGCATTATTTGGCAGACGTGCCTGAGTTGCCATGTGTACGACTACAACAATAGTTGGATAGTTGTCACAAGGGACCGTATGACTAGATGCAATAGCTGTTTTGAGTGGCTATCATACGAGGTCGGATAATACTTGTGCATAGCTGCAAAAGCTGTTTTGAGTGGTTATTGCACAAGAAGTGTATCTGTGTACAACTGCAAAAGCTGTTATGAGTGGCTGTCATAGAGGGGTCGTGTGACCAGTTGCAAATGCTGTTTTGACCAATTGTCACATGAGGTTGAGATGGATTATCCGACAATGTAACATGGTAAGTTGAAAGTTGAACATTGAGCCTTTATTGGACAATGTGCCATGTGTTTTTGATCAAAGTGGGTCCAATGAAAGGCCAAGCCACGTATGATTATTTTTGGAGCTCGGATATTTGTGAAATTTTATAGGCCGAGTTACACATGACTATCGTTGGAAGTTCTTGTGAACTACGTACGATGATGGTTGGAGCTCGAGATCCTACCAAATTACGTACTTAAATAATTAGAACTTGGAACCTTGACGGACGCAAATAGTTGTGGTTATTGGAAGAGAAGTTAAGATCTCCGAAGATTAGGTATCAAAGTTAGATGATGAATGTTGAAGTGTCATGCATTTTTATAAATCGTGATGACTGTGGGGTATGAATCCCATTGAGAAAACTATTATGTTTATGTTGTGAGTATTCCATGTGTTGTGATTATGTGTATATATATGTTGTGTAACGCCCTTCGTTACATTAGTAACCCAAATTAATTTCAATAAAAATCATTCAAAACATTTAATAAAAAAAACACAAGTCATAAAATTTTTCTCAAATAACTAAGTATGAAAATACCACGTGTTAAATAAAATAATAGTATTTACAAAGTATTGAAAAATATTATTAAATCCAATCATTTGAATAAAAACTAAAAGCCTCAAAACCGGGCGTCTAATTACAATCTGAGAAAAATAGTATGTAAACCAAAGAACGTCGTCCGCATAATACTCCAAACCATACTACATTACTAACCAACTAGCTAATCAAAGATAACTCTTCAGATCTCTGGATCCTCAACAGCGATGTCCTCGGGCTCTGAAAACAACACTTATAATGAGATATAAAATCCCAGTGCACAACAATACATATATAAAATGTTTCGAAAATAATGTTGTTCTCAGCCGGTGCGGTAACCGGAAAAACTGTCCATGGTATCCTTTAATTTCCCAAAATAATATATAAAAAATACTTTTAATAACAACAAAAATTTCATCAAGTCAAATGCATATAACATAAGATCAACTCGTCTCAATGCATCACATTCCATATACCAAGTAAATTCTAAATTAATCCAAGTGGCTCGAAGGCCTCATAACTAATCTGGTCTCTTGCCGGCATGCCATAAATCTCACACATCATATGACAATGGCGTCCCATTGCCCACCCCTACTCGTGAGGAGTGTTTCGATGTCACCCTCCTGTCGGGGACATTTCTATTTCGATACCTCCCATGTGCACATGGCGGTATTTCTCCCTTTTTGACACCCCAACGTGTGGCGGTGTTACTTTCGATACCTTTTTTAGGCGGTATTGCTCTTTTTCTACATCCCAATTATATGGGGATGTTACTTTCGATACCCCTTACGGTGGTATTATTTTTCGATACCCCTATCATAGGTGGTATTGCGGCAAACATCATACAACATATTATAACTCAAATATGTCATGTCTCATGCATGTAACAAACTATTTCCCTCAATTTTAAACATATAAACTTCCACCAATGACAAACAATCATGAATATCACAACACATCACACATGAATAAGCACGTTACAACATCAATTAATCAATTAATTCCCCTTTTAAAACAAAACCCCAATTTTAGGATTTAGGTTACTGACAATATGCATCAAGTCAGTTAAAGACTCCCAAAACCACATGGTAATCCCTTATCAACAAAAACAATCATATATATACCATGGAAAGTGTTCGCAAAAAGTACCGTTACTCACCTCTTGAAGACCTCCAAATAGCTCTAAGCGTTTCCTACTGCGAATCCTAATGTTTGCGAAGAGTTATCATCATCTTCCTCTTCCTAGACTCCCTCTTCCACAACTATCTCTTCTTAATCCTTGAATTTCTTCTCTTCTTAGCCGTTTGAGTTTCTAGGTGTAATTAGGGTTCAAAAATGCACCCTAAGAGTGTTAAGATTCTATTTATAGAGCCCCCAATAGCTCAAAACGTGTAAAAACGTGCTAAGCCCGCTTACTCTGCATATGGTGCTGTATTTCGCACATATCTTGAGTTATAGACATTCAAAAATTATAAATTTTATATCGTTGGAAATATAAAAGAATTGTCTACAACTGTTATGTATACCACAAAATCTTAAACCGACGTTTAGATAGTCAAAACGTGGATAGAATTTAAAAAAAACGGTTCTGGCGCCGGAACATGAATAATGTGTACGAATTTGGTCATAACTTGAGCTACAAGAATCCAATTTGGACGAATTTGGTGTCAATGGAAAGCTAAGAGATAGGGATATATTTATTATGCAGATCTTGAATTCAAAAAAGTTCTCTTTGGTTACGAACTATCCATCTGAAGTTAGGTATCTAGTCATATAATGCGAAATTAGGCTTAAAACACTCAAACTATCTATTTATAATGGGTAACACAGCATGGACCTTGATATTCTTATGTTTCCTATCATTATTGCCGCAATAATTTAGTCCAGGGTAGGTTCTTATCCTTATTTTTTATTTTATTTTAAATCAATTTTACATTATTGTGGAACCCACTGGATTTTTATTATAAAGAAAACAATTATAATAAACTCTTATACTACCCTTTTTTTATTAAAATAATTATATTTGAATTTTTAGAATGTTACATTTCTCCCCTCCTTAGAGAATTTCGTCCCCGAAATTCATCACATACTCACACATATTGTAACATATGCTGAAAACGAAACATAAAGTTACCTTACCTAAACAACAAGATCTGGGTATTGACATACGATGTCCTCTTCCATATTTCAAGTAGTTTCCTTTGGAGTTAATAATTTCCCAATTATCCTTCAATTGTAAAGACTCAGGAGCTATCACATGAGACTCATCAGGTACATATTTTCTAAGTTGCGACACATGGAAAACATTATGAAGATTTTCAAAATGTGGCAGAAGAGCCAATTGGTAAGCAATGGGCACGACTCTTTTGAAAATTAGGAAAGGTCCCATGAAACGAAGAGTCGGTTTTCTGAATGACATTGACCTCCCCATCCAAAACTTAAGAGTGCCTCTCAAGATTACATGTTCCTCTTCCTAAAATTCTAAATGCTTTCTTTTCTTGTCGACATAACACTTTTTATCTATTCTGCACAATGCGCATCTTTCCCTCAATTATTAATCCTAATTGCGATCTCTTTGATTAAATCTGATCTTAACAATATCTTCTCACCTACTTCGCACTATCATAAAAGGGGATCTATATTCCTAATCACATCATTAATATATATATATATATATATATATATATATATATATATATATAGTCATTAGATATTCCACCAGATAATAAACGTACAATTCATGGCCCCTTAACTTAAAAAAAATTATTTTTTTAAAGAAAAGAAATTTAATTTTAAAAGGAAGTCAATAATAATATTTATATAATAAAATCATGCACTTAAGCATTTGTTTCTATCCATCCGCCTATAATTAGAACACCTTCACTTGCATTTCATCTTTATAAGCATTCTCACAAATTAAATTTAACAAACGATCCATAAAAGAAATTGATGTAATATTTTATATCATCCATACGTAGACATAATATTTCTTACGAACTCTATACCAAATTTCTTATATTCTACACAGAACTGAGGAATTTTATAAATTTTATAAATAAAGAAATGTGAAGCAGTAGCACGTTCACATACTAATTTTTAGCTATCCCAAAATGATAATTTCGAAAGAGGAAGAAATAGTTTCACTTTATGTTGATAAGAAGAGCTTACTAAAAAAAAAATGTGATAACAAAATGGAGAATAATGTTTAACAAAATTACAACTAAACTGTGAAGACATTATGCAAAAACAACTGTAAAAATTAACACCACAATAGTATAAGAAACCAATTCAATCTCGATCTTTGAGTAGGCACATACAAATAAGAAATAACATTTGTTCACTTTTTGTTAAGAAATATAAGTTTGTCAGGATTAGACATGCCATTAATCTATATGGAAAACAAATCATAGGGGAATATCAATCGTGATTAATACTTCGACACTTGAGAAGCAATTTGAGAGGAAAGTGATCCTCTAAAAATTATATAACAAAATTACAACATTATAATAAAATTTGAACATATATATAAAATTCTTTAATCTTACTTCCATTTTTATTCCCGTCCACTAATACTTCTTTAAATCTTGATGCTTCTTGGTTATTCCTAGATACATGGTTAACGTTCTTTTATGTGTCTCTTCTAACATTTTTTTTCCTCTAAGGCTCCCCTCCTTAGGGACAATGATCATATTCTGAAACAACACTACACCATTATTATATAACACATAATTCTCTTGATCCAAAAGAGATTTCAAATCCTAGTTTAAAAGCTACACTCGCTTAATCTATTTTCTAAGGTCACTACAAATTTTCAACCTATTCAATTCCAAGTTTTAAGCCTTAAAAAGATATCCAAATTCATGTCTCTAGACTCTTCTATTAGGTTCATCTCTTGCAACTTCAAGTTAGACTTGTGCGGAAATTTCCTACTCCGAGTATCGACCACTGCATTAGCCTTTCCAGGACTATACTTCAACTAAATTATAGTTCCTAAGAAAATTCACCCACTTTCTTTGCCTTATATTTAACTCTTCGTCTATGTCTCTGTCTCTATCTCTTAACAACCGTTTAAGGCTCTACTGATCATTAAAAACTTCAAGTTGTATCCTATACAAGAGATTTTTCCTTCCTAAACAACTTGGTGAGAGGTAAGGCTAGTCTAGAGAACTCGCTTATAACTTCCTATAATACTTCTCCAATTCTAGGAAACTTCTCACACTTGTCATTGTCTTAGGCTTCTCTCATTCCATCTCTTGATCTACTTTACTAACATCAATCGTCACTCTACTCAACGATCTAAGGTCATCTATCATAGGCAAACGATACATATACCTAATGGTTACTTTGTCCAATTGCATATTGTCCACACACAACCTCATACTCCAATAAAAAAATTTCCACTAAAATCACTCAAAAATTATTACAAAATCAAACATATTTCTTACCATTGACTTCGGTGGAATTTGACACATACTATAATTAAAAAAAAATTAATTAGGATATGATAAAAATCACTACAGAGTGAAGCCGTGCGTCAGTATACATGAGCAAATTGTGATTCCAAATAAGTCTAATTTGAATTTGGCAAAGTGAAACTAATTCAAACGTTAGTGACTTGACAAAGTGAAGCAATGCTTCTAAATATGAAATAGAAAAGTCAATTCAAGTGAGATTTGCGATTTTCCCATCAAACAAAAAGAAAAAGTTAATTCAAGTAGCGTAAACACAAATGAGATAGGACTGCACATTTTTTACGAAAATAAAATTAAGGAGCCACATATACACCACAACAAAGAAACAAAACCACAATTAAAAGAATCTTAAAATTTTTTTAAAAGATTATCAAATTAATTCATCAAATAACATTAAAACATTTTAAGAATACCAAATCAATAATCAAGAATCTCAAAACCTCGATTCTTCATATTAGACAAATATACATGTGAAAACCTCAATTCCTACATTAAAAAAATCAAAACAAATTAAGAGATCACATCCATCAATAATTCATTCCATTAAGGTTTTAAGAAAGTGTTTTACTCACATGCTATGAGTATTACTGTCACGTCACTATAAATCTCCATCTTACCAGAAAACTAGAGTATGTATCGATCCTTGAGTTCCCTCAACTAAGCACTTATTAGAAGAAACAACCAATACAATAAGGGTTGACACCGAAGAAAAATCGATAGACATTGGTTGTGAAGATATATCAAAAATAAAAATAGTTCTATTAGAGTACTTTATGACAACAGGTCTAAAAGACAATCACTCCTTACCAAGAATAGCATCTAACCCAGACATAGATAACAAATAAGATCGAAGGCATAAGGCACGTCCTGATGCACAAGAAACAATTTAAACAAGAACTAGAAGAAATAATATTATCCCCCATAGAAGTAGAAACACGTGGATCAAAGGACAAAAGAAAGATAGGTAACTCCAAATTTCACACATGAAGGATATATAAAAGAATGTGTTGCTCCTGAATCAAACAATAGAGTAACTTTTCTTCTGTACGAGTTGAAGAAATTCAGCCCCCTTCGGATCTAAGTTGCCTTGGAATGATGGCGGGTTATTCTTCTTGAATTCGGAAAGTCCCACGTGCTAAGGGTCCTAGGTTGCCACCACTCCATTAGTGATTGGCCCCTCATTCCCATTCAGTTGACGGAGAGTCTCCGCCTGCGCTTGTATAACTCTGGCTATACAATCCAAAGCTGGTGCAAGTGCAACGTTCGTCCCTCGCCTATTAATCGCCATAAATATGCTCACTACCAATGAAATACTGGGTTGATCAGGTCCAATATCCCAAAGAATAGCATGCAACATTCATAACTCTAACAAGCATCCTATGCGCCCAAGTTTTGTTTTATAAAAGCCCCAATGCCACAGTCCGATTTAGAATCGAACTGCTCTGATACCAAAAATGTAACGCCCTTCGTTACATTAGTAACCCAAATTAATTTCAATAAAAATCATTCAAAACATTTAATAAAAAAAACACAAGTCATAAAATTTTTCTCAAATAACTAAGTATGAAAATACCTCGTATTAAATAAAATAATAGTATTTACAAAGTATTGAAAAATATTATTAAGTCCAATCATTTGAATAAAAACTAAAAGCCTCAAAACCGGGCGTCCAATTACAATTTGAGAAAAATAGTATGTAAACCAAAGAACGTCGTCTGCATAATACTCCAAACCATACTACATTACTAACCAACTAGCTAATCAAAGATAACTCTTCAGATCTCTGGATCCTCAACAGTGATGTCCTCGGGCTCTGAAAACAACACTTATAATGAGATATAAAATCCCAGTGCACAACAATACATTTATAAAATGTTTCGAAAATAATGTTGTTCTCGTAGGTCATGATGTAAATACGAAAAACTGTCCATGGTATCCGCTAATTTCCCAAAATAATATATAAAAAAATACTTTTAATAACAACAAAAATTTCATCAAGTCAAATGCATATAACATAAGATCAACTCGTCTCAATGCATCACATTCCATATACCAAGTAAATTCTAAATTAATCCAAGTGGCTCGAAGGCCTCATAACTAATCGATCTGGTCTCTTGCCGGCATGCCATAAATCTCACACATCACATTACAATGACGTCCCATTGCCCACCCCTACTCATGAGGAGTGTTTCGATGTCACCCTCCTGTCGCTGACATTTCTATTTCGATACCTCCCATGTGCACATGGCGGTATTTCTCCCTTTTTGACACCCCAACGTGTGGCGGTGTTACTTTCGATACCCCTTTTTAGGCGGTATTGCTCTTTTCCACATCCCAATTATATGGGGATGTTACTTTCGATACCCCTATCATATGTGGTATTGCGGCAAACATCATACAACATATTATAACTCAAATATGTCATGTCTCATGCATGTAACAAACTATTTCCCTCAATTTTAAACATGTAAACTTCCACCAATGACAAACAATCATGAATATCACAACACATCACACATGAATAAGCACGTTACAACATCAATTAATCAATTAATTCCCCTTTTAAACAAAACCCCAATTTTAGAATTTAGGTTACTAACAATATGCATCAAGTCAATTAAAGACTCCCAAAACCACATGGTAATCCCTTATCAACAAAAACAATCATATATATACCATGGAAAGTGTTCTCAAAAGGTACTGTTACTCACCTCTTGAAGACCTCCAAATAGCTCTAAGTGTTTCCTACTGCGAATCCTAACGTTTGCCAAGAGTTATCATCATCTTCCTCTTCCTAGACTCCCTCTTCCACAACTATCTCTTCTTAATCCTTGAATTTCTTCTCTTCTTAGCCGTTTCTGAGTTTCTAGGTGTAATTAGGGTTCAAAAACGCACCCTAAGAGTGTTAAGATTCTATTTATAGAGCCCCCAATAGCTCAAAATGTGTAAAAACGCGCTAAGCCCGCTTACTCTGCATATTGTGTTGTATTTCGCACATATCTTGAGTTATAGACATTCAAAAATTATAAATTTTATATCGTTGGAAAGATAAAAGAATTGTCTACAACTGTTATGAATACCACAAAATATTAAACCAACGTTTAGATAGTCAAAACGTGGATAGAATTTAAAAAACGATTCTGGCGCTGGAACATGAATAGTGTGTACGAATTTGGTCATAACTTGAGCTACAAGAATCCAATTTGGACGAATTTGGTGTCTTTGGAAAGCTAAGAGATAGGGTTATATTTATTATGCAGATCTCTAATTCAAAAAAGCTCTATTTGGTTACGAAATATCCGTCTGAAGTTAGGTATCTAGTCATATAATGCGAAATTGGGCTTAAAACACTCAAACTATCTATTTATAATGGGTAACACAGCATGGGCCTTGATATTCTTATGTTTCCTATCATTATTGCCGCAATAATTTAGTCCACGATAGGTTCTTATCCTTATTTTTTATTTTACTTTATTTTAAATCAATCTTACATTATTGTAGAACCCACTGGATTTTAATTATAAAGAAAACAATTATAATAAACTCTTATACTACCCTTTTTTTATTAAAATAATTATATATGAATTTTTAGGATGTTACATGTTGTTTGTGTGTCGCGCATGTGGTTATAGTGATAAAACTCATTTGTCGGTATCTCACCCTTGCGATTTATCTGTTTTTCTGGTTTTGCTGTTGTACCTTGGTACATGATAGCAAATGGTGCTGGGGAGTTTCCAGTTTCGCTCGAGGAGTTTAGTCCTGATCCTTGAAGAGGTCAGTGATAGTGGTAAGGACCATGGAGGTCTTTCCATTGGATGTTGTATAGAGTGACCAGCTTAACATTTTTCTTTGGGGTTGTGTATTTTTGAGAAAGTTGGTGTATATGGTTTTGAGTTGAGTTTTGAATAATGAAACAATTTCGGGAAAACTTATATGTTGTGGTGGTTTTATTTATGAATAAGCTCAGTTTATGTGTGTTATCAAGTATAATGTGAACTTTATTATTGTGATGTGTGCATCACCTTTTCGAAGTATTCCGCAAGAAAATTTTTATACCCAAGTTTTATGACTTAAAGTAAGATAAATCTCCGAAAGCAACCAACAAATTCCTTTTTAATTTATTTCCACACGTGTTCACGAGGTAATGCCCAAGGGGGGGTGTTACAAAATCCGAACCAAACCAATCAAGAACTGGTTGGTTCGGATCAGACCTAAAAAATAATTAATACAAAATATATATAAATATTAAAATATAAATATTAAATCTTATAAAAAAACAGTAAATATTAAAAAATAAAATATATACAAATATTAAAATATAATGAATATTTAATATTAAATAATATAAAAAATTTAAGATATTGTAGTTGGTTCGGTTTGAGAATCCTTGAATCCGAGAACTAAACCAATTACCATCAGGTTTAGTTCGGTTCGGATCCGAACATCAAAAAAATCTGAACCAAATTATTTGGTTCGATTCAGATTTTTGGGTTCGTCGGGTCGATTCGTATCAATGAACACTCCTAGTCGAGGGTGCTTTTTTAATTAAGCAAAATTACAAAACTAGGGCAAAAACAAGAAAAAGGAGCAACTCAAAGATTCTAGAAATGGCGCTCAAAGTAATGACACACAGGTTTTTTCACCTTGTCCTTATTGCAAAAAAAAACTAATCATCTACAAAAAAAGATGTTGGTGGAAGCCAGATGCAATATGTTACAAGTGTGGTCAATTAGGACACATAGAGAAGATATGTAAGTCTCATCAACAAGAAGTCAAGATTGCTGAGGATCAACCAAAAGAGGAATAACTATTTGCAATATCGTGTTTTACAATAAACTGTTAGGATCTCAAAATGTCTTATACACATTCAATGTGTTTGAGTATGATTATATTGGATCATGCGAAATTACTAATGAATCTGTTCAAGTGTGCAGACAAATAATAGATATTTCACACATCTAAATATGACTCGTCTAGTGACAATAGGAAAGCTATTATGTTCTCCTGGCGCGTGTATTCTGACCCGTCTGAAGCACCAGTCTATGTATTGCTATCATATGAATGACAATTCAACATCAAACAAAGAAGAACACGTCTATCATTTTATGGAGCACTCATCTAGTGAAGCTGACGTGGCATATGAATGTTTGCCTTAGGAGAATACAAGGAAGTCTCATAAATGTTCACTCATCTGAAAACCAAGTCTACACCCGTTTAAAGTTCAAGCGTCTATGCAGGAAGTCAAAGTCAACAAAATAAATTCAATGATTGTATTCCTGAAGATTCCAAGCTTTGAAAACCTCGTGAACAAAACAAACGAGGAGAATAAAATAAAAATTCCTTCGAGACTTTAAGGAATTTACACGCCACCTCTCTGTGCAAGTCAGTCATGCTTTTCACTCTTTTAATTACAAACAAAAATACTTTACGAAGATGAACTTGAGTGTTGTACCAAAAAGGAAATACTTATGCTGAAAGTACAAAAGTCCTACTGCTGCACCTCCGATGCATCTGCTCTTCACAACTAAAGTGAATTTTGGTTTGATATGTCAAAGTTCAACGTCCCAAGCATTTAATTCTACCCAGAATGACTCTTTGGCATTAATGGCAACCCATAACTTCAAATTAAAAGAAATAACTTTTTGAAGAATGTCTCTAATAGAAGTTAATACCATTCTTTCCTTGTTCTGATATTCAATCCACTCTCTAAATGTTCATCAGAAAAACTTGCAACTTGTATTTAATACACAAACACTGCTATTACTCGTTTAATTGTTGAGCTTGAAAAGGCTAGGTGAGCAAATAATACGTGGCATAAATAGTGAGCATGGAAAGGCTAGGTGTACAAAGAATACTTGTACTGTAATCCTAAATTATTACTCAACGCAATTATTCAATTAAAAAATAAACATAACCATTCAATATAATTATCCAATTAAAATTTTAAATCACATAAGTGGTTATTGTTGTAAATATGCAATATTTTAACATGCGATGGATATCTATCTTAATTTGATATTCGAAAGTGTTCCGTCCAAATACCTCGGATGTGAGATACTCGGCCGAACGAGGATTAGTGGGGTGTTTTTGGATTGTGCTTGACAGAATGTGGATTCTGCTCCTACGTATCCAAATGGGAATCAAAGCAAACGTAGTTCTGAATGAGGGGGTAAGCCCCCTATTTATAGAGATCTTTTCGGATCAAGCTCCGAGATAAACGGAGAAATATTAGGATCAGGTCCTGATTATGCGGAGAGATATCAGGACCGAGGGGTACTTGTCCTTTATTCATGACAGGATAAGTCCGAGTATTTATCCTCGGCAGTCCTAGTGTACTGATATGTCCTCGGCTTTGGAGGAGTTTGGGTTAAGGCCCATTGCCGGGGCAGGCTCGGTCAGCCCGAGGTATAGGCAAGTCCTCGGGATTACATTCTCGGCCAGTACACAAGCCCCCCGAGCTTCGAGCTTGAATAAGCGAAGGAGCTGATAAGTATGAAACCGAGCTTATTCTTCGGCCACACAAACTTTGTTCTTTCTTAATTGATACTCGTATTTGATTTCAATAATTTCGCGGCTCAAACTTGGCCTTAATAACTCGATAGCTCGAACTTCGGCTAATAGGCTCAAACTTGGCCTAAATAACTAAAACGGCTCAAACTCGGCCACCAGGCTCAAACTTGGCCTTAGAAATTAATCGGCTCGAACTCGGTCTTCAGGCTCAAACTTGGCCTTTATGAATTAATCGGGTCGAACTCGGCCTTAGTAACTCGGCTAATAGGCTCGAACTTGGCCTTCAGCATTTAATCGGCTCGAACTCGGCCTACAGGCTCAAACTTGGCCTTTAGAATTTAACGGCTCGAACTCAACCATTGGCTCGTACTCGGCCAGCAGGCTCAAACTTGGCCTTTAGAATTTAACGGCTCGAACTCGGCCAGCAGGCTCAGACTTGGCCTTAGAAATTTGACTGGCTCGAACTCGGCCATTGGCTCGTACTCGGCCAGCAGGCTCAAACTTGGCCTTTAGAATTTAACGGCTCGAACTCGACCCTTGGCTCGTACTCGGCCAGCAGGCTCAGACTTGGCCTTAGAAATTTGACTGGCTCGAACTCGGCCATTGGCTCGTACTCGGCCAGCAGGCTCAAACTTGGCCTTTATGAATTGAATGGCTCGAACTCGGCCTTAATAACTCGGCTAATAGGCTCAAACTTGGCCTTCAGCATTTAATCGACTCGAACTCGGCCTACATGCTCAAACTTGGCCTTTAGAATTTAACGGCTCAAACTCGGCCATTGGCTCGTACTCGGCCAGCAGGCTCAAACTTGGCCTTTAGAATTTAACGGCTCGTACTCGGCCCTTGGCTCGTACTCGGCCAGCAGGCTCAAACTTGGCCTTAGAAATTTGACTGGCTCGAACTCGGCCATTGGCTCGTACTCGGCCAGCAGGCTCAAACTTGGCCTTTAGAATTTAACGACTCGAACTCCTGAAATCTTGTCACTGCCCCTCATCTTATTGGTCGTTTGTGATCATCAATCATCAGCTCGTCAACTTCCTTTGTCTTGCCCCACTTTAGACACCTGCTCCACTTTTTGGCCGAGATCCAAACTGCATACTACAACTACATTCAAGCAGAAATATCCCACCTAGTGGATAAGGGTTAAAGGGATAATTTCCATTATCAACAAATTTAAATTTTAAATTAATGTGCAATAAAGATAATGATAAAAATTATGTCTTATCTTTGATAAAGTCAAACCGATCAACACTTAAGTTTCTCTAGTAACTGTTGGTGCCATGTATCAGCCACTTGAAAATCGGTTGGACTCTGCGGTTTTATCTCCAAAGAAGATATGATCTTACTGCTGTAAGTGGCAGTGTATAGCCTCTCCCTTCTCAAGTCATGATGAACTTTTGGTTTGAAACTTTGCATGATGGAAAGCCTCATTCTAGTCAGGAGAAGACGTCCGCATCATGCATGAGGCATTTTACTTGTCACTAATGACCTCCACGTGGATCTCCTCCTTTTTGAATCGTTTTTTACCACCAGCGGAATCTGCCATATTCACACTGCTATAATTTCGCTCCAGAGAATCAGCACCCGCAGTAATCGAAATAGCAGTTATGGAATTGCCATTATTGCAGATATTATTCTGATTCGCCGGAGATAATGATGGTGCCACCCGTGATGACTGCCCCTCCTCCCTCAACCACCTTTCGCCACCACTACCATAATTTTTCTTCGGCTCCACACGTAATTCAGGTCCCCATGTACAGCTACCATCATCGATGCTTGCTGAAAAAAGCTTATCACAGTAGTCTTCTATATGGCCAAGCATGCCGCAGTAGTAACAGAAAAATCACCAATGAAATTACCAATACTTCTCGCTTCTACCAACACAGTCCTCAGGTTATTCAGGCCTCAACAGTTCCAACTTAGGATTGTTCCTGACAGGCCTACCAACTAGCGATAAAAAATTCTCATGTTGGCTACTATTCACGTGACCATGCTCCCCATGCAAAACACGTTCTCCTGCTCACGGTGCCTCTTTTTTTCAAGCTTGGCTATCTTCTCTCTCCTCCAAGATGGGCCCCACATGTACATAACTCCTATACATTAAAGCAGGATTTTCAACGCCATTAACTGCCAGCGGGTACGACAATCCCGAACTTTCAGGGAGGGGTATTCTCCCTTTCCTATTATTATCATAACGGCTCCCACCTTGCCCCGTAACAGCAGGAACTAATCCCGAGTTGCATGGGATATTGATATGTCCCTGATTTTCTCCGCTTCCTTCGCCTCTAGTTGTGCTCCCCGTAGGGTTTACTGATTCCCTGGGTTGCTCAACTGGGCCACCGCCTCCATGCCCGTACGACCCCCGGCTCCTACCACCACCGCTCTGCCTCCTGTTATCCACCCTGAGCTCTGCGCTCCAGCCTCTTTAAAACTGACGGTGTTCCAGTCACCACCCTGCATCTTCACCTTCCATTCCTTCTTCAGAGGCACCCTGACATCAACAAGCACTATAATCCTCAGTTAGAGTTGGGAAACAACCCATAACCAGAAGGTCCTCAAAACTGGAAATGTTTGTATAGAGGTCTTTATAAAAATCAACGGTCATATTTTTCAAAACAACTTGATCCGTGATCCACTCCCCATCTGAGTTTTGCAAGGCCTCAACTCTCTGCTTCTTCCTTCAAAAAATACTAGTACCATGAAAGTATTTCGTATTCCTGTCTCCGAACTTTAGCCATTTGCACCTAGACTTTTGAAACCATAACACCTCTTCCTGAAAAAGAGCCTTCTCATATTCGTTCCATAGCCTATGTTGAAGACGAATAAGATAAGGGTTCCAGTTAAGGGATAGACTTCTCGATATGTCGTGCAGAATGTTCATGAGCCTATTCTTCCTATACTGAATATTTCCCAAGACACTGGTATTCCATTCCTTAACAGCTTTAGTGAAATAAGTTATATTAGAGGACCGGCTCTCCTGAGTTTTCCAAATAGTATTCACCAACCCCGGAAATTCCTCATGAGTCAGCCAAGATGCCACGAAACGAAAAGGCCTTGAGCCTTTATTCCTTACTCCATGGTCTTTAAATTCCAACCAAAGAGGGGTATGATCTGATTTAAAGAAAGGGAGATGGAAAATTGAAGCCTCATCAAAGTGAACACGCCACTGCACGTTAGCAATAACCCTATCTAATCTTTCTTTCGGATCACCGCGGTGCCAAGTGAAAGGGGACCCATTTATAACCCAAATCATCAAGCCCACACTCCGCAATGCAGTTTTGAAAGTCTTTAGAAGCTCCTCTCCTGCTATCCAACCGACCACCCTTCTTCTCACTGTTCCTAAGGATGGCGTTAAAATCACGAACGGCGAGAGATAGTATTACCAATACTATTCAACTCATCCCATAGAGCCTGGCGATAGGCCCTGAGGGCTACCATACACCGCAGAAAGAGACCAAGCTTCTGAACTCTGCCAGGAAGATGATAGAGAGGTCAGCAACGACCTAGGACGACAAACGGCCATGCGGCCCATCTACGTGCATGGCTTCAATTGTCATATCCGAAGTAGCTTCCTCAGCTTTCTTACTAGACGAAGGAACATTATGAGTATTTAGAGGGACCTTTGGATCATGATCCATCACTTTGTCTCCTAACTCCATGCAGTCATTCCCATGCATTAATGTGGATCATGATCCATCACTTTGTCTCCTAACTCCATGCAGTCATTCCCATGCATTAATGTGTCACTGTCCACCACAAAATTATCCAGAAAAGAATTGTGGCCTTGTTTTTCTTTGTAATCCTTCCAAGTTCGGTATTGGGCTTCTCTGAAAGAGTGCCACACTTGGGCTTCCGTCTTTGAAATTCTGCGCCTCATCATTGGCACCATCATTATCAGGAATATCCTTGAGATGAGAAATCCCACCGAGAGCCTATCCTTCACGCGTACATACTGCATGCGTTGCATGGTCTTCCGCCACAATTTCTTTGCCTTTCCCCATCTGTTCTCCCCTGACCCCTGCATTGGAGAACAGTTGCAATTTCATGTTTTCCAACCCACGTGTTTCTCTGCCTCTCCTTGAGTCATTACGAGGTGATGTCCCAGGTGCAAAATGATGCGAGGATTCCTCCTTCACCTCCTTAGGCCCCACGTTACTCAATATTTTAAATCTATTATCCCCCATATGCTTTTTGCTAGAATCTCGGGGGACATTAATTCCTTTATTCCCTCCCTGATAAGATTGCCCGTGTTTAGGATTCGCAGGCTTATTTTTCGCCATGAGCCACTCACCATGCAAATCAATATCTGCTTGATTTTCGCAACTGCCGTTTGCACCTTCATTAGGTTTAGGGTTTGGCCATGGTTCCTTTCCTTGAGGGGTTGGTGCGCCGCCACCTGAGGCATCCTTCGTGGATGGCTTTCCTGCCTTGTCTCCTCCAACCATCGTGCAATTTCTACTAGCATGACCATACATACCACCCTTTTGAGCATAGAAGTTACAAACCTTCATACTCCACCTTGAACCAGTGTCCTCGGAACCATAGTCTCCCTACAGCAGGTTGATCCAACTGAATTTCAACACAGGCTCTCGCATACTTTCCTCTTGCTGTGTCCACTATCTTCATATCCACTCTAATGGGGTTATCAACTGTCGAGGCTAGAGCCAACATGACACTCTCCTCATAGTATTCCATTCCACAAACTCGGAAACCTTATCCACACCACTATTTTATCAATCTTCGTCTCAGAAGCTATGAAGTGTGGTTTCCAAGGCTGAACTGACCAGCATTGATCAAAAATCATCCAAGGTCCTCCGCTAATCACCTTCTCTCTATCCATCGCTAAGTCAAACTTGACCATGAAAAAACCATAGCCAATGTCCACCATCTCAAATCCTCCAGTGAGCTTTCAAATACTATTCAAACGGTCACGCATAGTAACATAACCCAAAGGCTTGCCCCGAGGTTTTACAATTGTCGCATCCTTCCATGGCTTTCTGAGATCATCTACTACCTTCTGATCAATATAGCATCGGGGCCTTAGCCTGTCCCTTTCATCAAAATCAGTCTTGAACAGCTTCTTTTCCATCAGGTGGTTTGGGAGGGACATGGCCATGAGCTCTCTCTGATGCACTTTCGGTCTCCATTCTCACCATGGTTTGTGGTATGGGAAAGTTTTGCTTCGATTCCCACAGACGGCGCCAAATGTTCTGTCCAAATACCTCGGATGTGAGATACTCGGCCGAACGAGGATTAGTGGGGTGTTTTTGGATTGTGCTTGACAGAATGTGGATTTTGCTCCTACGTATCCAAATGGGAATCAAAGCAAACGTGGTTCTGAATGAGGGGGTAAGCCCCCTATTTATAGAGATCTTTTCGGATCAAGCTCCGAGATAAACGGAGAAATATTAGGATCAGGTCCTGATTATGCGGAGAGATATCAGGACCGGTCATTTATGACTGGTCCGTAAAGGACCGAGGTGTACTTGTCCTTTATTCATGACAGGATAAGTCCGAGTATTTATCCTCGGCGGTCCTAGTGTACTGATATGTCCTCGGCTTTGGAGGAGTTTGGGTTAAGGCCCATTGCCGGGGCAGGCTCGGTCAGCCCGAGGTATAGGCAAGTCCTCGGGATTACATTCTCGGCCAGTACAGAAAGTATCTCATAATATCTTTATCATACCTTGTAATATTTTTGAATTTACTCCTTATTTATGTTTTTTGATTCGATTCCAAATTAATAGTCTATTACATGTAAAAATAGGACTATTTGATTTTTCCTTATACACACCTAATCATTATCAATGTAATGATTATAGCTAGTTCATGAAGAATTAGCCTTCGAGACCATATTTATGTTATCTTGTTCTCCCTATTTTTTTTTTCTATTTATAACACAATATCAGCACAAGACTCTGCCATACTTGTAACACCATGCTTTTTATATACGTTGTGTTATCAGTAAATATATATATGTTTATGTTTTTAACTGAGACCTAGAAAATAATTTTGGCAAAATAATATCTAGAACCTACTATATTGTAGGAAGTTATGGTTAAATTTTGGGTTCAAAATTCAGACGGAACCCGGTTTGCGTTTTCGCTGACAGTACAATTTTTGTACTGGTCAAAAAACTATAATTTGACCCGAAACTGAATTTTTTTAGATTTTTATCACTTTCTAGTGACATGATCTATTTTGAAAATTTTCGCTCAAAAATAAAATGTTATATTTTATTCGGTCGAATTTTCGAAGAAAACGTGCAAAACCTAAATCGGGTAAACGACAGAACCTGATACGAAACTACAGAGATAAATCTGGATGCCGGGATTGATGGGACAACACATCATCTCAAGTGGTGAGTCACATGATGAGTCACCACCATGACTCACCCTTGTAATGATGGCCTTTGTTAAAATATCTAGATATTTATTATGCGAAAAGACCAAAATGCCCTTTGCCTTCCTTAAAAATCCCAAATGTGTCCCAAGATATTTTAGACCCTTCCAACCCCCAAAATTTCATGCAGGCCCTCTAAGTTACCTAAACTCATTTCATTCCACTTCACTTTGTTCATTTGCTCACAAAAAAAAACTCGAAGTTCTCTTAGGAGCTCCTCGGTTGTTCTTGAACGTTCATCATTTTCTCTTCCCTTCTTCATAATATTGAGGTATATTTCATGAGCAATGATTATCCTTCCTTTCTCTTCATGTTTTTCATTCAAATCCCTAAGTTTGTGCAAGTTTCCATATTCCCTTATTTTCATGAATTAAATTCTAGAGAATCATAGAAATGGAATTTGTGAGTTATGACAATTTTTACCTTCTATATATGACTCTAGGATCATGTATCCAAGAGCTTGAAAAAATGGAAAACCCTATCTCCTTTCTCAATTCTTGGCCAAGCCTAGGGGCTTAGTACCCAAGATAGGTTTTGTTGTTTAACTTGTTTTATGTGTTGATTTTGTGAAGGATAATTGGTAAATTGATTTTGGTGGCTTTGTTTGAGAAGGAGGAAGGTTGGACAAGATCTAAAACAAGAAGAAATTTTACTACAAGAGGTAAGGGGAGTTTATCTAAATGAGTTTGGTAGTGATATACTTTTGTTGTTTGTTTATGTTATTTAAATGTAATGACCTTGTGAGATTTAAATTGATGATTTGTAATTGATGTTTGATATGTGGTGAATCTATGAGTTAAATATTTGTCCATGTTTGTTTATTCATAAGACTATGTGTGGATTCGATTGATTTTGACTATGGATGGAGTGTGTTGGTTTGAAAAACATGACAATGGTCATGGCTTGAAATAGGAAGATTAAGCCACTAAAAATCCTAAATAAAGAATTTAAGAACTTTTAAATTTCTAATAACTGGAAGAATTTTAAGATAGACATAATTACACTTTGGAGAAAATCATTACAATGTTGAGAAAATCAAGATGATTTTGGAATGATGTTTAAGACAAGAGGGTTAGTGAGGAAGAATGGTGAAAAATTGCACTTACATTACTTTTTCCAAAATGTCTTAAATGAAGAAAAGAGAAGAAAAACTCTAAAATATTTCAATGTTGTTAAAGAAAAAGTTTTTATAAATAAAAGTCTTCTGTTTTACAAAAGGTTTGTTCTAAAAGAAAAGGATTTAGAAAAGTGCCTTTAAGGCAGAAATTCTGTTTCGAATTCTACTGTTTTTAGTCAAAATGTTTTAAAAGGATTTTAAACGATTTGATGTTTCAAAAATGAATTTCAACAAAAAAGATTTTTTGCAACGTGTTTTAAAAGAGTGAAAATATTTCCGATGAAATTTGATGAGTTTCGAATTTTTGTTTTAGCATTTGTTTTCACAGAACGAAAACTGCGTAGAAAATTATGAAAGTTGTGAGGACCTAGCGACCGAGATGTTGGGCTAGAGTTCCTTTTTTTTTTTTTTGAACATCAAAACTCAATGCATATCATTAATAATCAAAGGAGCAATACAAGGTGGAATAAGCTCAAAGTAGTGGGGACTAGCTAAGTCTAGGGCTGCTCTAGCTATGGCATGAGCAACACTATTTGCTTGTCTCCTAGTGAAACTTCACTACTACAGAAAAGGGCTTTAATAGGACACCTTCAACAGCGTTTTTCAGTGAAACGCTATTGAAAAAGAGGCGGAATACATTTAATAGAGCTTCCTTGAAGAAGCACTATCTTTGATACATCCTAAGATAACGTTTCCCCAAGGAAATGCTGTTAAAAATTGATGGGTAAAAATAGGTAGCACTTCCTTAAGGGAGCGCTATGTATTCTTGCCTTAAGATAACGCTTCTTTAAGAAAACGTTATCTATTCCTTAACTAAGACAACGCTTCTCAAGTGAAGCGCTAACTATTCCTTTACCCTAAAAATAATGTTCCCTCCCTCGCTCTCAACAATTTGCGCGACCTCTTCTCACTCAGTCCCTCGCTTCTATGGATATGGCGGCACTCAAACCTTCCTCAACCTCTCCTCCTTTGAGACCCTCACAAATCTACGACCACCACAACCTCTCCTCGCGGCCACCACAACCACCGTCGCACGGCCACTAGAAACCACCATCGCATTGCGCTCGCGTTTCACTGGTCCGTCCCTCAACCACCAACCACCACTTTCTACGACCACTGGTGTGTTTCACGGCTACCAAACAACCGACGTCTCCAACTGGTGCATTTCACTCAGAAGCTTCGCCGGCAGGGAGAACTCAGAAGCTCTTCTCCAGGTAATCCCTAATTCCTTCAAATTTCCATTGTTTTCCTTCTCACAAACAACTCGTCGCCGCCATCTCCGTACTCACCGTCGCACAGTGCACGCCCCTCTTCTCGTTGAAGAAAGGTTTATTTCTCGCCGCCATCTCCACATCACCATTCCTCTCTCTCTCTCTCTCTCTCTCTCTCTCTCTCTCTCTCTCTCTCTCTCTCATGGTTTCATTTGGGCACTGCTCTGTATGGGTTTTGTTTCTCCTAAAATATTTTGTGATAAATATGGATTGATGTGTGTCTTTAATTTAGCATTGTAAGTTATGATTAAGATTGAGGAATATAGAGAAATAAACATGTTTCTATGTTGGGGTTCTGTTAAATAGCTGTAGAATTCCTTTCATTTCAATTTTAAAGATTTTTTAGCTTTGATTTAGCTTTTATATGTTTCAATTTGAAAGATATAAAAAGGTAATTCCTGCTGCAAGACCCCCACCCAACAGGAAACCCAAACTCCCACCTACCAAAACATAATTCTGCTCTGCTGCTGCAAATTTAGTTTTCAATTTTAAATTTCCTAAATTTTGATTTTGTCTGATTGTGGAAATTGTTTTGGTGAATGCAGTGAAGCGATCGATGAACTAGACAAAGATAGCGCACAGGCTCAAGCTCTCTTATGTTGGAATGTAAATCTTCTTTTTTTCCCTTCATATTAATGGATTTTGGAACCTTTTTGTTTGATGTTCTTCATATACTGCACTTAATTTAGATTTTATTTATGATTTATCAAAAAAATGAGATTAATGATTCATTGGTGGACATGAAAGATGAACGCTGGTTGCTTGCCAAATATTGAATAGGATAGTTGCTTGCAAGTATATAGGTACATGACAATATATATTGATACATGGTTCTTTAACAAATGCTTAATTAGGATCTTAGTGACAAATGCTTAATTAATGATTCATTGGTGGACATGAAAAATGAACGCTGGTTGCTTGCCAAATATTGAATAGGATAGTTGCTTGCAAGTATATAGGTACATGACAATATATATTGATACATGGTTCTTTAACAAGGAGAGTTATATAGTTACTCTATTATGGTAGCAAGTGTATAGGTACAGGACAATATATATATTGATACATGGTTCTTTAACAAGGAGAGTTATATAGTTACTCTATTACTCAAACATGGTTAGTTAACTCCATCATGGTAGCAAATTGTGTACATAGCAAAGAAAGAGAGCAATCTTTCTCTAAGTTATCTGTCATTGGCTCATTGCCACCTTGCCTCAGTGGTTTTCTTCAATCGTTAATGCAAATTGAACATCATGATATGAGCATGCTTGATGGATCATTTCCATCACAAAGACGTATTTTGGAGGACAATATATTGTCGATTTTTGTGATTTGGAGAACTAATAAATCCTCATCCTATTAATGGCTACACCTACCTTTATTGATTGTGATAACTAATCCACTACAAGTTAATCACTTGTTGTTACTCATTCTGCAGAGTCCTTCTATGGAGTTCCCAAACACTTCTAGATCTCTGTTGCAAACTATGTCACTCTAAAGCTCCCTCCTACTTTCACACTTTCTCCCATACCCCTCCTTTCCAATCTTTTCCTCCATACGAGGAGGAGGAGGTAACAATGCTCATTCTGCTCTTTGCTTTTAACTGCTTCTCTGTTTCTAACTCATTTTTTCAATTGCACAGAAAGACACTTGTGAGGGTTGCAACTATTGAAGAAATTGAAGCGGAAAAAGCATCTATTGAGAAAGATGTTGTATGTCTCTCAATAAATATTGGATTTTTCTTTTTAAAATTATAGTGTGGAGATGAATAAAGCCTCCTTTAATCCCTTATTATATGTTCTCTTTTTTTCCCCTCCCACAAAAAAGTTGGTTGGAAAGGACTATTGAAAATGTTCGGTCAAATTTCAATTCCATAAGGACTGGGAGAGAAAACCCAGCTACGCTTGACAAAATTGAGGTATAATTGGGGGAATAAGAAGTATTGAATTTGAGTTGGGTGTTCAATTCCATAAGGACTTATTTAAATTATAGCATAGTTTATTTGTAAATAGATGAGATGTTATGTTTCATAACGTGGTTCTAGGTGGAATACTATGAAAGCCATAGTTAGCTCTGATGTTGGTATGACTCCAAATAATGATGGAGAAGTGATACGATTGAATCTCCCTTAGTTGACATCTGACAGGAGGAAGGTATTTTCCATATCCATTGATGTTGTAGTGTATAAGTTCACTCGTTTGCTAGATTCCTTGTAGCTACTACATTCTCAAGTTTATCAAGGATATCGTTGTTCAGAATAAAATGTAAATCCCAATGGCGATATTTAATTTCAGTTCTAGTAGTTTATATAATTTAATTACTTTTACATTTGATCATTTGAATGTACTTTAATTCTAACTTGATTTAATTTTCATTTTGAAGTACTTATAGTGCAAGTGATCTGTGTGAGTATCTTGTGCAGTCCGGCAGCAATAATTTTGTGCCATCAAGCAGAAGATGGAAGCCATATGCAGAAATTGTGTAGAATTACAAGTGTGTTGGTTAATTAGCTTGTATATATTGTTAGTAGTGTGTACATGTATTGGTTAATTAGCTATAGTTATTGTCTAGTATAGGTTAGCTACTTTTTTGTATATGACTTAATATTAGAATTGGTTATGTGTATGTGTTACTGTGAATTGTAGAAAATATATGAGTTAAATGGTTATATGGTTTGGATGTTTGGTTTATACTTACCACTATATATATATATATATATATATATATATATATATATATATATATATATATATATATATATATATATATATATATATGCAAAATCCATGGTTTATTGAATTTTGTTGAGTCCAGGTGGGAAATGTAGAAAAATAATGTAAATAGTAATAAATAAAAAAGGGGAATAGATAACACTTTTTCAAGGAAGCACTGCTAAAGTGAGGAATACGCATCTATCTATATCCCACGTTCGACAACGCTTCCTTGAAAAAGTGCTATCTATTCCCCACTTTTGGTAGCGCTTTTAAAGCGCTATCTTTTCTTCCCACCTTCAGTAGCGGATGAATAGATAGCGCTTGTAAGCACTATTAAAGGCTAAAAATAAGCGCTATTAAACCCCTTTTCTGTAGTAGTGCTTACACTGAAGTTTGGAAAAAAAAGGCAGAATTTCTCTACACTCTCTAATAATGCTGCCAAAGTTATAGAGATATTGGGCTTGGGCTCCAGGATAGCATTAACCACCATTAGACTGTCCAGCTCGAAAATTACTGAGGGAAAACACAATTCTTGGGCCCAATGCAGAGCCGACAAAAGACCAATGGCCTCTCCCTCAAGAGTTGGGAGCAGGAAGGGTTGCCATTCGGTTTTTGTACCCAAGAAAGCACCATCGGCACCTCTACAGCACATACCAACAGAAGAACGGCCCATAGCTTTTGAGAAACCTGCATCAACATTTATTTTCACAACCTAAATGAGGAGCAATCCATGCAGAGATAGTGTTTCCTGCGTTCCTTTTGCATGGTTCCAATCAGTGAGGAAACCAACCCCACGATGGATAACTTGCTGAGGGTTAGACACAGTCTCCACCCAAAGCTTATCGTTACGATATGCTTCTAAAGACTCCATGCTATCATAACGAATTTGGCCTTCCCATCATCGTCAAGAATACGGAGAAGTTGGAAACAAAAATCCTTGAAGGAGTCACAAGTCTGCAAGAGAGGAGTCATTTTATGCCATAATTTCACACGGGTCCAACAAGAGATACTTAAAGGGAAAGTAACAAAAGAGTGCCAAGTATTCTCAATCTCACCATCACAAACAACACAAGTGCTATGACAAGTAACACCTCTTCGTTGGAGCTGACTTCTGGTAGGTAGACAATTCTTACACGCCCTCCAAGCAAAGAGCTTAACTCTAGGAGGAACTTTTAATTTCCAAATACTAAGCCAGTCCCCTTCTTCCTGCAGATGAGTGGTATCAATCAAGTTATTCATGCAAATATGATAACCCGTTTTCGCAATATAAATGCCCGAAGTAGAGGGGGACCAAATGAGAGTATCGTTCCTAACAGAGGTGAGCAAGGGAGTATTTAAAATCACCTCTGCAATCTGAGGAGGCAAGGACCCTCGGATCAGAGGCTCATTCCATTTTTTGCTACCTACGTGCATCAAATCCTTAACATGCAGACTATGCATGATAGATGGCAAGTGGGGCAGGCACTGTAATTTTTTGCCATTGCTCGGCCAGGGTGCACCCCAAACAGGAATCTAAGCACCATCACCAATACTCCAGCTTAGACCTTCATGAATTAGTCTTCTACACGACCAAAGACTCTTCCTAGCATACGAGGGATTATGCCTCAAAGTAGCATCCAAATATCCTGATCTCGGAAAATACCTAGCCTTAAACAACCTAGAAACGAGAGAGTCGGGGCATGAGACAAACTTCCAAGCCTTTTTTCCAAGCATGGCTAGGTTGAAGGCATGGATGTTGCGGAAACCCATCCCACCACACTTATTTGGGACCAAGAGTTTATCCCAGCAAAGCCACTTGATACCTTTCTAGTCGCTAAGATTTGAGCTCCACCAACATGAATTCAACATTTTTTGGATCTCACCACCTAGAGAGGCAGGAATCATGTACATGCTCATACAATACGCAGGGATGGCTTGAGCTATGGATTTGATGAGAATCTCCTTCCCTGCCATAGAGAGAGTTTTGCCACGCCATGAGCTTATTCTATTCCATATCCGATCTCGGATGTAACTGAAAACCTCCTTCTTATTTCTGCCAACCGTAGAGGGAATACCAAGGTATTTTCCAACCCCACCACCCTCAATAACTCCGAGGACATCAGCCAGGGACCTACGAACAGTAGCATGCACATTCTTGCTGAAAACTATATCGGACTTGCTAAGATTTATTGATTGAAGTGATGCAAGCTCATAGATCCTCAAAATATGACCCACTGCCCTAACCTCCTGATCAGATGCTCGCATGAAAATAAAACAGTCATCTGCGAGTCCCGTGTGTCTGCAATTTCCTATTAGTAAGTACGTGGACTATGAGTCCCGTGTGCCGCGGGTTAAAGTCCCAGCTTGCGCACTTGACTTGGTGTCATTTATAAGCGAACCTAGTGACCAGTGAATCGGCCTAGTGTACCGTTAGTGAGCACTCGGACTGTATGTCCTGTGTTAAGTATGAATGGGCTTGATGCCTTCAAGAAAATTGTAGTCGTGAGCCTTGAGCCTCGACAAAGAAAGAATGATGCGAAAAAGAAAAACAGAAAACCAACTATTTTACATGCATGAGCTGGCAGACGTGCCATAGTTTTCGAGCTACAATCCTTTGTGGATTGATAAATTGGGGAAGTCAAGACCAAAGTGAGTCTATAGGGACATCCGGGTTCGTGAGCCACAAAAGGTCGGGGCCTCGCGACCTCGAGCCGTGGACGTAATGATTGCCAAACATGGATGTACTCAATCAGGGACTACTCAATATTATTTTAGGTGATTGAGTGTGATACCCTTAAACAATTGGAGCCCGGACCTAAATTGAGAGGCCGGCCTCATGAGACAATTGTGGTAAGGGGTATTGCAGCCTGATCATTGCTCGACGAAGGGAGGTTAGGATCTCCGGAGATTACGAAATAGATAGTGGATTTTTGAAGTGGCGTACATTTTTACAACTTACGATGGTTGTCGGGTAAGAATCCTGTAACATCCCTGGTTGCTTTATGGATTGACGACTGTCCCCACAAACCAACACGGGTCTTTTCAGCGTGTTTTGTCCTCACTCACACGCTTCCTGGGAAAACTTCCCAGGCGATCACTCCCCGCCCTCGTCGGCACCCGGGTGTTACAAATCCCCTTGTTAAATAACATTGACATGATGATTATTGTAACATTGTTTTACATGTCACTACTGTCATATGTTGTTGATTTGTGTGTCGCGTATGTTACTATCGTGATAAACATACATGTCGGTATCTCACTATTACTATGTACATGTGAAATGCCTCTGGTATTTTTGGATATATGTACAGTTTTGTCTCAACGGTTTTCTGGGTCACTACGAGACCCTGAGGTTTTGAAGGTCATGATGCTAACAATGACGATGTGTGAGCTGTTGTGGGCAAGACCCTGTTTTTCTCCCGTACCACTCACTTGAGTGAGCTATGACGCCTTGTTTTCGAGGTATTCGATGATGGGGATGACATTGGAGAATTTTCCAACGGACATCTCTAGGCTTTGACCAGCCGTGGAGTCGTCTTTTTGGTGTAAGGGTTTTGGAGTCATTTCTAAGTAATTATTATGGTCTAATATGACTATTTTGAAAACTTGTATACCTCGACGAGGAAATCTTTTAATGATTCTATGGAGATTTATCTTGTGATGTATATGTATTATGCTTTTATTTTTCTTGCTTTGACGTTTTTAAATATTAGTATTGTAAGAAATTTTTAGACCCACTTTTTTTCGAAATACAATTATATACTTACATTATTTTTCGAAAGCAACCAGCATTTCATTTTAAGTTCCGCAACGAGTTAAGTATGTAGCACCGAGGGGGTGTTACAATACGAGTGATGGCTTAACCAACTTAGATGTTCTTTTGCAGTAATTCATCTTCTTCACCCTCTCTTTGGGTTAATCTAATTCATGATTATATTCTTTCTTTTGGCTTTATTTTTTCATGTTAATTTTAGTATTAAAATCTTTTAGCGTTTCATCCATAAAAACTTTATTATCAATTTTGTTTAACTAACCCAATAATCATATTTTATCTTGTTACTCTTGATAATTTCTGGAAGAATTTGTTATTCAAGCATCCTGTAGGATTGCCAAAAACCAATGATTTTTCTCAGTAGAAGATTTGTGGTAAAATTCCCGAAGAACTAAACCTTTGAACCATGATTGAAGTATTTTAAAACAAAAGAAAGTGATAGAAAAATCATATATGCTTCACTAGTATGCTCCTGTATTAGCAAAAATGAGAAAGACAATAAAATAGATTGAACTCCATTCCCCCAGAAGTGAATGCTATGCTATTATAATTTTTTTATATGACAAAGATCGTGGTTGTAATCATTGATGTGCTAAATATTACCATTACCGTGATGGTTTAAGATCATATGAGAATATAATATATGAGTGGGATAACAATGAGAAAAATATTGGAAATGGTAAAGATTACTTAATGTTTTTAGTATGTGAAAAAACCTTGATCATACATGTCGTTTGTCAATATTTTGTAAGATGGAATTTTCAATCAATGCAAAGATTGATTTTTGTCTGCAAAATCCTAATGGTGAGTTATGCTCTATAGATATATTAGTTAGGCTTAATTGCACTTTTGGTCCTTCAACTATTGGCTGTGCGATTTTAGTCCCTGTGGTTTTTTCAATCACATTTGGTCCCCCTATTTTTTCAATGTTGCAAATTCAGTCCTTTTGTCCAATATCGGTTAAATTTCAATGATCAACAGAGAGGAACCACTTATTTAAGCGCATAAAACATCTGGTTGAATTTATATGGTAAAGGACCCTGTGGTTAAAGTAAAAAATTTTTCCGCAAAGAAGGGTCGAAACCAACAAATGTCATAAAGGAACATTGAATCAAGTTGAAACAGAGAGACAGGAGGAAAAGCTCAATCAGAGGTTCTATGTACTTAGAGCAGTGGTTTCTCTCTATCGATCATTGAAGAAATTGACAGACATTGGACGAAAGGACCAAATTTGCAACATTAAAAAAATAAAGGGACCAAATGTTCTCGAAAAAAAAACCACAGGGACCAAAATTGCACATGACTAATAATTGGAGGACAAAAATGCAATTAAGCCTGTTAGTTATTTTAGACTTTTTTTTCCTTTGCTTGAATGCCACATAATGCTTGGGTGTCTCTTCTTTTTTAACTATTTCATGATAATTTTGATTAAAAACATTTGTAAAGGGTGAATATTTGTTTTAACAAATGTAATACTTATTGATAAAGAAACATTTATGATTTAAAAAAGTTCTCAGACATTAAAATAATATAATTATTGTGAGTTATTATATTTTCTTTTATGAATATGATTAATGTTTAAATTTTTTTATGAAAATTATTCATTTGATCATGATATTATAAATAACGTGCATTTGGATATATCTATTTCTATTAACCTTTTTGGATAAAAGTTTTATTTTTTTATTTATGATTTTAGTAGTTGAATTATTTGTTTGGAATTCATATTCTCTATTTCACATGTATGATTTTAGGTGGTTTTAAATCACCCAATACACATTTAATATTATTTTTTTATTTTATAATATGACAAATAAAATAAGTATGATATATTTTTCAAAGTTTTAGTGATTGAAGAACAAATATATGTTTCTTAAAGTTTTTATATCAATGATTAAATTTGATATATGATAATGTAAAGGGTGATTCAAGTAGAATAGCTACTATATTTTTTCTTTGGATGAACAAATTTTATAGATTATATTTATTTATTATCAATTCAAATAGATATGGATGCGATTGAAGTATTTATTTATGACTAAACCCTCAATTTGGTCCCTGAGAAAAACACTCGGGTCTGAAATAGTCCCTATCCAAAATAAATTATCCATTTAATCCTTAAGAATGTTATTATCGGGACATGTTAGTCGTTTCTTCAGTTGACCATATTTGACCTCCGTTACACTGTTGATATGTCCTGTTATGTTGCTTATGTGGCCGTTACGAAACTCCTACGTGGCAATTTTTTTTCCACATATTCCCTATCAAAACGACGTCGTATCTATGCCCACCTCCCTTATTAACCTTCTTCTTCCTCCACCTTCAAGTTTCACTGATAGAAACCCTAGGACCTCTACTCCCTCTCCATTATCGACCTTCTTCTTATTCTTCCCTTCTCAGATTGCTACCCTCGTCACTGCGCCCCCTTTCTCTCATCATTTCGAAATGAAACCCTAATCTGTATTTCGCCCCCTTTCCATTGTTGGACCAGCATCGAAATGAATTGGGATTCTAAGGACGTGTCTAGCCGTGACCATAGTTGGAGTGCTTTCTCAAGCATTATAATCCCAAAGTTTCCTCCTCCAAATTGCATTTGTCAGAGACCCTGTGTCATCAGTACTTCAAGAACACATAAGAACCCAAAATGACCCTTTTATGTTTGCCCCTTATTTAAGTAACAAGTCCCTTTAGTTCCATATTTGTTCATCTATTGTTCACCCGATTCTTCTCCCTTTAGCTGGTTGATTCACGCGAACCCATCACTTCTTCTCCTTCGTCTGGAACATCTTTCTTTGTCAATGGTTTGTGAGTGAATGAAATGAAAGTTTTAGAGGGAGCTAAAGGGTTTGGCAGAGAAGACCCATCACCTTCAGCCCCCCACTAACAAAACAGCATCGTTTCGTTGCAGCAACCCCTCCCCTCAATGCATGCGTTTTGGTCCTGAGTAATTTTGGATTTTATTTTAAAATTATTTTTATGTTATTTTCCATGCTGGAATACAAGTAAGACATGCTAACTGACAACTCAGCAAGAACGGAAGGACTAACGTGTCCCAGTAATAACATTCTTAAGGATTAAATGAATAATTTATTTTGGATAGGGACTATTTCAGAGCCCGAATGTTTTTCTCAGGAACCATGGGAGTTTAGTCTTTATTTATATATAAAAAAAGTAGCAATTGCTGGGACATTTTCCCCTCCAAAAGTGAGACCATTTTGGTCAATTAAAATTATTTGTTTTCAATTTTTAGATAATAATAAATAAATATTGCTTTATGTGTTACTGACCTGCAATATGACTCTTCTTTTCGTTTTACTAGCAAATTTGAAATTGATTCAATTTACTATGTAAAAGCACCAATGGCGCAGTGCCCGTTCCCAATAAATGTGACTGAAAACAGGAAATCACATATGAAGAATAAAACTGAGTCAAACAAGTTCGAAAAAACAAGAAACAAATGGCTATGGTTTTGAGAAAAACAGAAAGGTTAAGCCAAGAGTCACCTTGGTTCCACGATGAAAATGGATAGTGGAGGCACGATTCGACAGCGAGATGTTGGCGTAGCTGGTCGTAACGGAGCTCGCGGTGGTGGGTGGTGAATCCGCATCTTCTGCAATATCGACTCTGAATCTCTATGCCAGGGTTTGGAAGGTCTGTTCTTGGTTTATATTTTTGATGAAGGTTGTTGCATTCATATGTTTACTTCAGGGTATCTTTAATGCTTTTGTCTCCTAATTTTTTTAGGCTATGTTTGGGAGGATGGAGTGGGATGGTTAGTAATGGAGTGAAATCTATCAATCCATTGTTTGAGAGTTTATTCATTAATGGAGTGAGATGATTTAGGATAGTAACACAAACCACTCTACTTCGTCCAAATCTTTCATTTTCATACCCTCTAAATTGGTGATTTGACATTTTCTTTCATTCCCTCATTAAACTTCGCTCGTTAAACTTCTAAATTGGGGATTGAAATGCTTTTACATTTTCACTCCACTCCATTGCTAACCATTCCATTATTAACCATACTACATTCCATTTCCATAGAAACTTCCAAACATAAGCTCAATGGGTATGTGTGGACAGTGTGGTTTATATATATATATATATATATATATATATATATATATATATATATATATATATATATATGGGACATATTAAGTGAGAAGATCTTATTTATGTGAGAGTCAAAGGAGCAAATCATAGCCATTAAATCCAATCATGAATGGTCAAGATTAAAAGTTAGTTAAAAGATTAAAAAGTTACATGCCAATTTAAAAAGTCACATGACTTTTTTGTTTTATAAATAAGGTCCTCTCACTTGATATGTTCCATATATATATATATATATATATATATATATATATATATATATATATATTATGAAAATGATATTCATATGTTGATTTTTTTTAAGCAAAAGAATGATATGCAGAGGCATCTCAATGAATAGAGAAATCCAAACTAGGTTGCAACCTCAAACCCCACCAATCACCCGTACCATTCATATGCTGATTGTGTTTTTGTTTAGGTTCTTTTTGAAGATAAATTTGCTTTCGGTAAATCATCGCATCTTGCTCCTCTTCTTTGGGTAGGTTCATCAAACTTCATCTTCGCCATTGATTTTTCAGGTTCATGGTTCTCTTTCTGTATTAAAAAAAGCTTTTTTTCTAATAATTTTATCTGAGGGAAACCCATTTCGAAATAATGATTAGGGGTACAAAAGAACCCGATGTTATTAGAACCAAGGTTTTGAAAATCGGACCGGACCGGCCGGTCCGACCGGTTTAATCGGAAACCGGGACCATGGCCGGTCCGATCAACAGGGAAAAGCGTCCCTGTGGTAAACCGATGCAAAAATCGAAAAACTGGTTCAAAACCGATAAAACCGATCATAACCGGTAGTGAACCGGCCTGAACCGGTTAACTAAAAAAAAATTAGTATAAAAGGATTTGGGTCATCCTAGCCAAAATCTAATTCTTTTGTTTTCTAACATATGTGGGCAGGTTGTAGATTTTGGGTTGGTTTTCCCTATGAAGATGATTTTAACATATATCTTTATATTTATTTAGTTTAATTTCAAAATAAAAAAAAATTGTGCTAAATAATTTTAGTTGTTATGGTGTTTTTTTGTTTAATATTGTTACAAATATTATATTAAAAATTAAAATAATATTATTTAATTATAACCGATTCAACCACGGTTCAACCTCGATTGTCTCATTGAACCTCGAACTGCTGCCTCCACCGATTCGATGGTCGGTCCGGTTTGTAAACCTTGAATTTCGATAGAGACCAGTTTGATATTTTAAATTAAGAAACAACAAAAGTTGGTTCTTTTAGTTGGTACAATATAATATAATATGGGGTTTAATTGTTTAATTCTTTTTTTTTTTTTTTGGTTGATTGCAAAACTATGATATTTTCACCAACAAGGCCCAACACAGTTGGTAGACAGTTGGATTCCTTAAGCATGATGTCAGGGGCTCGACTCCTATCGTGTGTATGAAAAATGCTTTTATTGGGAGAGGCAAAAACCCACATCCATGATCTCTACGTCTCGAAAGGGACGAATCTCCGGCTATCGGCTGGAGTTTACACTTGGTGCACAAAAACAAAACTATGATATTTTCATTTTAGGGTATGCACTATGCAGGATGGTGTTTGTAACACCCCGATTTTCACTACTTTCTAATATTGGTATATAAATGTTTATATTTTTATCCGAGACTTAGAAAATGATTTTGGGAAAACCAAAGTCATATTCATATTGTACTTATTTTTATAAGGATGCGGTTAAATTTTGGGTTGAAAATTCAGACGGAGCCCGGTCTGCGTTTTCATTGACAGTAAGATTTTACTGATCAGAAAACTAATTTTGACTCGAGAACGAAATGGTTAGATTTTAAATCCAATTTCCAACAATAGTGGTTATTTTGAAAATTTTCAAAATAAATAGATTATTATACTTGATTCGGACGTAAATCCTAAATCGGGTAATCGACGGAGTCGAGAACGGACGTGCAGAGACAAAACCCGACATTAGATGAGGAGACATCTTGCCATCTAGGATGGTGAGTCATAGGGGTGATTCACCTAGCATTTAATTTATGAAATGATAGGTTTATGTGTGAAAGACCAAAATACCCCAAACCTAACCTATCCTAGTTAAACATTAACCATGGTTAAGGCAAGACAAAGTCAAATTGGCTTCTTCCTCTTTGTTTTGTGGTCACAAATCAGTCACACCTCCAACAAATCCTCACCACTCAATTGTCACGATTACATTAGGCTTGAAATTATCAAAATATCCTTAAGTCTTAAGTAAATAACAATTTAGCCCCTGAGTGAAATTACTAATGTGTCCTTAAGTGAATTAATTCTTGGCCCTCCTTGCCCTTGAGGTTCACGGCTAACACCCCCACATTAGGTCATCACACTCATTTGTTCAACACTTCATCTTCTTCACCAACATTTTCTTATTTTCTCTCAAAAGTTCTTAAGTTCCTACAACCAAATTTGTGAAACAACAACTTGATCTCTTGCTTTTATCAACAAAAAAAAAACTTGATCTCTTGCTCTTTTTCAAATTCCAAGAGATATACCTTACTTATCATCATCAATAAACTCTATGTTCTTCAATTATTTTCATGATTCAAGGCCATGATCATCATTTTCCATTTTAGGGTTCTCATGTTCAAAAATATCTTGAAAATCATAGAAAAATCCTATGATCATGAAACCAATTTCTATGAACTTGTTTTCATTTCTATATACATGATTCAAGAGAATGAATCAAACAAAATTTTCTATCCTAATTTCTCTCTCAAGGCCAAAACCCTAATTTTGTGGGTGAAGGAGTTTTATTCAATTTTTCTTTAAAGTGTTGCTTGATTTCATTCTATTAGTACATATAAGTGTTAAATCCAAAGGATTGAATAAAAGTGACATCTCTAGCCTTTTTTTTTATGAAGACCGAATTCAAGTTCTTGGGAGCTTCGATGATTTTGTTTCATTTTACATCATGTGATACTTGATTTTATCTATTCAATACCTATTGTCATTAAATTTAGAAGCTTGGAAATTTTGAAAACCTCTAACCTATTTTATGACCTAACGCCGAACAAACCCTAACCTTGGTGTTAGAGGATTTTGTTTCAATTTCAAGTGATGATCATTGATTATTTAATATCTTATTGAACATCTATGTTGTTATAACTATACACGTTATATGTTGTTTTGTGTGTCGCGCATGTAGTTATCGTTTTAAAATCCATATATTAGTTCTCACCCTTGCATATTTCTGTTCTTCTGGTTTTGGCTATTGTACCTTGGTATACGAGTACAGATGTTGAAGAGGAATTCCTTAAGTCACTTGGAGAGTTAAGTCCGGATTGCGGAAAGAGGTGTGTGATCATAGGGATGATCATGGGGTCTTAACAGTGAGTGTCTTATAGAGCGACCAGCTTAGGTTTGTATTTGAGGATATATGTTTTGAGAAGTTTAGCACGCGTGTCGTGATAATTTTCATACAGTTTATGAGAAAAGACTTTTAAGAAAAAGAATTGTACGCTGTGAAGGGTTAGTTTATAAATAAAATTGGTATATGTGTGATATCAAATATAGGGTGAATGTAATATTGTGTTGTGTGTGTCATATTCTTCCAAAGGGTTAACGAGAAAAATTTTTACACCCAGATTTTCTGACTTAAAGTAAATCAATTTTCGAAAGCAACCACCAAATTTCTTTTTAATTTATTTCCGCACGTGTTCACGAGGTAATGCATAAGGGGGGTGTTATAGTTTGGTATCATAGTTGGTCGAGTCTTTCGGGAACCTTGGGGAATAGGTCTGTTATATTTTTTTGTGTGATCTCTGGTGGGATCTTGCTTGAATTGTTTCCTTATCGAAACAATGTGTGATCGTACACAAATAGGTGTGTTTTGATGGGTTTTGTTGTAATCGAGATCTTGTGGGAATCTATGTACGGTAGATGGTACATTGACCAAATAACTTCTTAGAAGTAATGTGTTTTAGACACGTACGCATATGTTTCAGTTTATGGTTGCGAACTGATTGAGTGTATCTTGTAGGTCAGTTATGGAACCAGAACAAGAAGGTGGATGTGGACATGGACGAGGACGTGGACGCGTTCGTGGAAGGGGTCGTAGAAGTGGTCCCCTTGGTGGCCGTGGCAATATGGATGATAACTATGAAGGTGGAGTGGATCATACCGCACAAGCAACGGAGAACGTTGCAGTGGCTATTGCTATGCATACAACTACTATGGCTGCTCAAAATCAACAAGTTGTAGAAAGCAGAGGTCTGACTTCTTTTCGACACTAGAATCCTTCACAGTTCCACGGGGATACTGAACCTGAGAAAGCTGACTTGTGGATACAAGAATTGGAGAAAATCTTTGAACTCGTTCTTACCCCAGGAGGAGTTAAGGTTTCACATGCTACGTTCCTATTGGTAGGAGATGCGGAGTACTGGTGGAAATGTACTAGACAACTTCTGGAAGCTGATCATCAGGAAATTACTTGGGATGTGTTTCGAAACGCATTTCTGGACAAGTATTTCCCAGAAAGTACTAGAATTGAGAAGGAACAATAATTTCTGCAGTTACAACAAAGAGATCTATCTGTTGGGGAGTATGCAGCAAAGTTTGAATCGCTCGCTAAATATTTCCGTTTCTTTCAAGCGCAACCAAATGAAAGCTGGAAATGTGAGAGGTTTGAAGAAGGCTTAAGATTTGAGATCAAAGAATCTGTACTACCACTACAACTTATAAACTTTCAAGCTCTAGTCGAGATGTGTCGAAAGATAGAGCATATGAGGAAAGGAAGAGATTATAGAGGAAATGTTGGAGGACCATCTAGGTTCAAGGATCAATTTCAGAATCAGGAAGGAAAACAAGTGTAGAGGAAATCATATTTCTGACCACCTGGAAATAATCAGAACCAGAATCAACAATCATATCATCATGTTGCTGCTGCATCAGGTAGTGGAGGCCAGAATAACCCGAGCCAAGGCCAAGTTAGGAGATGTTACAAATGTGGAGATCTAAATCACATGGCTAATGTTTGTCCGATTAACGGAATGAAGTGTTTCAATTGTGATCAAGTAGGACACTTATCAAGGGATTGTAATGTACCGAGGTTTGTAAAAGTTGCCAACAACACAAGAACCAATAAATCGACGACAAATGGGAGAGTCTACACCAAGAGTGATGCTGAAGCTTCACAATCTGATGATCTTTTACATCAGGAGTAGTGATGAAAACTTTAAAACCTGAAGGTCTTATAGAATGAACTTTACTAGAGTCATGGTTGTAAACATATATTAGCTATACATTTTTACACTCACAAACCTATTAAAGAATCTTTTTACATACTGGACATTCCTGTATTCTTTTTAGATTGGCAAAGTTCTTTTATATACCTTCTTGTGAAAGTAAGACCTTGGGATTAATAAAATCCTGTCTAGCTTCGAGTCACGAAATTTCGAGGACGAATTTTTTTTTAGTGGGGTAGTAATGTAACACCCTGATTTTCACTACTTTTTAATATCGGTAATAAATACATAAATGTTTATATTTTTATCCGAGACTTAGAAAATGATTTTTGGAAAACAAAAGTCATATTTATATTATACTTATTTTTATAAGGATGCGGTTAAATTTTGGGTTGAAAATTCAGACGGAGCCCGGTCTACGTTTTCACTGACAGTAAGATTTTACTGATCATAAAACCTCATTTTGACACGAGAACGAAATGGTTAGATTTTAAATCCCATTTCCAACAATATTTGTTATTTTGAAAATTTTCAACATAAATAGGTTATTATACTTGATTCAGGCATAAAACCTAAATCAGGTAATCGACGGAGTCGAGAACGGACGTGCAGAGAAAAAACCCGACATCAGATGAGGAGACATCTTGCCACCTAGGATGGTGAGTCATAGGGGTGACTCACCTAGCATTTAATTTGTGAAATGATAGGTTTATGTGTGAAAAGACCAAAATACCCCTAACCTAACCTATCATAGTTAAACATTAACCATGGTTAAGGCAAGACAAAGTCAAATTGGCTTCTTTCACTTTGTTTTGTAGTCACAAATCAGCCACACCTCCAACAAATCCTCACCACTCAATTGTCATGATTACATTAAGTTTGAAATTACCAAAATATCCTTAAGTCTTAAGTAAATAACAATTTAGCCCCTAAGTGAAATTACTAATGTGTCCTTAAGTGAATTAATTCTTGGCCCTCCTTGCCCTTGAGGTTCACGGCTAACACCCCCGCATTAGGCCATCACACTCATTTGTTCAACACTTCATCTTCTTCATCAACATTTTCTTATTTTCTCTCAAAAGTTCTTAAGTTCCTACAACCAAATTTGTGAAACAACAACTTGATCTCTTACTCTTTTTCAAATTCCAAGAGGTATACCTTACTTATCATCATCAATAAACTCTATGTTCTTCAATTATTTTCTTGATTCAAGGCCATGATCATCATTTTCCATTTTAGGGTTCTCATGTTCAAAAATCTCTAGAAAATCATAGAAAAATCCTATGATCATGAAACCAATTTCTATAAACTTGTTATCAGTTATATATTCATATGATTCAAGAGCATGAATCAAACAAAATTTTCTCTCCTATTTTCTCTCTCAAGGCCGAAACCCTAATTTTGTGGGTGGAGGAGTTTTGTACAATTTTTCTTTATAGTGATGCTTGATTTCATCTATTAGTACATATAAGTGTTAAATCCAAAGGATTGAATAAAAATGACATCTCTAGCCTTTTTTTTATGAAGACCGAATTCAAGTTCTTGGGAGCTTGGATGATTTTGTTTCATTTTACATCATGTGATACTTGATTTTATCTATTCAATACCTATTGTCATTAAATTTAGAAGCTTGGAAATTTTGAAAACCTCTAACCTATTTTATGACCTAAGACCGAACAAATCCTGACCTTGGTGTTAGAGGATTTTGTTTCAATTTCAAGTCATGATCATTGATTATGTGATCTCTTATGCTTAAGGATCATATATCCAAGAGCATGTGAATTTTAGAAATTCCTAACCATTTTTATTTGTCATGGCCGAACCGTAGCCATAGAGTTTAGGAGTTGTAATTGGTTGTTGATTGATTATTTCGTTGTGGTTTGTTGAAGTGTAATTTGTTGTGAATTATGTACGAGTTTTACAGGAATCGGACGTTTGACGGAATTGTGTCCGGAAAGAAAAATCTCCAAGAGGTAAGGAAAGTACCTGAGAGATTTTTCCGATAGCTATATGCAATTAGTATGTGGTCTGTATAATTATTTGGGTGTGTTCATGTTAGTTTAAATTATTTTACGTAGTTAAATTTATCTGCTTTTAACACTACAAGAATAATGGTGATTTGTGACGGATTATTTGCGACGGCCTCAATTCCGTCAGTAAAATTGTCATTTGCGACGGCCTTTGCCGTCGCTAACAGGAACGATTGTATTTCCCAAATTTGCGACGGCCTTGGGTGATTTGCGACGGCCTATGTCGTCACTGTTGTTGCACGTATTTCCGTGAAATTTTGGCGCCATTTCGGGTGGAGAAATATTCAACTTTGCGACGGCCTGGCCGTCGCTAATGCACCATGAAGTTTGCGAGGGCCTCTGGCCGTCAGTAATTAACAACGTTTGCGACGGCCAGTCCCTCGCTAATATGCTTTACAGTTTGCGACGGCCTTGGCCGTCAGTAATGGTGATGGTTTGCGACGGCTATGCCGTCGCTACGAAGTTTTCTGTTTTGCGACGGCTTGGGCCGTCGCTGGTCCGTCGCAAAACCTTTAATAAAGGCCCAACCCGCCACACTTATCCATGGTCCCTTCTTCAACCTGCAACTCCATCCCTTCTTTCAAAACCTTACGCAGAGCATTCGTCCCCCACGCCATCGCTGCCGCACCGCCGCGATTTTGCAATCCATTCGCCGGCAATCCGTCCGCCCGCCTCCCCATTCCCATCCGATACTCCCTGGTTTCTGTCGCACACTGCCTCAGAAAGCATGAACTGGTGAAAGGGATGATGGCAGGAAGATGCATCCAAGATCATCATTCAATGGTTTCCTTGAAGTTGTGAAGACATGGCACTGCAGGGTTTGTCTTTTTTCCTTTCCTCATCTTATCCTTAAGCACTTTTTTCTCTCTTGTTTTTTCTTTTTAGCCTTAGCATTCATGAGCAAAGAATACTGAAATTTGTTAAGTATTTATATGTGAGTATATCTTGTTCCATAATGCTATCAATGAATACTTGCTTTCGTAACTTAATTTTATCCATTGATCCCCCAATATTTGGCACGGATGAATTTTGCTGGTGTTGTGAATGGAACCCAGCTATGACAAAATTAACTGGATGGAAGGATAAATAAATAATTAATATAAATTTAATTAATTTTATTTTTTTTTTTTAAAAAAAATCCATTGCATTTGCGACGGCCAAGCCGTCGCTACTTTCTGATGATTTGCGACGGCCAGACCGTCGCTAATGTCTAGTGATTTGCGACGGCCAATAACAAAAGGCCGTCACAAACGGTTTGCGACGAACCTATATGCGACGGATTTGTGGCCGTCGCAAATCCGTCATAAACACTTGTTTTGCGACGGATTTGTGCGATTTGCGACGGCTTTTGGCCCTCGCTAAAACCAATTTTTCTTGTAGTGTAAATTATCTGCTTTTAATTGTTTATCTGCAGTTAATTGTTATAGCATTTTAATTCATGTCATATTCTGTGCTAATTGCTATAGTGTTGACATGGAATTATTATTGATGTTGGTTGTGTATTGAAAAGCCTAACAATGGTCAGTGCTCAATTAATTACGAGGATAAAAGCGTTAAAAAGCTTTATAAGAAATAATGAATTTTAATTGGTGGAATATAGTAATATAATATTACTTAATTATTTGATTGGTTAAAAATGTGGAATAGTTGAAAATATTATCATTTTAATGATTTATCGGTGTGAGAGTGATTTATGAGTCACAGTGAAGGCGTAACCATGAAAATACTTTAGTACTGTTAATTTTTACGTAAGAAATTACAAAATATTAGAAAATGTTATTATAAAAAGTTAAGTTTCAAAAATAATTTCATTATAGTGTTGAGAAAATTATTTTACTAGAAAAGTCAAAATTTGATTTAAAACATTTTTAAAATGTCAAACGACGGTTAATTCCGAAAACAGTTACTGAAAGCATTTTTAAACAGCAATATTTGTTAGAACCGAGAGCTAGTCTCAAATCAACATTTTTCTTTGAACTAAAGTTTCAAATAAAGATTTATAAACGAATTTCTATCGTAAAGGGATTTTCTGTAAATTAGTTTTATACAATGGTGTTATTCCGACAACTTGGATAAGTTGAGGAGTTTTTGTTTTGGATGTGTGTTTCACAGAACGAAAATGATTTTAAAGTGAAAAATGAACCTTGTGGCCGAGACGTCGAGGTTCTGGTATTCTATGGTATGGACTGTATGACCTAAAGGTGAAGTTATGGACTATTTTGTCCTATCAAAATTGTGTAAGTTTTGTGCTTTATAATGTACAAACCTAAGGATGAATGCATCGGTCTAGTGTTTCGTGATTTGCACATTCGGACTTGGAGTCCTATTGTGGAAATTGAAAGACAAGTTTAAACGTTTTTAAAAGTTGAGAAGGTCGTGAGCTTTTGAGCTTCGACAAGGAAAGAATGAACAAAAAGAAAAGTGACGAGAAACAAAATGTTTTACATTTGCATTTGTGGCAGGCGTTCCAGACGTTGTGTCGTGAGACCTTGATGGATAAGGTATCATGTGACGTTGTACATTGTACCTTAATGGACAATGAATCCATGTGACGTTGATCACTGTGCCTCGAGTTGGACAGTGGTATTATGGAAAATTGACGTGACGTTGTGCCTAATATATTTGGCAACCGAGATTGATCAACTCATTTTAATGACGTTGGGATCTCCAGAGATTAAGTACAAAAGTTTAGATGGTGAATATTGAAGTGTCATGCATTTGTTTTAAAAGTGACAATGACTGTTGGGTATGAAACCCTTTGATAAACTATTTGTTTATTTTTGAACATCTATGTTATTATAACTATACATGTTATATGTTGTTTTGTGTGTTGCACATGTAGTTATCGTTTTAAAATCCATATATTGGTTCTCACCCTTGCATAGTTTTGTTCTTCTGGTTTTGGTTGTTATACCTTGGTATACGAGTACAGATGTTGCAGAGGAGTTCCTTAAGTCACTTGGAGACTTAAGTCCGGATTGCAGAAAGAGGTGTGTGATCATAGAGATGATCACGGGGTCTTAATAGTAAGTGTCTTGTAGAGCGACCATCTTAGGTTTGTGTTTGAGGATGTATGTTTTGAGAACTTTAGTACGTGTGTCATGATAATTTTCATACAGTTTATGAGAAAAGACTTTTGAGAAAAAGAATTGTACGTTGTGAAGGGTTAGTTTATAAATAAAATTTGTATATGTGTGATATCAAGTATATGGTGAATGTAATATTGTGTTGTGTGTATCATATTCTTCCGAAGGGTTAACGAGAAAAAATTTTACACCCAGATTTTCTGACTTAAAGTAAATCAATTTCTGAAAGCAACCAACAAACTTCTTTTTAATTTATTTCCGCACGTGTTCACGAGGTAATACCCAAGGGGGGTGTTATAGTGTTTGAGTATAGAACCTATGAAGGAATATTTTAATTTGACATCTTTTTAATGGATCACGTTGCTATTTCTTTATAGAGTTCTTTGTTTGACATTTTCACGGAGTTTTGGGAGTACCTTGGGTCTTTGGACCAGTGGCATATGAGATTTCACCATATCTTTTTCTTGTCTTCACTGTTTCCTGTATAAATCTTTGAAAACAAACAAAATAAAAACAATGTGGTATTTTTGTGATTATCTCTGAAAACTGAAAATGAAAACAGGAAACTGAAAATAAAGCAAATAGACCCATAGCTTTTGTAGTACCAGGGTGAAGTGATATGTTCAAAATTGGTAGTTTTTATTTTTTATTTTCCTTACAGTATAGCACTATTTTATATGCATCAGATTCAGAACCCATGTAACTGCAACATTGCAGTGACAGTGAGGCAAAGCCCCCACCGCACACCATTGATAACTCATCTTATTGACAATTCCTTTGAAATTCATATGTGTATTGCTTGTGTTTTTTTAAATAGCAGTCATTAACCTACCAATAACTCTTGGGTGAAATTAACCCTTGTTACTTCTTTTGAAAATTATCCCTATTTCTTTTAAAATATTGTTATACATTAATGATTGTTGGATAGGTATAAAAGATCAAGCCTATTTTTTATTTTATTTTTTTATAAAAGATTAAGATTTTTTTTAAGCAAAATAGTAAGCAGAGGCATTATAATGGAGAAAGTCGTCCCAACTAGGTTGGCATCACTAACCCCAGCAATCATATGTAGCTTACTATCAATTTATTAATAAAAAAAGAAAAAATATAAAGCATGGGGAACCTTAACCAAAACCCATGGAAAACAAAGAATAAGCAATTAAACATGTCTAAATTGGTAATTAGGGAGACCTTGCTTATTCCGGCCAAAATCTATCCTAATTAATAAAATCTGGGATAGTATCCCACCAATTAAAACCAGGGTGATCCACTCCATTAACTGCAAGTTTGTCCGCACAACAATTTCCTTATCGAAGAATATGAGTTGCTGCAAATTGAATTCCTTTTATGAACCTTAAACAATTCTTCCATCGGATTCTTAAAGTCCAAGGAACCACATCCAAAGAGTTGAAAGCCATGATCACAAGTGAAGAGTCACATTCAAGCCAAATTTTTTTCCCAAATTAGCTTAAAAACTTCCTAAAACCGCAGCACTACTGTCCCTGAATATACCCCCACATGCTGCCATATCTGGAGAGCCACAAGCTGCACCATATTACATTTCACCCGGTAGCAAGGAGGAGGATACCAATCAACTCTTTTAATAATAGGGGCTTTTCTAGCATGACCTGCAACTTTAAAGTGCCTAAGAATTGTTAATTCTTCCACTGATGCATACATTGAACCCTTGGACCTATTTCCAGTGAAAGAGACAGCAGCAGACACTAAAGACTTTACATAATACGCTGAACATTTAACATTGTCAAATCAAGAGCCGTCAAATGGGCCGGTCCTAGCCCATTCACTACAAGAATTTTTGAGTTTAGCTACTAACTTTACCTACTAAAAAAATTAGTAGCTGATTTAATGTTAATTAACTACGTATTAACCATCATACATATTTTCTTGCTTAAAGTTAAATATTAATTCATTTTTGTTAACACTTTCCCGTCGCTCTAGTTCCCGTTCCCGTTCCGTCCCCTCCATCGTCTTCGAACTCTCTCAGTATCGCTTAGCTCTCTCTCTCTCTCTTTCGGGCTCGATCTCTATCTGTCATGTTCGCTCGCTCTTTGTCTCGATCTCTACAGGATCTCTCTTTTTCCCGGATCTGTGATTTGAAGGTGAGGTTTGATTTGAATCTTCTCATCTTGATTTCTTCTTCAATTTGATTTCTGAAGATCTGAAGCAGTGTTACCATCTTTCAGGCCCTCTCATTTTTCCCTCTTGAAACCCTAAATTCCAATGCTATTTGAATTTTGGTGCATTCCATTCTCCTTTGTTCTTCTTATATGTCGACAAGTTCTACTCCCTTTGTGATCAGGTAATGTTAATTTTCTTTACATTCTTTTCTATCTACAAATGTTGTTTGTGTTTCGGAGGAATGCTAAATGGAAATTGGGATTAGAATTCAAATTGTAATTGTAGTGAAATTGCTCTTTGCTCTAGCTCTTTTTATATGTTCTTTGCTACTTCTTTACTTCTTTACTATTATATAGTTTTTACATGTGTCAAATGCATTCTAACAGTTTTGCACTTGAATTTTTTGGGCATCTATCCCTTGACATTAGTTACTGATGGTTAGAAGAGACTCTACATTTAGAAATTGAAGCATCTAGAAGTTAATTATCGCTTAAAAATGTAGTGGAGACATAGACTTTTCTTCATGCTGTTCTTCAAGTCCAGAATAGAAGTTTAGGCATTGCGAATAAGGTTGGAAAGGTAAGCAACATTGACATTTACTGTAGATATTTCTAAAATAACTTCCAGTTTAGGAACAATTAATCAATAAGTAATAATTGATTATGCCTTTGCTGTGTTTGATCAAATTCCTAATTTGAATTTGGAATTTGTTTGTTAATGATAATGGTTGTTCAGTGATGTGTTTTAAGTTTTGGAGCATCCAGTTTAGATTGTTGTTCATATGAATGAATGCATGCAATAGAGTGCGAGGCTTTAATCAAAGTTGCTTTCAATTGTGGCTGGCCTTGGTGGACATGGATTCAGAGGAGGTGCAGAATTGTAACCTCATTTGTTTGTGTTGTGAGAAATTAAGAGTGAAATAGTGTTAGTGTTGAAGTTTTGTCTTGAAAAATGCTATATAAGAAAATATACACTGCTGATATATTTTAGAGTGAAAACATGTTTATTGACTTTCAAATTCTTCTAGGTATTATTGGGACTTGGGGAGATTATTTCTTGAAGGTCCTGCCTAAAGGTACTTCCTTATCATGTTATTCTCTTTGTTTCTTCTATTTAAATTGAGTTAATATACATTGATATGATCCTCTGCTTATGTTCTCTTTTTTGTTTTCCATGCAGAATGGTTTCATATTGCTATCCCATGAAGTCATGTCATGCTCTATCATTGACCTTTTTTAACTTTTACTGATAGACTGCATATGATTATTATAGTATCAAATTCAAGATTATACTTAGAAAGAGAAAAGATATAATGATTGTATATGGCACAAAAGTGATCTCTGCATTACTAAATCTTGTTCTTGTTTTCTGTGTAGAAAAAGTTGTTGCACCATGTTCCTATTTTCCTCTCGGTACACAATACTCTTACTTTTTAACTTTATTGTGACTAATGTGCAGGATCGAGTCATAAAATCTAAAATTGAAATATGAATTATCGTCTATTTATATGCCAATCATAAATTGTTACATGGTTTTAATTTGATAAATGTGACATGCATTTGCAGGCTGCAGAAATTGAAAGAAGAATATAATTAGAAACAAAGGTTGAAAAGCATGTATGTCACAATCTCTTAACATCCCGCCGCTTTTATTATATATTTCTTTGGGCTTAGTAACAATTTATGATTGGTAAAGAAAAGATAAAGTTTCATATTTCATCAATATGAAAGGAAGCAACTTACTCTGTGTACAAATCTCCTAACAGTTTTTTGCTTGTTTAGCTTTCAGTTTGAAAATTAGCATTATGCTAGATCCAGAATTTGTATCTCTATTACCTAATCTCTTTTAATTTCAAGCCAATTTTGTTGACCGGTCTTTGTTTAAAGGTGATTTATTAAATAGAAGGTATGCTTTCTTCTCTTTGCACTGAACTTGCCTTATGTTGGTAGAAATTATAAAATATAGATGAACTCTTGGATCTTAAAAATTAGCTGTCAAGAGTGAGCTATATGGTATCTTAATTTATGACAGTGTCATTGTGTTACAATGCTGATACTGAGTCCGTAGAAACATTGCTTGCATTGATGTTGTTACAAATGATTTCTTTTCAATTGGTGACTGATTTAGTTGGATTAGGATCAAGTTAGCAAGAAAATTTCTTTGCTCGATAAGAGTTATGATGCTAGAAATTTAGACTATACTGTGATTCTGTGAATATCACTATAATCGCCATTGTTCAGTACAGTTCAGAAAATTGGAGGTGATCCAAATGTCAAGCAAGACATGTTTTATATTATTTCAAAGTCTTGTGAACTATCAAGTTTTCCTTATTCTCTTTTTCTTCCTCTCTTTAAGTTTCTAGTGAGAGATTTTGGTTAAACATTACTTGTTCCTGGATATTCCATTATGCATTTTGCTGTTATAAATACAGGCTGCAAGGAGTGCTGCTGTCCCAGTTATATTGGATGCGAGAGGCTAAAGGTCAACTTTTGCTGAAAATCTTTCATTTGCACTTGTTAGTTCTTTTTCAGCTTTTGTATTGTAGTATGGCTCTCTTAATTTTAAACTTTCTTATATGATGAAAGTGATTGATTTCTTGTTTCATTAATTTCCCATAGATACTAGACAAATCCTCCATTTTCTTGTTTGAACCTTATTTGTGCTGCCATGTATAGGCTCATTTATACAAAGAATGTATATGAGGGATTTTCAGGTGCAGTGGAGGCATTTTCAAGAAGGAATAGCTAGCTCTGGGCATGGACTACATAATGATCTTTCTATGCATGGACTGCATAACACTCAGTCTTCACAAAGCAACCTAATTTTGATAATGGCAGTTCTTCTCATGCCTCAAAAAGGCCTATCATATCTACTACTCAGAGGCTTCAACCAGGTATTTTACTCCAAATCACCAAATCTACAAGGGTTTAGTAGCTTTCAGGTTCTAACTAATTCCTCAGTGACATCTGTCAAAATCAAGACTAGTTAATGTAAAAACATATGTATTTTCTCATAATCTGATTATGCCTTTGCTGTGTTTGATCAAATGCCTAATTTGAATTTGAAATTTGTTTGTTAATGATAATGGTTGTTGAGTGATGTGTTTTAAGTCTTGGAGTGTTCAGTTTGTAGAATGGTAAACAAACAAGTAATGCATCATTAAAATCAAACATACAAATATTTCTTCTTTTAATTGCTGGTAACTTGTTTATCAAAAAAAAAAATTTGCTGGTAACTTGTCAATCTCTTTTTTTTTTTGTGTCTTTTTTTATAGTTTAAACTGACTTTTGCATTGATATTATAATTGTTTTGTAATATTATTATAAAATATGACACATACATAATTCATAGCATATGAAAGTTATTTGGATATTCATATGATTGCACTCATTATATCATTTTGAAGCTAAGCTGGGTCGTTCATCAAAACTTTGGTTTTCTTTTTCCATTTTCTATCATCTTTTGCCTATAGAGATATTTATGTTTCCTTCCTATACCTTACTATATCAACTTGATTACAATATAATTTTTATGATATGCAGGTTGCCATAATTGCTTGGCTTGAAGCGGATTCAGTTTGTGGTAGTCATTCAATTGCAATCCTGATAGTTCTTGTTATTCCTTATCTATGGCATTTGTTACAATGTCTTCCTCAATACAAAGATACCAAAGAAAAAACATGTCTTTTCAATGGTAATTGCTCTGTGTAACTTTTCTCTTTGCTCTCCTGTAAGTGTAAGATGTGTTGGTTGTCCTTTTTGTTATTGAAAATTACTTGGTTAGTTAAATGGTGTTTCACTTAAAGCTTTTTGGTAAAAAGCAAGAGTGAGACTTTCCCTACCTTTTGAAATTCCTCCTATCTCCTTTTCATGGACAAGGAATTCATTGTATTCATTTTGACCAAAAATAGCTTCTATTTTAATATTTATGGCATTGCATCTATGCCTTGGTTCTTGATAAGTTTTGTAAACAGTTCAATATTCAATTCTGACTTTTTTTTATGGCTGTCATATGAGTTGAGACTTGAGACAAATATGAGTATTCAGTTCTCACTTTAAGGTGTTCAACATTGCTTGTGCACTCATGTCTATATTGCTGCAAGCACTCTTTATAATTTAAGGCCTATTTGCTTGAGATCCTAAAATTCTAATTCCATTTGTACTTGTTTTCCAGCTTAAAAATATTCAACAGCAGTCCCGGTAATTTCTCTTTCCTCCCTTAAATATCATGTCATTCCTGAGATATATAATGCTTAAATACAATTCAGGTATATAATGCTTGATTTTAGTTTGCTAATGCTTAGGTGGTGAATAAGCTTCATATAGAACCCAAAGCCAAACTCCTACAAAGAATTTCAAACTAATGGATATCCTTGAGAAGGTAACCAAACTAAATTGTCTATCCTTCAGAGAAGCTTTAGTTGTTAATAGTTAATATTTTCAATGAATTTAGATTTGCATGTTTAGGTGCTGAATTTTATGCTTGGTGTATATCGCTAGAAATAGTTCTGTATTCGATGTAAAATGGTTTATCTTACCCTCTGAATTTGGTGCTCTCTTGAAAGACTAGTCTCTCTCTTTTTATTTTTCATTTTACTTTGGAGACATGCACAAACAAATTTGTTGCACTTAAAACAAGTACTTTTGATCACAAAATTGAAAAGAAAACAAGAACAGGGACTAGGGACTATGAGCTTTATCTCTATTTAGACATGCCCCCTCTTAAAATAATAATAAAAAAATACTAGCCTAATCATGGAATGTTCATGTGTTATTCTAACAGGTTTTATTTTTCATTTTTGTCACCATGGTTGATTCTAATAATGAAGAACCTGGTTTCATATGATGCCATTCAATGTTGTTTTGATCATCTATATAACTTAACTTTTTGCTTGAAATCTGTAGGGTCCGGGGTTTTCAAAATTTCTGAAAAGTTATGATGTAGGGACTGAGCAAACCAAAGATGAAGTAAGTGTCAGTATATTCATGACTTATTTCATTAGAATGTGGAGATTTATGTGTAGGAATTTTTGGTGAATTCACCAATGTCTTCTCTTACATTTTTTAGATTAGTAATTTGTGACATTATGGATACTTCTTATTTAATGTTTGTCAATAGTTTGGATATTTGAGATATTTTATTTATGTTTGAGCTTGTTTGTGCCTATTCAAAATGTGATTTTTTACACCAGTCAGTATCCGATTTGAAAAGTTCTCACATTCTATATCACTTAATTCTATAATGCGAATATAATCGATGTAAAAAACCTTTTTTGATCGGTAAAAGATATCGTTGCTAAATTGGTCCATAAAACTGCAGGTGCTTGGGACCAATTTAGCGAGTAAATTTTTTTTCTATTTTTTTTGAATTAGCTAGGGAATAACTACATAATCGCTAAGAAAATCTAGCCATAGATTGGCTATAAAATCGCTACGACAATATGGTAGCTATTTAGCTAGTAAAAACAATTTTGAAGAGCATATTACTAGGGATTAACTACAAAATAGCTAGCATTTATTTAAGATTAGCTATGAATTGGATAGAAAAAATTTCCTAGCTAATTTGCCACTCAAATTATGCTACCACCAATTCTGCAGCAACTTTGTAGTTAATTTGTAGCTAAATTTATTTGCTAGAAATTAGCTACCAATTAACTACAAAATTTGTCGTAGCTAATCGCTGAATTTCTTGTAGTGATTTAGCCCTAGCCCGTATGGGTTAGGGCCAAATGGGTCACAGGGCCAAAAGGCCCACATTAAAAAAAAGCCCACAGGGCCAAAAAGTCCTAAAATGTCCTAAGGGCCAGGGCCAGGGCCAGCCCATGGGCCATAATTTTTTTGATGGACCTATTTTTTTTTATTTTATAAAACTTGACAAAAAGAACAACAACTATAATCACTCTAACATTATGTAATAATATCATTTAACCTATGAAATTATCTATTTCAATATGTATTACGTGCTATAATTTTTCCTTCACTAACCGCACAACCACTTAAATCCAAGTGAATGATTTTCCTTAGCTGGAATATTATCTATTGCAATAATTTGATATCAGTTATCTACTTTAACAATTCATTTCATATAAAGACAAGGATGAAAAGAGATAAAACAATAGTTTCTCTTCAATTTTTTTAGAGAAAACTATAGCACTTAATACATATTTGATAGTTAATTTCATAGGTTAAGTGATATTATTACCTAATGTTAACGTGATTATAATTTTTGTTCTTTTTGTCAAGTTTTATAAATTAAATAAAATAAATAGGACTATCAAAAAAAATATGGCCCATAAATGGCCACCGCCCCTAGGCTTTTAGTGCCTTTTTGGTCTGTGGGCTTTTTAATGTGGGCGCTTTTTGGCTGTGCTTCATCTGCCCGGCCCACATGGGTCAGGGCTAAAAAGGGCTAGGGTGGCCCATTTGACATTTCAGTTATGCTAATTTCAAATGGGCATTATTATATGGGTAGGATGGGCTGGCCTTAGGGCTTAGGGCCCAATTGACATCTCTAGACTCAAATCTGGCTTTATTCCTTAAGTGCCAAATCGACCATATGGTATTAATTATGGCAGCTAGAACAACATCCTTAAGCTGAAGACTCCAGTTTAGATTGCAAACTGAGAAGAGGTTTTTAATTGATGAAGCAAGAACTGTTCCAAGTCCAAATACATAAAGCCACCGGGCACTGAAAGAATAAGTGCTCGGCAGTCTCTTCAGCAAGACCACAGAGATCACATCTTGACACCATTATGCAACCTCTTTTTTTCATATTACAATCAGTTGGCATCTTATGATGAAATAATCTCCACACAACTAAAGACCTGGATGGAGGAACAAGAGGATGCCATATTAACTTACCCCAAAAGCAAGCAGGTTGAGCTGAGACCAGAAAATCCAAAGCTTCTTTAAGGGATAATTCTCCATTGGCAGCAGCAGACCAAACTAGTTTATCACTGCAAGGCTCAATTGGTATCACTGTTTGCTGAATTTCCTCTGTAATGTCAGGAGCTTTACTCCACAAGATTCCAGGAATAGACCAGGAGTGATGATGAATAAAGTCAGCAACCAAGGCTTCCAAAGAATTCTGGAAATGGACAGGAAATCGGAGACTATCTACTAGAGGATGAGACAACCATTTGTCACACCAAAAACTTATGCTATGACCATCCCCAATTTGCCAACAAGAGTTAGCATAACAGTAGCATAGTATTTCTTGAAACCAGGCCAGATGGAGGATTTAAAATATCCTGCACCAAGCTCCTTTCCTTTAAGAAACCTGGCTCTAAGAAAAGAAGCCCATTGGGAATTAGAGCCAGCAAAATTCCGAAACATATTCAGCATGTAAGCATCATTTAGAGATCTGAGTGACCTTAGATTAAGCCCCCTCCTCAAAAGAAGAACAAACTCTATGCCAAGCAACAGTAACCAGCTTCCTGTTGTTTATATCCCCTGACCATACAAAATTTCTGATCCAAGAATCAATTTGTTTCAGGAGAGAAACTGGCCAAGCATAACAGTGAAAGCTATAAGGGAGAATGCTATGTATGACAGACTTGACAAGCTGAACACGACCCATTATTGAAAGCAATTTAAACTAAGATGTTCAAAAGGATCACGGTAGGAAAAATATCCCAATTAGGTTGGCACCATGTTTTTGGTCTGGTTTGGTCCCCATGTTTTTGTATTCATTTTTATTTCTTCAATAAATTTTTGATGAAAAGATCAAGCCTATTAGAAATTATTACTTGAGATAATTCTAACAACTAAATCTTGAAGTTTGTTATCACTGATGGCAATTGTACTTATTAGAAAATCTTCATTTTTGGAAAGTATTGCATGATGGGAAAACTTGGAAGTTTTTATAACTAATGGTAATTGTACTTATTATATAGTGTCAAAAATAGGAGGAAACTTAGGTATAATTCCATATGTACATTGGGTTTTATTTTTCATTGGTAATCGGACATGTGTAATAGTTCATCAATAAAAACATAACATGTGTAACAACTTTTACACATGTCCTAATATAATAAAATATTACATGTAAATGCTTAAAATCTTAAATATGTTATCACTGGGATCAATAATATTACAACAATAGTAAATGAGTTTCTAAAAATTGAAATATTCCAACAAGGCAAGGAATGGAAAGTAAAAAAAAATTCCAATACATTGGAAAAAAACAGAAAAAAAAAAAAAAACCAAAGACACGAAATGGAAAGCATGTAGCTCTTGGTTAAGGGAGCATTAAGTGAATTTGAGAAAACGAGAAGATTTTTAAATGATTTTTGCGGTTATTGTATGCATATGTCTACCTATATAAATTATTGTAATAAATTAATTGATCATATGCTTAAAATATTTTGTCTATATACAATAATGTAATTTTTAATTATTTTATATTTATATTTATATTATACGGGTATAAAATCTTACATGAATATGCTTAAATAACAAGTCTCATCACCAAGTTCAATCCTTCTATATATTATTGCAGTGTTCATTTTTACAATATATATGTGTATATATATTTTTTGATCAACAAAGAGAATAATGAGTATATTAACCAGAGTACAAGGGGTACTCTAACCCTTATACAAGTAAAGAAAAACAAAGAGGAGGCCATCTGTAAAGATAATACTAGCAAAGGACCAGTATTTGCTTTACAAAAGAAAACCGCAACATCAGAGACCCAAACCCAGGTTCAACAGTAGGCAACATTCCCAAACCCAGGTTCAACAGTAGGCAGCATTATACGTGTATATATTAAGTAGTGGAAATACCCTATATGAATTTTATAGTGGTAATATGTATGAGATTGCGATTCTTCTAACAAGTTAGACATATATCGCCTTCACTATTTCATTTGCTTCAGCGTTGGAGAAAACATAACTGCAATCAATATAATCTAATATGTGTCATAATATTTTCACAATATCTTGGGACTACTTTTTAAAAAACATAGTTGTGCTTTATGATTTTTTTTTGTTTTTTTTAAGGAATGATTTTTTTGGGAGAGGCTCGCAGGTAGTGTTGCCTACATCAGAATGATTTTTTTTTTTTATTGTGAGATAGTGTTTTATGATTTATTTTTGGTGTGAAACTTTTTGCAAGCCAGACCAATTTGATTTTGTATTTAGATTTTGAGTAGTTGCTTCCTAAATTTACTTCGATAGGAAGATCACACAACTGTAATAATTTTAATCTAATACATGTGTCATAATATTTTTAAAAGTTCTTATGACACATTTCTTTAAAAATTGTGTTTTGTGATTATTTATTTTTTTGTAAAATTTTGTGTGGGTGAGGCCGAGTTGGATATTTAGGTTATGAGGAATTGCTTCCTATATGGTTAAATAGGGAGATAGCATAGTCACAATCAATTTAATCTAATACATGTCATAATATTTTTAAAATTTCTTATGACTCATTTCTTTAAAAGTTGTGTTTTGTGATTTATTTTTCGAGTGAAATTTTATGCAGGTAAGGCCAATTAGATTCCACATTTGGGTTTCGAGGAGTTTCTTCCTATGTTTGCTTCAGCAAGAAGATAACATAATTGTAATCAGTTTCTTTAAAAGTTTTGTTTTGTTATCAACTTTGAATTTGGGTCATTAAGATGAAATTAGTTTGTTGCCATATTTAGTGTTGTTGTGTTAATTATTAATGACTTTGACACCAAGGATAATGTAGTTAAAAAAGTCGTATTTCACGAAGAATCATGTTTCTGTTAACAATATTCTTATTACTTTATGTTTTAATAAAATTACTTACAATTCAATTATGTTTCAGTTGTTAATGTTGTTGATGACACTAAGAAAGTCGTGTCCATGTTGTCCAAGGTAGGGCTGGTGTAATTGCGACTTGTTTCCCTAGGGGCTTCTAGTTTTGTTATTGCTTGGGTCTTTGCCCCTTTGTTCACCAAAAATAAAAATAAAAATTCATGTCAGGCTATAAATGGAATCTGCAGTTGATATGTTGTAGAGATTACAAGCTCTTTACTGACATTTTTATTTTTATAAGCGAAATATATATGTATTTAATTTCATAACTACAATTTTATTTTTTTAATTTCACATGTGAATATTGCAAAACCCATGGAAATGCAAAGTGTCATTCATGCTTCTATTTATTTTTTTCGAATTTAACATAATCATGTATTGTCTGAACATAATATGAAATTATACCGCCGATGCATATTTCACATGTGCATCGCACGGGTCCATCGTCTAGTGCTAATGTAAAACAAAAGTTTGGTATGCACCTTTAAATCAAAGGTAATCATATTGTTGTAAACCATAAGTCAACTAGTCTAAATAATTTTATTATTTAGCATATCGTCATTCTTTAATACAATAATTTTTCATATGTTATGCAAATAAAAAATATAACAGAATATCTAAATTTCTAGAACATATTTAAGATGATATTTTGTGTCCAGAAGCTAGATGGTCATATGTTTGCTTATTTTCAATTTGCAACAGATGTTTGTAAAAGTAATTAAAGGCTTCAAAGAGCCCATATTATGGTTTCTAAATGGAACACAATTATATTTTGAATTGGTGTATTCCAGTAAATTCCGAAGAAATCTATTAAGTTTTAAAGATATACATTGAAAATGGTATCATATTGAGACCATAGATGAGAGAGATTCAAAATATCTCTATATTACCTATGAAATTTTTAGACGAAGTTCATGTTACATAAATTTACAAGCATCTTGTTACGATTATATTTTACGAAAGTGAGAATAATTGAGTCAAATTATATGTACCGAAAGTACTTATTGTAACACCCAGTTTTCTCGATTAGTGTATCAGGAGATGATTAAGCATGTTTGAAGGATAAATCATGTTCCTTAGGTGTTAGTTAGCTTGCGTTTCAAGTTCGAGGAGAATCGGAGTTGAAACAAGTCCAGACAAACTGAGCGATTAATTGGTCAATTAATTAATTAATTGAGAGTTATAACATTAACATTAGATCGGGCTTGAGTATAATAGGCTTTTATGAGTAGCCAAAAATAATTAATAAAAATTTTCCAACAGTAGATTATGCAGAAGATGTGGAAGAAAACACTTCAGTTGTGCTGATGGAGCAACACACGATGACACGTGTCTCCACACCAAGATGCCACCTCAAACTCCACTACCTAGCCCTAAACACCTACACCTGACACATGGGTTCCACCATCACCTAAATTAAGCCACCTAACCTATACTAAAACATGACACCTAATACTAACATGCAAACTAATAATTTAATGACAGACATAATGCATCCTACTTCAAATTGAATGAAAGTGAAGTCTTCATCCTACTTCACTCACACATGCAGAGAAGGACCATGGGAGAAACTGAAAAAATTTAGAAGAAGAGAAGGCAGCCTGGTTGCACTTTGAAGCTTGGTTGGTGCTTGTAGCACTTTGAAGCTTGGTTGGAGCAATTGCAGTGAAATCGTCGCTAAACACTCTTCAACCGTTCGATCGTGCTCAAATTTGATAAGAAAGTTAAATAATTTTGGTTCTTCATCCTAAACGGACGAATTTTTGAAATAATCTCCACAGTGTGAGATATTCAACTCTTGTAGTCGACCTAGAGGATGAGAAACTCATCCCCCATACCACCTAACATGTCACCATAAAACTACCATATGAGATTCGTTCACAGTCGAATCGGGCCGAAACATTGTAAGAAGGTCAAGCACATGTATTTATTAGTTTTAGCCATTCAAATTTGCAATTAAAGGTGTGTACCTGTAGATATGGAGTTCGTATAGTAGTCCTGAAATGTAGAACAACCATTCCTAAACCCACAACTATGTCTATGTAAAATCACCACTGCAGATTCATGCACCGTTGGATCAAGGTAAAACTTTGGAAGTTGGTTCAAGGCTTGCTTTTCTTTATTCTTCAGCTATCAGATTGGTAAGTAGAGGTCTGAAGCATTGATTGGAGTTGTTTTATAACACCCTGTTTTCCGTTAAGTGCTTATGTGAGTGCCTTGTTTGTTTGGTTAAGCCTTAGGGCTTAACTTAGTATTGTTCTTGGACGGATAAGTGGGATTTCTAGGCTTAAAATCCCTTTCTGTTACATGAGCACGGCCGTGCTCATTAGGGAGCACGACCGTGCTCAGTGCAGGACCGCGTCTCGCTGACGCTAAGTGAGCACGCCCGTGCTCAGCAAGGAGCACGACCGTGCTCAGGTCTGGGCCTTTAAATAGGAGGTAGCAGCATGAGGGTTTTCGTGTGAAACCCTATTTTGGCACATTGGGAATCCTAGTGTGGTAGAAACCTCTTCCCTCTTTCTTCCCTTGAACCCCTTGAAGTTCTTGGTGTTCTTGTTCTAGTTTTGGGAGAGGAGTAGCGCACTAGTATAGTTTGAGGTAACATTGTCTTCCCTCTCTCTTAGTCTCTTTTCTATTATTAGATCTAGAGACTAATTGGTTGTCTTCTTGTTTGGCCAAGGCTTGGAGAACTCGTCGAGACGCTCGAGGGAACGTGTCTAGTTTGCCAACTTTATCGTTTAGGAATCTTCATACCAGGTATGGGGAGAAGGAATAGTATAAGTATGTAGTCTTGGGGGTAGCGTAAGACAAAGGGTTACCCATGACCATTTCCTTTGATAACATGTCTATATGCCTTATGCATTTTTGTTATATGATGCTTAACTATTATGATGTTGATGACTGGCATGACGGTTATTATTGATCGATGTTGTTCGTTATAAACATTTTGATGTTGTGATGTCATGATTATGATGAGTATGATGTTATTGGCTGTTGTTGTGTTGTGCTCTTTATGAGTGCTGATTGTTGAGTATGTTAATACCGACAATGATGTTAAGACGTTAAAATACGTTAACGATGCTAATGATAATTAAGGGATGTTTCCCCACTTGTTCATAATACATGAATATAGTGTGAGAGTTAAGGTTATGTTGATAAGGCTTAGTTAAAGACCCTAGGATTGATTAGTGAGTGTTCTAGGAACAATAATAACGAAGCTATGATTAAAGGATTAATTCCCCATGATGATAAGATGTGAATATTAATGAAGAACAGTTAAGATTAATGAAATCCATTGAGCACGACCGTGCTTAACAAGGAGCACGCCCGTGCTCCAGATTGAAATCCAGAGAAGGGCGCCCTTTTGAGCACGCCCGTGTTCAGCAGGCAGCACGGTCGTACTTGCCTGCAGGTCCAGCACGCTCATGCTGTGGGTGAGCACGCCCGTGCTCACCTGACCAGAACAGAACCAGAATGCATGAAATTGGGGTTTTCACCCCAAATGCTTAAAAGACTTAATAAGATACCAACGGAACATGAAGACCAAATTACAAGTATTAAGATGTTGTACCTCGGTAGCCCAGTGTCCGCTCCAAGTGCTAAGATTTTATACCTTGGTAGCCTAATGTCCACTCCAAGGGGGCCTTGATGCTTGATGGTCAAGGTGTTGAGCTCGGATGCTTAGTGGCCAGAGTGTTGTTGATGCTTGAAAGACTTAACGATGAAACGTTAAATGATAATCCTCGATAGCCTAGTGGTCGAGGTGTTGACGGATATAAACTTGGGTAGCCTATGGGCCCAAGCGGAGGTGGTGGTTGTGGTTGTCTGTTATTTACCATGCATTCATGCATCAGAGATGTTGATCGGAGGTTGTGCAACATAGGGGAGGTTGTCTGAGAGTAAGACGATCTGGCCGTCCGCGGGATTCGTCCGAAAGGGAATCATGTATACACCGTGGTGGCGCGTCCGAGAATAAGATGTGTAGGCTGTCCTAGGGGTCCACCCATGATTTGGTGGATTGCCCGACGTTGATGCTTATTGGCCAATGTGGAAATATAACCCCAAAGTTGGCATCCTGAGTTAGTTTGGATCCAAGTGCATAGTAGAGGAGTGGAGCAGAACTGCATTGCATAGCATACACGTTATATGATGATGATTGTTATGATATTACTGTTTGATATAACATGCTTGTTTGATGTATGCTCGTATTGCTAACTGCTTCATTGCCGTTATATTCATATATATGTTTCTTACTCCCTATCTCTTTGTTTCTTGTTTGTGGCATGTATCGTTTATGCAGAGGTCGATGTGCAGCCAGTTGAGGAGTAACTCTGAGGAGTCGCGACTCGTAGATAGGATTTCTCGTTTTCAGTAGTTGTTTAGTTATTCCAGTTGTATCTAAGTTTTATTATCGGATTAGTTATACCAACTCTGTAGTATGACATCAGGGTTGGGTTCGTTTATGGTTTTGTTTTATGTAATGTTTTCTTTATAAACATGTTTTGGTTATTTTCGAGTTATGTTACAATACGGCAGTCTCTGCCTGGTTTTGATAATTATATATAATTGCATGTGTTCTCTCTCTTTTATATATGTGTTATTGCTTTTGAATGCATGCGGGGTAGAGGGTGTCACATGTTTCAGTTGTCGGATTTTAAAATCGATCTCCTATTCGTGTTTGTGGTCTCAACATCTTCGAGGTTGCGTCTTTGCATGTGAGATTCGTCAAGGTAAGTCAGTGTCTAAGTTGTCGACATTTATCCTTTTAAAGCTATATTCAGTCTACTCCTATTCTTAGTCCCGATATCGTTTTCGGTACATTTTAGGTTTTTACGGATTTTCTATCGAATCAGTCGATCGGGAATTACCCATAGGAGTGGAGGCGAATATCATTTTGCAGTGTACAGCCGCTGTACTTATAAGTTCCTCTTTCAATTTCATGCCTTGATTCAAATTGGTTCATTGATTGGAATTGTTGTTGATTCGATGGTTGTTTTGGTCTTTTTGACTGTTTTTGGACCTCGTGCGTGTGCTCGGGACAATTTTTTTTTTGTCCAATGTACATACCGTGGGTGTCAATATCAAATTTGAGGTTGTTGTTGGAAAGCGTTCCAAGGTTTGTGTCGGTAGCGCAGAAGCATTCGAAGCTTTTATAGGAAAGCGTGAATGTCCGTAAGGTGGGGAGAAAGTGGCTATCACGTCGGGGAGGCAAGCATAGTACAACATGTTATTTTGTCTGTGTAGGGTGCCCCAAACCCTACTAGTTGTAGAGTAGTTAACGATGGTTAAACCCTACCTGGTAATAGTTTTAAAATGATATTTTGGGTTTAATTATCGTAGGCGTATCGACTTTAGGGCAAAACCCTAGGTTAGACAATTATGGTTGAGGTTGATTGTGTTATTATGATATTTATTATGATACCTATTATGGATGTAATGTTGTTTTATGTGTGATCTCTGATAACATGCCTATTATGTTCGTTTTGATTTATTTATTAATATTGAATTGGATGTCATTGAGGATGTCTGTTGATTGTGCTGTTAGAAAGCTAGTTGACCCCATGATGGTACATTATATGGATCTGTGAGAAAGTTATGGTACCCGATTACTGAGATTGGATTATGTTGTGGAGTCTGGGATCCGATAAGAGAATGTGGATTGTGGGTGCTTCGGGCATTGTGTGTTGTATAAGATTATGTACCTATGTCAACTTAGGATGGTTATGCATTGCATTTGTTGCCAAAGTCGCTGGCAGTGTGATTGGGAGTCACGAAAGGTTGGTGTACCCAAGTGCGGGTACAGAATAGGAGAGGGACAATTCTGGGAACCTTGGGGATGTAGTCTGGTCTGGAATGGTCTACATTGTGTCGTGACCGCAGTAGAGGCTTGGATATCTCGAGGTCTGGCCTTGAATATTCCAGTCCTAGGTGGACCTTTCGAGGCGACCAAGATAACCCTATTGGAGTTGAGCTCGTAGGGGAAAGCACCCTTATTGGTCACAGCGAGTGGAAGGGTACCCTGGACAAACCAACTGGCATTCTCTGGGCAACGGTAGACCTGGGAAAGATAAAATGTCCAGGGAATCAGTATCCCTAGAGAGAGATCGACCGGCATGCATAAGAGTGTGACTCCTTAGAGGATTTGATCAAAGATGTGGATCGAAGATGTTTGTAAATGGTTGACTCGCGAGATGGTTGTTATCTGGGAATCCATGCTGTATGTCAACATGTTGTATTGTGCCCCGACCCCGTTTATGGTGATGCTTAGTTTCTTATCTCCCTTCTTTTCTATATTTTTATTTGCATGTATATCAATACAATAGATGAGTAGCAGCAGCAAGACGGGGAAGACGATTTGGCAGGGCGAATGACCACAACACTATCTTCAGAAGATCCCACCGCGAGTATATAGACGCTGCTATGGCAAGGGCGAGGGTAGCTCCAGACGCCCGTATCGTCTGTGATATGGATTCTCGGTAGCTTTTGCTAGGGGAGAGTTTTGGTGAGCTTCTTTTTATATTTTGATATATTTTTTGAAACCGGGTGGGTAGATGTTGTGTCTGTCTTTTGTATCTTCTGTAACCAGTTGGTGTATGCTATCTTTATTTTATCAGTTTGTATAGTTTATAGGATCAGGATCCCTCTGTTGGGATCTAAAGTACTCTGGTGACGTATTGTATGTATGTATATGTGTATATATATATATATATATATATGTCCGTTGTGTTTTATTTCCTTCCGATATGCATGTTTTAAAATAAGTTTTTAAATTTACCATTTCCGCAACGTATAATATTTTCGAATGTATATCCGCGTTAACTCTAATAATTGATTAAGGCTTAGTTAATTAGGGTTGCTCTTTAATGGTACATCGATGTGTCTCACTTATCATAAAACTTTTGTACTTTGACATGATTGTCTCTATCATAAAAGTTCAATTATCATATATTTTTATAGACTCAAAAGGTCGCCAAGTCATATGCATCAATCACAAATATTATTGCATGATTAATTGTCATTGCAGGACAACCTGCGGGTATGGTAACTCATGAATCTAAAGTACACTAGAAGTGTTGTAGACTCATTGGTGCAAAGAATATTGTTCCTTAAAAAAATAAAATTTCAAACTAATGGCTTGTGAAAGGTATATGCACTTGCGGGTGTAAAATCCATAACAACATGTATTCGAAAAGCACAAATCAGTTGTAACTTTAATCCTTACTATGTTTGCCCTATAACAATAACATCATCTGTTAGATCTCACCCATATAACTGCTTACACATAGAATAAATGTTTAGAAGGCTTAATTTGAAATCCATATAATTGGGATTTGGATTCTCTCCATGAAGGATCTCTCCATCCCCTCTTTATCCTCTCTATCTCTCTTATTTTTTTCTCTCTCCCTACATCATTTCCTCACTTTTTCCTTTTTTTTTCCTCTTCCTCCACCCACCCTTGTATTTTTGGCTCGAGAGGCGGGATGAAAAGAGAGAATCCAATTTGAGAAAATTGTTAGAGCTTTAAAAATTTTAGTACTGTTTTTTTAAAAAAACAAAGATAAAGTGCTAATGCATCACTATGAAGTTAGACATCTCACCTATGTTGACACCTCTAACCTCATCCATCATTTACAGCACCTTGAAATTTATTAGAAAAAAAAAAGAATAAGAATACAAGGCATGGGGGGATTATACCAGAACCCATGAATCAACAAATCACATGTTTCTAATTATTGCATAGTTTTCATTAATTATTTCACTGAGTGTTTTACCATTTTTGTTTTCTGCTATTCCTTACTAATTTATCTGCTAAACATTACTTATGATGTAGTTCATGTAGGCATTATGAAAGATTCAAAAGCTCATGTGTGGATGTGACTAACAAATAACTTCTTTTTTGCCAAAAGGAAAAGGCATAGTAAATGATCAGTTCAAGTTATAACAACAGGGCTTCGGTCCTCATAAAATATATCACAGAAAAATGGGTGATACACACAACTAAAATTATGACTTCCGCTAAAAGAATATGTGATCTTTTGAAGATAACAATTTATTAGAGGGTAGGAGAAAGGCCTTAGGCTTTCAACTTTTAATGAGCATATAACTATAAGGGTCTTGCTAACGAGTGTCCTTAGGACACTAGTTAAGCACTGGTGCAGGAAGCACTTTTTACGTTAGTTAAAAATGCGTTTTAACATCTGAAAAAAGTCTGACATTATTCCAGCAGACGTTAAAAGTGTAACTTTTAAAGTCTGTTAACAACCGACGTAAAACTTCACATTTAACGTCTGTTGTTTAAATTAACAGACGTTAAATGTGATGCTTTTAACGTCAGTTATTTATGTTAACTGGCATTAAAAGTAATACTTATAACGTTTGTTGTTTAAACAACAGACGTTATAAGTATTTTTTTATTTAATAAATTACTTTTAACGTCGGATTCGTCGGATCGGCGGGTGGCTTGGGTCGGTTTCATACCAAACAAAAATAAAACGAACACAGAACAAGAATGAAGAAGAAGCATTGTAAATCAAACTTTAAAATGCCAAACCAGAAGCTTCATACATCATACTGAAGCTTCAAAATTGAAGCAGAACCAAGAACAAGAAGGGGATTAAGAATATAACCCAAAAAGATTCAAACATTTTACATAAAAATTCAAACTTTTTACAAAAAGATGAAACTTTCAACAAAAAACACATGTAGATCTTCTTTGTTTGCACTTCATAGTTCTTCTTCTTCACAGATCTAGTCATCGAAGAACATACTGGCATAACAGATCTGGTACTGAAGAAGAGATCGAAGATGCCACAAGACCAATAGATGCAAGGTTGAAATGGTCGAAGATGCTTCACGACCGAAGATGAACAGATTGAAGATGTCACATAACAGATCTGGCACACTCCCGAAAACTCGTGGAACTCATAGGAGATGCAGATTTTGCCGGAGCCTTGCCGAGATTTAGAGAGGACTCTTGAGAGTTGAGATGCGTCGAGGGCTAGTGGAACTCGCCGGAGCTTTGCAGATGTGGGCTCGTGGGACTTTGTCGAGGTAGAGAGGGATGAAGCGGGACCCAAAAATTGTGCTTCCTAACCAACTTGAAACACTGAACTGCATCAGATATAAACCCAGAATCAGTGTAGGCAGTGATCAGAGCATCGAAAACGAGAAAGGGGTGATCAGAACGATGGTGGGTTTGGATAATGGCAGAGAATAAGGAAGAAGCAGAGGCGTTCCCTTTTCGGGAGATGAGGAAGCGGAATAGGGAATGGGCTTGTGGGAGTATTCGATGGAACAAGAGTTTCCGGTTTCATCAAGAGAATGGGAGAGATGAGAGAGGTAGAGATGGACGAGTGAGAGAGTGAGGGACACAAAACTGAAATAGAGAGATTGGGAAACGAGAATAGAGAGTTGGAGAGATCCTTCTCAATAAACAAACCCAAACTTGTGTAATCTCAGTCGTCCACTAGGTGCTTGATCCTGGTCATTATTAATCCAGCGGTGCATATAAACCTCAACGTAAAAGAGGAGTGTTAAAATTCATCTTTTAACGTCAGTTATGTAAATAATTGACGTAGAAGATACACTTTTAAGGTCAGTTGTTTAAACAACTGACGTTAAAAGTGATTTAAATGACCATAATAATTACAGTTCTGCTACCTCCTCCTTTTTAACATCTAAATTTTGGTTAACAGGCGTTAACCTTTCCCGTTTATTACATATTTTGCACCAGTGAAGGAACCTAAAATTAGTAAGATTTCATTGGAAAATCAAGTGTTTATCTTCTCAAAACACTAAATACATCAATTTTCAATATGATCTTTCTTTTCTTGGTTCCTTAACCAGTGTCCTTAGAAAGACTCGTTAGCATTCTCCTAAATGTAATGATACTAATTGAAGTATCCAAATATTCTCACCTTAGCTGCACAATTCTCAATATATTTGTTTGAAAGACTCAAAATGTAAACTTTAATGAACTGAAGCTGCAAACAGAAAAGCACCAACTTCAAAACAACAGATTTCACAAAATATATGAAAATGAACTAGAAATGTCAGCAAACAACATCCAAGTCATATATTGAACGACAAATCTACGAGATACTTGATTAGTGAGCAATGAGCATGCAAATCACCGAGACGAAAGGGAAAGCACACATTAAGCAATATAAGAACATACAAAATTATGTAATATTCGCTTACTCAAATATAAGAACATTTTTAAACAAGGAATGATACGCAACTCATAAATTAAAGAAAAAAACTTGATCATACACAACTCATTTGAAGACACATATTTACTCTAAAACCAATTTTAGTTAACATCATCTATGTAGCGACCCCTGAAGAGCGTCGTGAAAAAAAAAATTGTTGCCACAAAAGATTTTTAATTTGGGAAAATAGTGGAAAACTCATTTATTTAAGGAAATTGCCTTTTGCAAAAAGGAGACTTAAGTTCGAAAGTTGGCTACAAGCAGAACACCTTCATCGCCGGTTCTAAAAACAATACCCCAAGTTAATTGTGTGAAAAAATAAAATTTTGATATTCTTTGAAAAATATTATTTTTACCCCCATTTTTAAAACTAAAAAATCTATACACAAAAAATAAAACAAATTTGGCTTGACAAAATACTTAATTCAGCTCCTAGTACTTCCCGGTGTGATGAAAATTCAAAGACAAGTAATTCTTCAAAAAAAAAAATTGTGAATTGATTGATTTTAAAATTTTTTGGAAAGATTTTGTTTTGAAAATGAATTTGAAAAAGGGACTTTATTTGAAAGGGACTCACTCTTTCACATGATTAAATATAATGCTCGGGCCTCAAAGAAGTCGAAGTTCCTTCCGTAAGTTGCCTATGGATGCTTGTCGACGAACTATGAACGTTTTGCTCGTGGTATGGTTTCCTTTGATCTCTGTCCCCACTCTCGTGATCAGCCCGAGACCCTAATGCATGCTATCAGGGACTGTGAAGTAGTGAAACACTTTTGAAATCCTTTAATATCTTAGCATAATTGGAGTCATTTTTTAGCTTGGGGCTTCATGCTTAGCTGGACCTTAATTTAACTTCTATTGATGTTAGCAACACTACTTGTAACTGTCAAACGTTCTTTGGAGTGGCTATCAGGGAGATATGGTTAGACCGAAACCAATTGATGTTTTCTGCTAAATCGTCTTTTTCGGATTCCATCTTGGGAAATATTCGCAGTTTTGTTTCTATTATTAATAATGAGGTTTTGAAGCTTGTCCCTTGTTTTATTGAGGAGAGCCTGCAGTTGATAAATTTTTTTTGGAAGCCTCCTCTGGAACATACCTTTAAGGTCAATGTTGATGGTTCGTTTCGTAGAAGTTCCAGTTCAACTGCTTGTGGTGGGTTGATTAAAAATTCTTTGGACACGTTGATTAAAGGTTTTACTTTTAACATGGGTTACTGCAACTAGGTTTGACCAAAACTGTGGGCCTTGAGGTTGGGTATCAAATTAGCTCGCTCTTTGTCTCTTAGTCCCGTTGTGCTTGAATTGGACTCAAAGGTTGTGGTCAATATAGTCTTGCTGAGGAGATCTCTTAATAAATTTCTTCAACCCTTGCTTCATGAGGTTCTTGATTTCCTGGATGACCCTGAGACACCTCGTTGTGTCATGTTGTGTCATTAAGTTAAAACCTTATTAATTAAATTTTAATCGCTTATTTAACATTAATAATAACCCAAAACTACGAAGGAATTAAAAACTTAATTTATAATCATATAACTTCTACAAATTTAAGACATATCAACGTTATAATATATAGGTACACACTTGTTTATTCATTACATTACCAAAACACTGTTTAGGGTATCTCGTCAGTAGGATCCCTAACAGGTATATTTAAACAAGCTATTATTTAAAGAAAAAATATAAAATAAAGCAACCGACACACTGGCCATACTTTCTAACACCTAAAACATTAATTCAAAGCTTGACCTCCGGCTTCTGGTTCATAAGGAGTTCCATCCAACTCCTCAGTATCAAGCTCCTCAACAGGGTCTTTTCCAATGATCACATTAGAAAGCAAAATACAATAAACAAAAGATATAGTGGATAAGAAATAGTTCTATCATCAAAAAGCGGAAAGGAATACATAGCATATAATATAATAACAGTCAAAGACACACATCACACATAACTAACAATCATCCTTCAATTACGATATTTTCATCTACCCTTACTTTCATCCAACTACACCTTTATGCTACTATGACCACCACCTGATCCGGTCACCATCCCTCATCTGCATTGGTACACACTCTCAATTCCCGTTAGAGTGTTCCACCCAGTGCACATCCGCATTCCCGTTAGGGTGTTCATCCAGTGAATGACACACACCCTCTTTCCCGTTAGGATGCTTATTCAAAGAATGACATCATTCCCTCATTCCCGTTAGAGAATAGTTGCACAATACAAAAGTATCCTCATTCCCGTTAGGATACGGGACGACTCACCCAGAACTATAAGGGTATCACGATAGCTTTCCCCATTCCCGTTAGAGAACTGACCCGTGACATCCTGTATCCATGATCGGATACTCTGACCTCGTGTGTTCCCAACACACGATCGTGGACAACAATGCAAATACACGAACCTCACCGACCCACATTAATAACAACCTAGTGCCTTAACCTTCCATCAAAACCTCAACACATGTTCTATGTCACCACTCCTCTTTGAAAGAATTAGTTTAGGCTAGGCACCTAAAAGTCACCATTTATCCTCACCCCCAAACAATTATCTCCCAAACAACATATATCTTTGCCTAAAATCCACTAAGCACAATATTAAAAACCAGGCAGGTCTTGCATAACACAATATCGGAAAATATTCAAACACCAAAAATAATACGTCACATGTAGTGGAATAACTCAACCAGCGTATCACAGTAAATTCAACAACATAAACTCAGACATCATCAAATACTTAAAATCAACCTAATGTCGATAAACCTACAATCCCTGAACCACCATTGGTTTTATAGAAAAGGTTTCCAATGTGATTTTGGTCTTATCGATTACTCGACTACTAGTAGGGTTTAGGTCGCCCTACACAATTATTATAGAATATACTACTTATCGATTCCGACGGTAGAATGATTCATTCCCCTACCTGAGTTATCAACGGAATCCCGAATTTGACGTTCCTCGTTATCACACCACACGTTATCTATTCCTCCTCCAACCAAACAACACAATAACAAATTAATCAACAAAATCACCCTTAATCCTAGAATAGCTAGGTTCGGCCACTTAATTCAAAATAGGGTTAGGGTTCTTTTCTCATTCCAATCTTTTGGAGTCTAGTTCCTATAGTATTAACTACCATAGATTAATTGTTACCATTCAAAAATATGAAATAAAATCCTCTAACCACTTTGGTTAGGGTTTCGGTCTCATGAGTGAAAATAGGCTAGGAAATTATTTTGAGATCAAACTCTTGGATTTAAGATCACAAGGCATATTAGAAGCAAGCACAAGCGTCATTAATTACAAATTGAACAAAAACATCATACCCACATTCAATGAGGGTTTCGGCCCTAACTAGGAAAATAGGGTTAGGAAATTATTTTGATTTCAAGCTTCTAGATATAACAACTATAGGTATTAAGGAGTTAAGATCAAGTGTCATACTTTAAAGATTGAACAAAATCTCATTTACCCAAGAAAACCTAGATTTGGTCTCACTAAGAAAAATATGAAGGAGTCCTAGATGAGGACAGTAGAAGAAATATAAGGATCATAGAAATTGGTTTCACATTAAAATAATTTTTCTACAATTTTCTAGAAATAATTGAAATTCTAGATCTAATAATGAAAAACTCATAAAAACTTGATGATCATGACTTGGAAACAAGGAAATCAATGAAGAACATGATGTTTATTGATCAAGAAGAGTAAGGTATACCTCTTAGATGTTGGAAAATTGAAAAGAATGGATCAAGTCCTTCACAAATTTCCCTAAAGTGTTCTTGTGAATATTAAATAATATAATAGTCAACTATGGTTAATAATTAACTTAACTATGGTTACTTTGCTAACTATGGTTACAATCATGTGGCCAAGAATTGATGAATGGTGTGGCTGATTTTGGTCCACAAGAATTAACCTTGGTTCCTTAACCATGGTTAAAATTTAACTCAACGTCGGTTAGGTTAAGCTTAGGGGTATTTTGGTCATTTCACCTAAAAACTCATAATTCCTAACATTAATTGCCTCATAAATTCTTGTTGAGTCATCCCATAGCTCAGCTCCTCTGGTGTCCCATCCTATCTCTGTAATTCCGTTGCCGATTCTGTCGGTTTCCCGATTAGTGTTTTACGCCCAAGTAAAAGCATAATATTTCGTTTTTGGTTGAAAATTTTCAAAACAACCAAACTCGTTGGAAATATGATTTAAATATAAACCATTTTGTTCACGAGTCAAAATTAGGTTTTCTGGTCATTAAAATCTTACTGCCAGTGAAAACATCGACTGTTTTCCGTTCGAACTTTCACCAAAATTCATCCAAATACACATAATATTTTATTTCTGATCATAAATTTGGAAAGTAGAATTCCTCACGGTCAAAATATACAAATATACAAATTTCAGTTTCGAGTCAAATTAGGGTTTTCTGCCGGTATAAAATTGCACTGTCAGTAAAAACACAGACTAGTTTCCGTCTGAGTTTTAAACGCAAAATTTCAACGTAACTTTATACCATAATATAGAGTATGAATATGATTTTGTTTTGCCAAAAATCATTTTCTGGCTCTCAGATTAAAATATAAATAATTATATTTTAACCGATTAAACAACATAATTAAAAACGGGATGTTACATATCCTGTTTGGAGGACTTCGACGATGCATGTTTTTATTCGTGAAGCTAATCGATGTGCGGATCATCTTGCTAACGAGGGTCTCAGTGGCCCTTTTGGTTGGAAAATGTTTGATATGGCTATGCCAATTTATATATAAGTATTTACAAGAACATAATTTTTAATCCAACCTCTATATATGACCATTTAGAAGATAGACACATGTTTATCTTCATTCTTGTATTCAAATATTTAAATGATATTTTATTAAGTTTATTGGTGACAATTATTATAATAAATCATATATTCTATAGACAAAATAATTGAAAGTGTAATGTTTCTTTTGATGTTAAACTAAATGACTCAAAAAAGCGGTGTATACTAAAATATTGTTAGCTAATGTTAGGCGTATGTTTAATATTTATCATTTGTTAGAGTATATACTAAAAAATCATCTATTTTTCTGTTTAAAAAATATCTATTTGAGAAAAGCAAATATATATAATAAATTTTAAAAAATAAATAATTAAATGAATTATATTTATTTACATAAGATTTTCAAATTTTACATTTTATTTTTCAAACTAAAATTAAATTTATTTTGTAAACAAGAAAACCTAAGATTAATCATTAAAACATTTTTAATATATAAATATCAATTAACTAATTATAAATATTTTTTAGTGACTTAATGATGTTAAGTCAATGATTAGTCCACACCAAAAATTTGGGTGAAGTGTAATAAATGATTATATTTTGGATTTGTTGTTATTTTGAAAAACCTTAAAGTGGTGGACTGTAATTTACTTAAACTTAGAAAAAAAAGAACTTAGAATACATTTTCACCATTAAGCCCTGGCACTAAAATTTGAAAACATGTGCTAATAATTAAAACGAGAATAAATTTTTTTTGGTTTTCTTTTGAGTTTATTTTGTATTTTTTAATATTATTTTCAAGCTTTGAAAAGGATTTTCTTCATTTCCAGGAAAAGGAAATTTTCTTTTTTTAAAAAAAAATTCTAAAAAATATTTTTATTGTTTTTAAAAAAGGAAGGGATTTTCTTTAATTTTTTTAAAAAAGGTAAAAATAATATTTTGATTCCTATGTATGACACTAATTTTCAATTTAGTCCATATACGTAAAAAAATTCGAATCAGTCCTTACATGTGACAATCATTTTCAATTTGGTCCTCGTCGTTTATTGGTGTTATAATGTTGTATTTCTTCCGGAAATTAAATTCCGAACATGTAAAATGACTTTCCGAAAATTAAAATACGGATGTGTAAAATGACAATTCGTATGTTTTTTGGGTTACCAGAATTTAATTTCCGGACGTGTAAAATTTTATACATCTGAAATTTAATTTCCGTATATATAAAATGGCTTGCCCTAAGTTTTTAGAACTACCGAAATTTGATTTCCAACATAGAAAATTTTCAGACATCTAAAATTTTGCACGTTCGAAATTTAACTTTTGAGGTGCCGTATTTTCATAGGTGTCCGGCAACCACCGTGTGTTCAAAAAATAGGACTGGAAAAAAAAACAAATAAGAAAGGAGTCAAAGGACATCGCATCTATAAGAATAAAACCCAGCAAATCCCACGTTTGACTCTATTTGCTCTGATTTTCTTTTTCTTTTATTTTCTTTTAATTTTCTGAGTTGATTTTTTATTTTTGTTTTGAGAAAGTAATGGATTATGGGCTCAAAAAGTCTTGCAACCATAAAATGAAATGGGCATGACCATGGACTAAAAAAGTCTAACCCTAAAATGAATTGGGGTTAAGTCTAATCGAATATTGGGTCAACAACATGAACAAAATTAACTTTTTTTTTTGGTTTCATTATCCTTTGCAATATATATATATATATATATATATATATATATATATATGGGTTAAATATGTTTTTAGTCCCTCATTTTTTACAAGAGTTCAATTTTAGTCCCTTGTTTGGAAAATGTACTTTTTTAGTTCCCCGTTTTTTAAAATATGTCAGAAGTGGTCCCTACACCAATATTTTTAGTCCCTCAATTTTGACAACCATACATTTTTAGTCCCTCATTTTTTATAAAAGTTCGGTTTTAGTCCCTCGTTTTTCAAACGTGAGTGTGATGTAGAGATCATTTATGACATATTTTTAAAAACAGGGGACTAAAAAAATACATTTTCCAAATGGGAGACTAAAACCGAACTTTTGTAAAAAAATAGGGATTAAAATCATATTTAACCCCATATATATATATATATATATATATATATAATAAGAAAAATTAGGGTTCACAATTTATTCAAAACATCTGGACCTTGGCAATCACAGAAGAGTCAGAGTATGCTGGTTAAAAGTGAAAATGGAACGAGTGAAGGGAGAAAACGTGAATATTATAATGCGCATTTAGACATGATTTTGATATATAAATTCTCGAATTTGCCTCCGCACCCACCAAAACAGTTCCAAGTGTTCCCAAAATGCAAAGTAATAAAGAAATTAAATGGTCATGGAACTCCTTATTGATGGAAATGAATCAAATTCAATCAGCTATGATATTTGAACATAAAATTTTGACATCGTACGTGATACTGTATATATTTATCTTTATCTGACACTTACTTTTTACCTTCTTGTGTACACGCATTCCAAAAATACACAATAAAAACAAAGAGATACCATATACATTATCCATTTTGTGTGTTCAAAAATCATTTTCCAAATTCAATGGGGTCCAACCATTTGGTCAGATAGTTGTTTGGTTGTTGAGGACACAAAAAGGAAACAAACTGGTTCGTTAAAACACAATAAAGGAATTTGTGGCATCAACTTTTCTCTAGTTACACAATTTCTATATCTGCAATTTATAGTTGCAAGTTTTCCATCAATTTACATGCAAGAAAAAGAAAACCCATGAATAACTAAACCTGCAAGCACCCAATACATGCACTGCAAACCTCTAATCAATCTGCAGCCCAACACCAAATATATTTAAAGCAGAAAACAAAAAATTGAACAGGCCTATGAGTGAGTGAGCGAGCAAGATGACAGGGAGACTTGTCTTGATGAAAACTTTATCAAATGTAAAGAAATTTACATACCATTCTTGACTTCTATTCCTTAGGGATCAATAGTTCACATTATGTGTTGATTCCAACTGCAAATATAAGGAAATACATTTATATTAACACTCCATACACATTCAAAGAAACTAAATGTCTGTCAATTCCCACGTTATCATACCTGTAGCAAGCCAACAACAACACCAAACTCATTTTCAACAAAAAAATTAGAGGAAATTAACAGAGAAACTATAATGAAAATTTGAAAAAGGTGTGCATAAGAGTAAGACCTTTCGTGGTTGATGAGGGATTTTTGGAGATGATTTTAACTTCTTGTGTGTTAAAAGGGTTGTTAGGAAAATAAGAAAGATTGATAGCTGTATCGTGGACGAACCACTGTTTTAAAAGCAAGATTCTAACAGCTGCCCGGTTTGCTCCCCAAGGTTAACACAGCAAATCTTGAATTTGTGCATTCGATGTCAAGAGTAAAAGAGTTTACACAATACAATTGCATTGATCATTTACCAAAGAACAAAGTGTATGAAAAAAAGGAAATTCCCCATTATAATTTTTCCCTAAAGCTGGATAGCTTCAACAAAATATTGTCTTATTATATAAATTGCTTACCAGAAACCTCTTTTTCCATTCTATATATATTATCATCTAACCATATCTTAATTACAATTAAAACCAAATGTAACGTTGCCAAGAGAACATTGCAGCAAGATGGAATCTTTTTATTGTATTTAAAACAAGACAAAAAGATGTTGTTTTTTTTTACAGGAACAAAAAAAAAGATGTTGTTAATCCATTTCTTTTATAGCCAATTAAAATGATTAATTGAAATATAAAAGCTAATTAACTATTACTTGCAGTCATTATACTAACATTCCCCCACTAATTGCAAGCAAGTTGTAACACCCTTCTCGAGTGCTACATCGTACGTGACATTTTAAGGCCAAAAAGCAAATTAATTAAAATTGGCTATAAAAGAATAGGGTAATTTTTTTTTCCTTTTTCTAAAATATTAAATATAACTACTTTGATTTAAAGGAATGGATAATAAAATATTCCAGTATCACAATTAAGGTCATGAGTTCGAAAATCATTTACATAATAACCAACCGACTCATAAACAGAAAGCATAGAAATATACACAGACACTGCATAAAGATATGGAGACGCAGCTCCTAAAATATAAGATAATTGGAGTCGCAACCCCATAAACAGTTTCATTAACTCCCAAACATACCCAGCTGACCAAACTAAAATAGAAAAGACAATCCTCTCTCGTCCATCGTGAGAAGAATGAAACCAACTGACGAAACCTAGTGGAATATCTATTTGAGTCCACTGTCGGTGTCGTCATAAAAGACACTATTAGAGTCACTACAAAAGTAACTCTCAGACTAAGCCATTCCCTTTCAAAGGAAAAACCATAACCTACAAACTATTGACTATCATGCCTATTTCAAGAAAAGAAAGGTTGGGCATAACTGAAACCCTAATACCATCGCCTTGAACACTCTGAAGTCTAGAAGACATCCAATAGAAGCTCCACCATAACGTTCGCATGCTCGAACCTCGATCTCTATGATGAATCAGTCAAACGTCATCTTGACGTCTCAATCTTCTCAACGGAATACAGAAAGCACATAGCCAGCCGACATAGGCAATATAAAATAAGGAGGTGAGATTCCATTTATCTTACACATAAGGCAGACATGCAGTGGTACGACTCACAGGTACATAATACAACAATACTATATTCCTTTTATCTCCCATTTTAATTCTGCAACTCAAAACTCCAAGAATATAATATACCAAACTCGACGGTAAGCTTATCAAGCATACCGGACACGGTTTGTCCATCGGAGGACGGGAATAGAGAGAAACTGATTGAAACCATATAGTCTCATTCCTACACAGCCTCAAGGAATATCTGATTCTAATATCGGAGCTAATTTGATATTTTGGAAAGGAATGGTTAGTTCAGGTTTCACATCCGCCCACCTCAGGCACCATGTGTGGCTAGCTGACTAGGCACACAAGGCTTGAGTCATAATGTACGTACAATCATAATCACATACGATCTCAAACTCTCTGTAGCACATCAGGCTCTTTATGAAACCTCTACAACCGGAACTCGGCTTCCTGGGCACAACGACCTCACCGAACATAGTATCAACTATGTATCTGGGTAAAATTGCCAGAATACTTCCAATTGGTCTATCCATCAGATAACCTCGTGACTCCACCAGAATCTACTCGATGTCAATCTCTGACGAACGATATTCTCGGGTACAAATCATCGGATCGTCACTAATCCACAGTTCTCAAACAGACTTGTCATGTTTGTGTAAATATGTTTTAAGGCACTTTTTTACAAGTCCTAACACATTATGAAATTGGATCGACAGTCCAATTATTTATTTCTTTACACTTTTCTAATTGAGCTTTTCTCTTGGCTTCCAAGAAATCAAGTAACTCTTAGTCCATTAAATCTTATGGAGGTATGGATAATGAATTATCCACACTTTACAACAAATGGTCTTGCTTCACCATAAGTCATAAATCATTAAGTTCGTATTTCACTAAGTCATCCTCGACTTAGGTTTTCTATTTACTTGAAATACTAGTCTTGAAGACTAAAATCCTCTTTTGTCTTAAAACCAAAACCTTTGGTTAAAACCAACCCATTTTGAAATCATATTCCATTAAAGTACATAAGTACTAAATTCCTCAAAACCGTTTCTTGAAAAACGTTGAAACTCTTAAAATATCGTTTTACTACTTTTTACTGTATTTCAACTTAAGTTCCATATTTTCACAAATATAATCATTTTTCTCAAATCCTACACTTTCTAAGTTATCATACTTATGTTAAAGTATTAAAATACTGATCTCAAACTTTACATCACTGTTTTCTCAAAAATCTTTAAAAACGCTTGACGACGGTTTCGCCATTTTTTACTGGTTTTAGGCCCAAAAGTCATACTTTTGAAAATATGGTTCTTCACCTCAAATCTATTACTCACCTAGGTTATAATACTCATATTACGATGTTGAAACACCGATTTTACAGTTTTCTTTCCATGTATACAAAATTCCTAAAAATTTGACCGAACATCGTTAAGTTTGTAAATCGCGTAAATCCTTTTTCAACGATTTTAAACTCTAATAGTCCAAAACTCATTTTGGAGTTTTATAACAGTTAATTAGTTATTAAAAATAGTCTCTAACTTTCCAATAACATTTATTTTCAAAAATTGAATTTTAGTCCCTAAACGTTCATTAATTACAAAAAGGTCCTTATTCACTTAAAACCTTATATTTTTATGTATTAATCCAATTAATACCAAACCAATTTCTATGCTCTTATTTTATCATTTACTTCAACTGTATGACATATTTTCATATTTATAGTTCAGTCCCGCAATTTTCCAAAAATTGCATAAAAGTCCCTAAAGACTCAAAAATTCATATCTTTTAACATACATCTCCAAATCAATCCAAACCAATTTCTATACTCTTATATACTCATTCAATCCTTATAAAAATTATCCAACCAAATTAAATCCCCATGGAACTCCCTCAACCAGTTATGGCCGAATGGCTTTAATAAATATATTAGTCATTTTTCTTAACACATCAAGCAAACAACAATCATGGTTCCAACTTAAGATCAGAGGAACCAAAACAACCATATGACAAATCATATCACAACCAAACATCAAATCAAATCCTCCAGGAGGATCACACAACCATAAACAATAATACACAATAATACATAATCCTAACACTTAGGATTTGAATAACAACATACAAATATTTTAAACCACATACATATCTACATTAAGGTAGGATAGTAGTAATCTCCCCCCTTACCGCTTGTAGATCACTTGAAACTCAAGTAGTAGAAGGATGTTGTTCACCTAAATCACAAGGTTTTGTACCCACAAAACCTAGCCATGAACAACCAACAAGAAATCAAGTTAAAGATTGAAGAAAATCACATAAACCCATTTGAGCATAGGTTCGGCCAACTCAAAAAGAAATAGCTAGGGATCTCTAAATTTTTCAAGCTCTTGGATAATGAAAATAGAAGTCATATGGAGATCATAGAAATTGATCTCACATTAAAATGATTTTTCTATGATTTTCTAGAATTATTTGAAAAACTAGATCTAGGAATTTGAACTTGAATAAAACATGGATTTAAGAAGAAAACTTGTGATGAAAAGTGAAGGTATGATCATGGGTCATAAGGCTATACCTTTGGAATCTCAAGAAATGATCAAGATCTAAGACTTCCTTTGAAAATCAAGTGTAAGAACTTAAGTGTTTTTGTGAGAAAGTTGAAGAACATGAACAAATGAAGTAAAAAGGAATGACCAAGTGTGGTCTTATGGAGTGTGGTCGTGAGCTTCCTAGGGAGAAAAGGGTAAAATGTTGTCATGGCACACTTGAAATTATAATGAAGGATTAAGGGTATTTTGGACATTTCACACATAACCATCATTACATGCATTTAATGCATGATGACTAACCCCTATGACTCACCACCATGAGTCATCATAGATGACTCATTGTCCTCATCCGTCCAGCGTCGGGTTTTGTCTCTGTACCTCCGTTCTCGATTATGTCGATCCCCGATCGTCGAGTATTCGCTCAAATAACCTATTTATTTTTAAAATTTTCAAAATAACCACTATCGTTGGAAAAAAATAAGAATCTAAACTATTTCGTTCTCGGGTCAAAATTAGGTTTTATGATCAGTAAAATCGTATTGTCAATTAAAACGCAGACCGGGTTTCGTATAAATTTTAAACCTAAATTTTTACCGGAACCTTCTACCATAAGGTAGAGTATAATTATGATTTTGTTTTATCCAAAATCGTTTTCTAGATCTCAAATAAATTATAACGAATTAAAAATTCTACCGATAATGAGAACCAGTAAAAACGGGGTGTTACAATACTACCCCTCTAAAAAGAATTTCGTCCCCGAAATTTACTTATCTAAGAAAAACGAACACGAATATCATTTTTTCTATTTCGTGCTCCAGATATACAACATACTCGTTTCTTGAAACATGATGTGAATTATTTTCGAGATGAGATCGTCGCTCAGACTTATACTATATTCGCTAAACCTCCTGGTAAAACAAATCAGGCAAACCATTTTTTTAAAACTCTCAAGACTCGAAGCACACATGAATAATTCGAATGTTAATAGAATGAAGTACACAAAATTCCGATAGATTTGGAAATTTGATTGATACCAAACTTTGACTTTCATTTCCGATGGCGATTCTAACACACCAACGGTAAATAAGAACTTAGAATTCGAACAAGAATTTTTCGGAGAGAGAAAATAATTCTCTAAACTTTACTCTCACAAGAAAGAACAAAGTAGAATAAATAGAGAAACAAAGAATACTCTCATATGTGAAAAAGTTCTTTAATAGATTCCTGAATGTAAAGTGCCCGGCCGGTACAGATTTACAAACATGTCTCTAATAAAGCTACTCTTCCCACAAGAACTCCCTTCGAAGGAAAAATCTTTGAAGGCAGTGATTCTCTTTCTTTCCAAGAGGGTAAGACTCAAGTCAAAATTACTCTTGGTTTTTAAGAAAACCACAGTAAAAGAATTTACGAGTTTCCTCACTTGAAGTAACTCCAACTCGTTTGTCACAATAACAAAATAACTTGGCAAAATTTTCATCTGCCAGAAAATCGATAACTCTTTACCCACACAGACTAAATAGATATGATCTGCAAGAGATCACACACCCTTTCTCAATTATACTCATTTGCGAGAAAAAACAAATGGTTAAATTTACAAGACTCAATCCACAACAATGAAGGAGCATTCAAACAATTGTCTCCAACAAGAATAAATTATTAAGGAATGGTAAAGATGATTGAATTACCAAATAACAAGGGAATGCAATTTTTATTGTACGCATAAAATTTAGACAATAGAAAATACGACTATGAAACTAAACCAGTTTCAGAAACATGTTGACGACAAACATAGACAATACATAGATAAATACCCAGAGTATTTTACACATTCATAGAAAATCCAAATGATTTTCCACTGAATTAACAGTAGAATCAAAAGTCTACTTCCTATGACACACTTCCCTTAACGGTATTCATTCGATTGTGATACTTCAGCCTAACTCATTATGAAAGTGTCACCCATTACGACGAACCACTGGTTTATACTTTACCCCTTTGCGGATTCTTCTCTTTAACATACTATCCCAAAATTAAGTTCTTTGTCTTAAGCTTCCCACAATCGCTAGAGGTATGCCCTGGCTTCCCACACTTGAAGCATATAATACCTTTGATGACACATTTACGAGTTGCGTGTCCTTTACCGCATTTCATACATGACACGGACTCGGCAAGTGTACCGGTTCGTTGCAAGTAATAAAACGGTAAGACCAGATATCGTTCTCAGGGATCGTGGACAATTACCACTTCGCAAATTTGACTACTATCTAGGCGATCGAATTTTGGAGTGAAGGTTGCTCTATCATCTAACAAGCAAACAAGAATAAAATATTTTTTTGTTCTTTTTGGAATTTTTTCAAATAGTTAATGTGCAAACAGAAAGATGAACAACAACTAGATAGAATTGCTAGGGTTAGACTAAGCTAATCCTCCCTTGATTGTTATGAAATGATAAGTAACACAGTTCCTAATTCAATTATGACAATCAAGTCTTTTCTGAAATACTCAAGCCTAATTCCTTAGGTGCATTGAGCCTAAAACCCCAAGTTAAACCCTAATTCCTTAGGTGAATTAACCTGAGATTTTGCATTAAGTAAAGACTTATAAGATTGCAAGCACCTCAAGACCTATTCCTAGGCTCATGAACTACTCGGCATTTGATTCATGAGCAAGCTCTAACAACAACCTTCCAGTTATCTATTAAAGCAACTAATCATTCCTAGGGTGATCAAGCCTAAGAAAGCATTAAGCATGGAATCAAACACTCATAAAGAACAAGGAAACTGCATTATAATCAAGTCATTTTACAACCAAGTTCAGATAGCAATAGTCTAACCCCAACAAAGGGGAGTTTAGCTACACATAATTGAAGACAAAACAAAAGAGAGAATTACAGAGATAAACAAAGGAGAGAGCTCCATGGAATGATGCACAGCAGCCACAGCAGCAGAGGATCTGATTCTAGGGTTTTCTCTCCATCTTTCTTCTGTTCTGCTCAGTTCTTTTATAACTCGTGGCCGGTCACGGCCGTGATAGCCAGCACGGCCAGGCCGTGACGGGTTCTTTCTCTTGCAGTTCTGGCAAACTTACTTTCTCGCGAGGCGAGCCCTTATTCGCGACGCGAGCCAGCTTTTTCATACCCGTGATCGCCATCACGGCCAAGCCGTGATGGATTCTGACTTGTGGAGGTTTCTGGGTCACGGCCGTGATGTACATCACGGCTAGGCCGTGATCATCTCTGACTTTTGGTGGTTTTGGCACAATTACTCTCTCGCGAGGCAAGCTATCATTCGCGTCGCGAACCAATTTTTCACGCTCTTGATCTCTATCACGGCCAAGCCGTGATCGTCTCTGACTTTTGGTGGTTTTGGGTCACGGCCGTGATAGCCATCACGGCCAGGCCGTGACAGATTCTGACTTTTGGCCCCCTTCTTCTTCAGTTTTCAGGCCTTCTCTTCATCTCAGCTTCCTCATGGCTAAAACTTGGGCATTTAATCAAAAATCCCTGCAAAACAACACACAATACCACCTTATCCGTTCCAAAGGAAAAACTAAACAAAATCCAACTAAAATGGCCTAACTAAATGCAAATGCATGCAGAAATGTACATGGAAAATGAGGTGAAATCACACTCATCAAATCACCCCAAGCTTAAGACTTTGCTTGTCCTCAAGCAAAAACCAAGGCCATAAGACCGAAATAAACAAGCATGGATAGTGAACTAAGAACCCGAGTAAAATGATCCAAGTAACAGGCATTCAATTATTTCAGCAAGAGACAATCAATTCAAGTCCAATTAGGGGCTTAGTTTTCCTAGACTCACAATCTCACTGATTCGGGCACTCTATCTCACTTGAAGCTCACCCCAAGCTTGTTCATTTGCTTGGCTCTCTTTCTTGCCTCACTCACTCAAGTGTTAAGGGAATATGACATTTCACTCCATTTTCCTCAAAGAATGATTCCTACCATAAGCTTGACTATCAACCAAATCTTCACTTTATTAATGAAAACATTTAAGAATCAAAAGGTCTTATTCTTTGGTTGTAATGGGGCCATGGGATCAATTTTCAGGTGGGAATTTCAAGAACAGGAAATTTCAAAAGGCTATACAAACAATCAAGCATTGCAAGGCACGACCTTCTAAAATACCTTTCTTCGGGTTTCAGTTTACTTTTCCACCATTCTTTCATTTTATTTTTGCTATTTCTCACTTCTCTTGTCATCCCCTTCTCCATTTTTATTTCTTTTTCTCTATATTTTTTTTTCTTTTTTTTTTCTTTTTGTTTGGAGAAGGGGAGATTTTTTAATTCAAGAGAAAAAAAATTTTCAGATTCATTTTTTTCTTTTCATCATCCCAAACTTTCAACTACATTTTCCAACCCTTTTTGCACAGTACTTTAGAAGGTCCCTCATAAGCATATTTAACAAAACATTTCAGGGTACCAAGAAAAGCATGTTATTCATTAAGGCTCAAAATGGGCAACTACGGGTAGCATTATTCATTCAAAGCTCAGAAGGCCGGAAAAAATACCTATTGCCTCAATCCTTTTCAAAAATGTTCTCAAAAAATTTTCAAGTTTCGAAATGGTTTCAAGTCAAGTTCTAGAGAAAAACAATCCAAGAGGAACACACTCTACACAAAGAACGGGGGCAGATTTAGTGAGTACCCCCTAATGGCTCAAAAGCTCACATTTATCAGTTCAAGAACCAGTGAGAAACACAAATCCATAGAAACACATGCTAATCATCAACTATCCAAGACCATCTCAAGCATATTTAATGAAGCCAATCACAAGAATAGAAAATCAGGGTCCAAAAATTCACTATCACAGAAAAATTGGCACTCAGCTCTCACAATCATAAACTCAATCTAAGCAGGGGTAACCGAATCATGCGATCATGCAAACTTAAGCCTATATGAATGCAATATTTACAATGCAAGCAAAAAGATTACCCCTACCCCAAGCTTAAAGACTTACATTGTCCTCAATGTAAATAATTAAGTTGGAGAGAGGAGAAGAAAAATAAAATAAAGCAAAAAATTGGAACGGCTTACCGAGGCGGTAGCGGGTGCTGACTTTGCTTTCTGGCTTTGCTTTCCCCTGCCCTTTTTCTCCTCCTTCCTTCAAAATCTGGAATCACTCAACAAACTATTAACAGACCTCTTGAGCTTCTCAAATTATTCAAGAGGGGAAATCAAAAACAAAAGAGAAGATGAAAATTAAAAAAAAAAAATTGGGTTGCCTCCCAATAAGCGCTTCTTTAACGTCACTAGCTTGACGAGTAGATACTTCCTTCAATTAACCGGGATCTGCTGGACATAGAATTGCAAGAGCACTTTTCTTCCATGAAACTCCTGTCAAGAGCTGATTTTTCTTAAAAGGCCAACAATTGTGCTTCTGCTTTGCCTTTTTCGCTCTGGGCCTCTTGCCCTTTTTCTTACTCCTTCCTGGTGGAGGTTTTGTTTTCACAAGATGAGCAGGACCAACTTCCTCACCAACTGATGCATCATTTGTTTTGCATAGCTTTAGATTTGCTTTCTGTTGGGCTTTTCCTTCTTCTCTGGAATAGAGGGGTGGTGTTGATGTGCAATGACTTCCTTATCTACTGTGTCCACCACATCCATGCGGAAACACTCCTCTTCCTTGCTCGTGCGATGCATAGCTTCCAATACATTGAAAGTTACTTCCTCTTCTTGCACTCTGAATTTCAACTGGCCTTTTTCTACATCTATCAAAGCCCGACCAGTTGCCAGAAAAGGTCTCCCTAGTATGAGTGGAACTTCAGCATCCTCCTCCATGTCTAAAACCACAAAGTCTGGCTGGGAAGATTAATTTATCCACCTTCACCAACAAATCCTCCACAACACCATAGGGATATGTAATGGAGCGGTCTCACGATTGAAGAGAAATCCCCGTTGGTTTTACCTCACCAATTCCCAGCTTTTTGAAAATGGACAACGGCATAAGGTTGATACTTGCGCCTAGATCGCACAATGCTCTCCTAATGTTCACATGACCAATAGTGCATGGGATAGTGAAACTACCCGGTCCTTCATCTTTATCGGTAACTTCCTCGAATTATAGCACCGCACTCTTGAAGAAGCATAATCGTCTCCTCCTTCCACCGCCTCTTGTTTGTAAGAATCTCTTTCATGAATTTGGCGTAGGAAGGCATCTCACAAGAGCTTCAAAGAAAAGGGATGTTGATATGTAGCTTTTTGAATACATCCAGGAATTTAGAAAATTGTTGGTCTTTTGATTCCTTCTTCAACCGTTGGGGGTACGGGATTCTAAAATATGGGGGCAGCTCTTTGGGATTATCAACCTCTTCCAGAATCTGTCTTTTAGTCTTCTTCTTCGCAAATTCTTCATCAACCAATTTCTCCCTCTGCGGTTTTTCAGCTTCTACACCGGCAGGAATAGAAGTAGTATCTTGGGAAGTTCCGGGTTCTTCGTTGTTTACCTCTTCAAACTGCACCTTATCAGTTCCAGCATCACTTGTCTTTTCTTCCCTCTCTTTTTCTTGTGGATTTAACACTCTCCCACTTCTTGTGATAATTGCCATGCAACCTTCCTTCGGATTTTTCTCTATATCTCCTGGCAATTGTCCTTGAGGTCTTTCTGCCATCTGCCTTGCTAGTTGGCCTATTTGATGCCCCAAGTTCTTGATTGAGGCATTCTGATTCTTCATAGTCTCTTGAGTAGCTTGCATGAACTGGCCTAGAAGGTTCTCCAATTTGCTTGAACTCTCTTGAGGAGGCTTTACTTGAGTACTTGAACTTTGCCCTTGTCTCCAACTAAAGTTAGGATGGTTGCGCCACCCCGGATTGTAGGTGTTGGAGTAAGGATCATTTCTAGGCCCTTGGTTGCCCATATAATTTACCTCTTCTTGTCCAGAACTTCCAACCACATTGATCTCACAGTTTCCATTTGCATGGTTGCCTCCACAGAAATCACACACTGATGCACCTTGAACTTAGACAGCTTGCAGTTGAGAATTCTGCAGTTGAACCGACCCCAATTGCTTGGTAAGAATAGCCATTTGTGCCTTGAGAGCGCCAATTTCATCCATCTCTAGAACACCTCTATTGACCATTGACCGAGAACTAGGCATTTGATAGTCATTGTTAGCCATGTTCTCAATCAAGTCCTTTGCTTCTTCCGGTGTCTTCTGACTCAATGTCCCTCCTGCAGCCGCTTCAATCATACTTCTTGAATTCCTGTTGAGCCCATTAACAAATGTTGCAACCTGCTGCCATGTCTCGAGTTCATGATTTGGACAAGCTGTGAGTAAGGACTTGAACCTCTCCCAGGCTTCATAGAGTGACTCACCATCCCTCTGTGCGAAGGCATTGATCTCTGATCTCAGCTTAATCATTCTTGACGGAGGAAAGAATCGAGATAAAAACTTTCTGACCAAGTCGTTCCAGGTGATGATGCTTCCATGAGGATGAGATTGAAGCCATGCCTTAGCTCTATCCCTCAAAGAGAAAGGGAAAAGCCTTAACCGAATGGCCTCATCGGAAGCTCCATTTAGCTTGATGGTGTCACACAGCTCAATGAAAGTACCAATGTGAGCATGAGGGTCTTCACTCTCCAACCCTCCAAATTGGTTTTGCTGCACAAGGTGGAGAAGTGATGCCTTGATTTCGAAATTATTGCAAGCCACTGCGGGTCTCACAATCGGAGTTCCACATCTATCAACTCTAGGGGAAGTGTAGTCCCCCATTGTTCTCCTAGGTGCATTATTTTTTGCCATGGTGACAGCTGTTACTTCAATTTGTGGTTCTTGCACACTGGGTAACTCAACTTGCTGCTCTTGTCTACTAGAAGATGCTCTTTCTCTGCTCTGTCTTGCCTTGGTTTTCTTTCTATTCCTTCTACAGAGTTTCTCGATCTCAGGTTCGAATTGGAGTTCACCTGGGTCGATTGTACCTCATATACACTGAACAAACGGAGTAGCACAGAACAAACAGAAAAACAGCACTTGCAGAAATTTACAGCAGAGAAACAGAAAATAAGAACGAAAAAAAAACACAGTAGGAAAACAGTAAAAATGCCTAAATTAGGAGTCCCCTTTGGTACTCGTGATATTGGCACACCGATCCCCGGCAACGGCGCCAAAAACTTGACACGGACTCGGCAAGTGTACCGGTTCGTTGCAAGTAATAAAACGGTAAGACCGGATATCGTTCTCAGGGATCGTGGACAATTACCACTTCGCAAATTTGACTACTATCTAGGCGATCGAATTTTGGAGTGAAGGTTGCTCTATCATCTAACAAGCAAACAAGAATAAAATATTTTTTTGTTCTTTTTGGAATTTTTTCAAATAGTTAATGTGCAAACAGAAAGATGAACAACAACTAGATAGAATTGCTAGGGTTAGACTAAGCTAATCCTCCCTTGATTGTTATGAAATGATAAGTAACACAGTTCCTAATTCAATTATGACAATCAAGTCTTTTCTGAAATACTCAAGCCTAATTCCTTAGGTGCATTGAGCCTAAAACCTCAAGTTAAACCCTAATTCCTTAGGTGGATTAACCTGAGATTTTGCATTAAGTAAAGACTTATAAGATTGCAAGCACCTCAAGACCTATTCCTAGGCTCATGAACTACTCGGCATTTGATTCATGAGCAAGCTCTAACACCAACCTTCCAGTTATCTATTAAAACAACTAATCATTCCTAGGGTGATCAAGCCTAAGAAAGCATTAAGCATGGAATCAAACACTCATAAAGAACAAGGAAACTGCATTATAATCAAGTCATTTTACAACCAAGTTCAGATAGCAATAGTCTAACCCCAACAAAGGGGAGTTTAGCTACACATAATTGAAGACAAAACAAAAGAGAGAATTACAGAGATAAACAAAGGAGAGAGCTCCATGGAATGATGCACAGCAGCCATAGCAGCAGAGGATCTGATTCTAGGGTTTTCTCTCCATCTTTCTTCTGTTCTGCTCAGTTCTTTTATAACTCGTGGCCGGTCACGGCCGTGATAGCCATCACGGCCAGGCCGTGATAGCCATCACGGCCAGGCCGTGACGGGTTTTGTCTCTTGCAGTTCTGGCAAACTTACTTTCTCGCGAGGCGAGCCCTTATTCGCGACGCGAGCCAGCTTTTTCATACCCGTGATCGCCATCACGGCCAAGCCGTGATGGATTCTGACTTGTGGAGGTTTCTGGGTCACGGCCGTGATGTACCTCACGGCTAGGCCGTGATCGTCTCTGACTTTTGGTGGTTTTGGCACAATCACTCTCTCGCGAGGCGAGCTATCATTCGCGTCGCGAACCAATTTTTCACGCTCTTGATCTCTATCACGGCCAAGCCGTGATCGTCTCTGACTTTTGGTGGTTTTGGGTCACGGCCGTGATAGCCATCACGGCCAGGCCGTGATAGATTCTGACTTTTGGCCCCCTTCTTCTTCAGTTTTCAGGCCTTCTCTTCATCTCAGCTTCCTCATGGCTAAAACTTGGGCATTTAATCAAAAATCCCTACAAAACAACACACAATACCACCTTATCCGTTCCAAAGGAAAAACTAAACAAAATCCAACTAAAATGGCCTAACTAAATGCAAATGCATGCAGAAATGTACATGGAAAATGAGGTGAAATCACACTCATCAATACACGTCTGTGGAGGTATCACAGATGGACCGGACTCTTCAGTGCCTTTTTTGTATAACCTAGAGACATGTCCTGGCTGTCTGCATTTAAAACAAATAATGCCCTGAATCTTGCAGTTCTTTGTAGCATGACTCATGCCACACTTAATGCACTTCGGTAGAGACTTCCTAGATGATCCGGAACCTCCACTGTTGTCACCAACATATTTCCTTTGTGGCAGTGTCCGCATTGTTCTTGTGTATGGTTTTTCCTATAATTTCTTGTTATCTCTGAACCTCAAAGGTCCACAACTCCCCTTTCTATTTTTACCCTTCTCCAGATCTCAAGGAACTCGACACTCATCCATCAAGATCGGAAACTGCAGTAGTTTCAATGACAAGATTGTCTTCCTCATTTCAACTTTCAGATTTTCCTCGAACTTCCTACAGGTCCGTCCTTCCTCGGCATCCTTCAGATACAACTCTTTAAACTTAATCAACTCTTCCAACTCAGCGGCATATGCAGTGATAGTCATGTCCTCTTGTCTGTGCTGCAAGAATTCAATCTCCTCTACACGACTCACTTCAATGGAAGCATACTTCTCCAGAAATCTGCTCCGAAACACATTCCAGGTGATCGCTTCTTGTCTTGCTACTAGCATCTGGCAGGTTTCTCTCCACCAAACTTCAGCATCTCCTACTAATAGAAATGTCGCACAAGCTACCTTCCAATGATCAGGGTACTCCATAGTTTGCAAGTTCCTTTCTATTTCCGTAATCCAAAGATCTGCTTTCTCCGGATTAAGCTCACCATCAAATTGAGATAGATTACTACGACAAAATTCAGCTAATCCTCGCCTCTCAGCAATCTCATCATTCTGTCGGGCCACAGTTGTTGCTAGCTCCTTCAAGACTTGTACAGTTGCACTCATATCTTTAGCATCCTTGATTGTCGAATCAAGTCTACTCGTTCACGGACTAACCATGATTTTCTATAAAAGCACGGTAGTCAGAACTAGGAAGAAAACATTATAACAAAATCTGTCCAATATTATTCCTCCTTAGGAATAATAATGAAAAGATCAACAAACAATGTTGTATCCTTTCGGAACAACGTCATGAAAAACATAAACTCAACCAAGGATAGAATAAAGTGATTATCCTTTCAAACATTGGTTCTTCATAGAACCAAGAACACAAAACAACACAAGACACAACCAGAGAAAACACAACACAAACGACGACAGACTTAAACTCCAAGCCCAAAAGACTCGGCCAGCTCTGATATAAAAAATGTAACACCCTTCTCGAGTGCTACATCGTACGTGACATTTTAAGGCCAAAAAGTAGGTTAATTAAAATTGGCTATAAAAGAATGGGGTATTTTTCTTTTTCTTTTTCTTAAATCTTAAATATAAGGATAAATCACACTTTTGGTCCCCAAATTATTATCAAATGTTCAATTTGGTCCCCAAGTTTTTAAATGGTTCATTTTGGTTCCCTAATTCTTAAAACGTGTTCAAATAGGTCCTTATGTCATGTTGACTAACGGCGGCGTCAAGTTGACTAAGGGACGAAAATTAAAATTTTAAAAACTTGAGGACCAAATTGAATATTTTTAAAACAATTTGGGGACCAAAATGAACATTTTAAAATAATTTGAGGACCAAAATGAACATTAAAATATTAAATTTAATTCCACGTGGCATTAGGAAGGACGTCGCCGTTAGTCAACTTGACGGAAGCACCTATTTGAACATATTTTAGGAATTAGGGGACCAAAATGAACCGTTTAAAAACTTGGGGACCAAATTGAACATTTAATAATAATTTGGGGACCAAAAGTATAATTTATCCTAAATATAACTACTTTGATTTAAAGGAATGGATAATAAAATATTACAGTACCACAATTAAGGTCATGAGTTCGAAAATCATTTACATAATGCACAACCGACTCATAAACAGAAAGCATAGAAATGTACACAGACACTACATAAAGATATGGAGACGCAACTCCTAAAATATAAGATACATGGAGTCGCAGCCCCATAAATAGTTTCATTAACTCCCAAACGTACCCAGCTGACCAAACTTAAATAGAAAAGACAATTATCTCTCGTCCATCGTGAGAAGAATGAAACTAACTGACGAGACCTAGTGGAATCTCTATTTGAGTCCACTGCCGGTGTCGTCACAAAAGACACTACTAGAGTCACTGCAAAAGTAACTCTCAAACTAAGCCATTTCCCTTTCAAAGGAAAAACCATAACCTACAAACTATTGACTGTCATGCCTATCTCAAGTAAAGAAAGGTTAGGCATAACTTAAACCCTAATACCATCGCCTTGAACACTATGAAGTCTAGAAGACGTCCAATAGAAGCTCCACCATAATGTTCGCATGATCGAACCTCGATCTCTATGATGAATCAGTCAAACGTCATCTTGACATCTCAATCTTCTCAATGGAATATAGAAAGCACATAGCCAGCTGACATAGGAAAAATAAAATAAGGAGGTGAGATTCTATTTATCTTACACATAAGGCAGACATGCAGTGGTACGACTTACATGTACATAATACAACAATACTATATTCCTTTTATCTCCCATTTTAATTCTGCAACTCAAAACTCCAAGAATATAATATACCAAAGTTGACGGTAAGCTTATCAAGCATACCGGGCACGGTTTGTCCATCGGAGGACAGGAATAGAGAGAACTGATTGAAACCGTATAGTCTCATTCCTACACAGTCTCAAGGAATATCTGATTCTAATATCGGAGCTAATTTGATATTTTGGAAAGGAATGGGTAGTACAGGTTTCACATCCACCCACCTCAGGCACCATGTGTGGCTAGCTGACTAGGCACAAAACGCTTGAATCATAATGTACGTACAATCATAATCGCATGTGATCTCAAACTCTCTGTAACACATTAGGCTCTTTATGAAACCTCTACAACCGGAACTCAACTTCCTGGGCACAACGACCTCACCGAACATAGTATTAACTATGTATCTGGGAAAAATTGCCGGAATACATCCAATTGGTCTATCCATCGGATAACCTCGTGACTCCACCAGAATCCACTCGATGTCAATCTCTGACAGACGATATTCTCAGGTACAAATCATTGGCTCTTCACTAATCCATGGTTCTAAAACAGACTTGTCGTGTTTGTGTAAAGATGTTTTAAGGAAAAGAAAAATCTGGGCAAAGGAAACGATTAATGCTTAAGTGTGAATATACTAAAGGTTTGAATTAACACGTAGTATAGTGAGGCAACAACTTTGTCTAAGAAGTGAATTGCTCTTGAACTAAATGGAGTTGGTTTAGACCCCCACAACACACATTATACCTTTGAACTTGTGTAAACTCCGCGATAAGTAACAACACAAATATTCACAATATAAAAGCCTTCTCACATACCTTGTGTTTCCCATGAGTGTTTTAGAAAGATTGCCTAAGTTTTTCATAGAAGACGGCTTTTACTGTTGGAACCAAAGTGGTTTTGGCTAAAATAATCTCTTAAGTTTTGATGTTAACAAAAATGTCAAATTTGTATGGCAAAGTTATGCCAAAGATCTAACTGTTTATTCTAGCTTGCAGGATTGTTTAAAGTATTGCTAGACAAGGAAACTTATCTTTCGCTTCTTAGTTTTGCTAAGAAACAGTATCGGATTTAAGACTCTACTCTCTAGACGAGCCTTCAAAGTTGTGGTAAAATTCTGAGTCTATAAGGTTATCGCTAGACGAGGTATTAAAAATTGACTAAGTTAAAAAACACTAGATGAGTGTCTAAGTCTATGTGTAATATAAGTAGTAGACGAGAAAAATAATAACTCTCAGAAAAATAGCAAGTCAAAAGACTTGTAACTAGACGAGAAGTCATCTAGACGCAGATCGGTAATCCAACCTATTTCTATACATAGTTAAAATTGCGTGTCCAAAGACTTGTGCGTCCACAGGTAACTGAAACTGAACCCGTCTAGTCAAAGTGAATTTACTTCAAATGATTGTTTATTTAATTCGAAGGAATTTGTGTCTATTTCCTGTATTGCTTGAATTGTTTAACCTTTGTTTCTTGAGATTAGAAACATAGTACCATCGAGAACACAAATCTTTGTACTATGACATTAATATTGCTGTAAAGTTAAACCAAGTACGAAGAAGGAAAGTCAGAAAGCAACCTTTAGTAAAAAAGGGAAATGACAGCATTATTTTGAGCATTCTTCTGATAACCAAGAGCACTTGTCCAGAAAGCATATCAAGCTATCAGTCTCAACGGATCCTAGCATTTAATGCTATGTCTCAATGGATAAAAATTGAAGACCGTTGAAGAAGATCAAGGTAGAGAAGCACTTCATCTATAAATATTGGACGATCCCCAGTGTAGAAATAGATCTTCGCTCTGATATTCAAAGTGCCAAAAACTCTGCTCAAAGTTCTCTTGAACAAATTCATTTTGCAATCTCAACTGATCTTAATCTTTTATACTCTCACACATAGTGAGCTTGTAAGGTCATTCTTTAAATCTCTTTGTTAGAGTTAGAGCCTGAAGAGGCTTGGTAGAGAAAGAATACTTGTAAACCTTAAGAGGTGTTGAATATTTGTAAAGCTATTGGATTATAGTGGAGAAAACCTTCAGGTATAAGGGACTAGACGTAACTCTTGGTTGGAAGAGAGTGAACCAATATAAATCAACTATGTGGATCTTTTATCCTTATCTTTTACAGACTTTGCTTATACTAACTGTCGGGATTTGGATATGAGTTTGTTAACTCTTTAGAAAGGTTATTTTGTTTGTGTGTACTTGTTTTGTTTTGCTTGCAAAAAGGTTTTAAGAAAATCCTTTTTCGAAAAACTGTTAAGAAACACAATTCAACCCCTCTTCTTGTGTTTCCCTGTGTCAACTTCAGTTGGTATCATATCTCAGTCTCGAAAGGGTTGAGCATCTAACAAGTGCTGAGGGAGTAATATCCAGCAAGCATGGATACAGAAGGACAATCAATCAACGGACCTCCACTCTTCGATGGTAGTGATTATGACTATTGGATAAAGAGAATGATGGCTTTTCTTGATGCACAAAACGTGAATATCCGGGAGCTGATTGAAACTAGCTATACTGAGCCAAGAGGTGACAGTGGAGCTGCTGTTCCTAGAGCTCAGTGGACTCTAGAGCAGAAGACTTAACATCAACTCAATCTGAAGGCCAAACACTACTTGATGTGTGCTATCACCAGATCTGAGCATGATAAAGTCCATAGTTGTAACACAGCTAAGGAAATATGGGATACTCTAGCCCTAGCTCATGAAAGGTCATCCCAAGTCAAGGAGTCAAAGATATGCACGATGGTTCACCAGTATGAGTTATTCAAAATGGCAGAACATGAAACCATAGATCAAATGTTTGGAAGATTCCAAACTATGACAAACAGTCTTAGATCTCTTAGAAAGACCTATGAGAATAGAGATCATGTCAGAAAAATATTTAGGAGCTTACACAAACAGTGGAGACATAAGGTCAATGCTATTCAGGAGGCAAAGAACCTCAATACTCTTACTTTAGAAGAGCTTCTTGGATCTCTCAAAGTCTATGCGCTTGAGCTCAATGAAGAAGAGAGTACCAGAAAAGGGAAGTCCATTGCCCTAAAAGCCAAAATGGCTAGTTCATCAAAAGTTCTAAAAGCTGAGGAATCCTCAGATGAAGCAGGCCTTTCTGATAGTGATGAAGGATCTGATGAGGATGAACCAACTTTCGTCTCCAGAAAGATTCAACATATGTGGAGAACGAAAGGTGGTTTCAGAAGGATGCAGTTTAACAAAAATTTCTTCAAAGAAAAATCAAACTCTAAGGAAAAAGTCCCACCTCTGTGCTTCGAGTGCAAAAAGCCTGGTCATTTCAAAGCTGACTGTCCAGAACTGAAGGATAAAAGGAAGTTCTTCAAAAAGAAGAAAGGACTAATGGCTACTTGGGAGGACATGGATCTATCATCATCTGAAGAAGAGGTAAATATATGTCTCATGGCTGGCACGTCTTCAGAAAGTGAATACACTGATGATGAGGTAATGGAATCTGACTCATTTACTTTACAAGAAGCCTTTGATGAGTTATTACACAACTCGTCCATTCTATCTCATGAATATAAAAATCTCAAAAAGAAATTTTCCAAGTTGACTAAGGAGTATGATAAAGTCTGCATGGAAAGGTAAGCTCTTGTAAATTAAAACAAGAAGCTTAAGTCAGAGAATGTCAGTCTAATTGACAAACTCAAATTTGAGCCTGATGTCTCGAGTGAAGTTGCAAAACTGAAGCAAGATGTGACATATCTGACAAACACCCTGTCTAAATTTGTAGGAGGCTCAGAAAAGTTGAGCTTGATATTGAGGTACTCTATGTCACCTCATGATAAGTCTAGCTTAGGCTATGACAAAGAGAAGCAGGAAGTATCTCACAAAGTATCTAAACCTCATGCACATCATAGAGTTTCTAAAACTCAAGCACAACATATAAAACAAAATCAAGCTCGTCCAACACTTACTGTAAAGTTTATGGAAAAAAGTGGTCATATAACATCTAGATGCATACATCACAAGCATGTCAAGTATGCTCATCCAGTGACTACTAACAAGAAAGGACCCGAGTCAATCTGGGTACCTAAAGATAAGATTATACCTGTTGCAGATTTGCTTAACAACAGGAAACAAACATGCATCTTGGTACTTGGACAGTGGTTGCTCACGTCACATGATGGGAGAAAGGTGTATGTTCCAAGACCTTAGACACAAAGATGATGGCTGGGTTACCTTTGGAGGTAATCAAAAAGGAAAGATCATTGGAGTAGATAAAATTGGTAAACATCATTTTCCCTCCATTGATAATGTTCTTTTAGTTGATGATTTAAAATACAATCTGTTGAGCATAAGTCAATTATATGATAGTGGGTTTGTTGTTTCTTTTGATAAGAACATGTGTAATGTCAAGAAAACTGATGGATCACTCTTATTCACTGCCAAGAGGCAAAACAATCTATATAAGATTGACTTAGAGGACCTAACAAATCAAAGTATCTCATGTCTAGTGTCCATTGAAGATGAGCAATGGATTTGGCACAAAAGGCTAGGTCATGCAAGCTTGAAATTAATTTCAAAGTTGAATAAGCATAACCTCGTGAGAGGATTACCAAACCTCAAGTACAAATCTGATGCTCTCTATGATGCATGTCAAAAGGGAAAACAAGTCAAAGGTTCATTTGAATCTAAGAATGTTGTTAGTACCAATAGACCACTAGAGTTGCTACACCTTGATCTCTTTGGTCCAATAAGGATTGCCTCTGTCAGTGGTAATAAATATGGTCTAGTCATAATAAAGGACTACACTAGATGGACATGGGTTATGTTACTAGCTCACAAGGATGAGTCATTCAGGGTTTTCTCTGTATTCTGCAAACGTGTACAAAATGAAAAAGGCATGTATATCACTTCAATCAGAAGTGACTATGGGGGAGAGTTTGAAAATGAGCAATTTGAAAGGTTCTGTGAGGAAAGTGGTATTCTTCCCAACTTCTCAATACCTAGAACACCACAGCAAAATGGCATGGTAGAGAGAAAGAACAGGTCTCTTCAAGATATGGCTAGAACAATGCTCAATGACCACTTTTTCCCTAGACACTTCTGGGTTGAAGCTGTTAATACTGCCTGCTACATTCAGAACAGAATATACATAAGGCCAATTCTGAATAACTCTCCTTATGAATTATAGAAAGGATGAAAATCCAACATATCTTACTTTCATCCTTTTGGTTGTAAATTCTTTATATTAAATACTAAAGATCAACTTGGTAAGTTTGATGCTAAATTAGATAATGGAATTCAGTTAGGATATTCTGAGTCATCTAAAGACTTTAAAGTTTACAATTCTAAAACTTTAGTAGTTGAAGAATGTATACATGTTAAATTTGATGGCAAACAGCCTGATAAGAAATTATCAGAGCTTGATGAAGCATTTGCAGATTTGAATCTTAAAGATTCTCAAAATCCAGTAAACATCAAACCTAATGATCAAGTGGACGATTAATAACAACCTGAGTCAGAAACTTCATAACAAGAAAGTGTTCAAAGATCATGGTACTTCAAAAATTACCATCCTCAAGATCAAATCATTGGAAGTCCCAGTGATAGGCTGAGAACCAAATCAACATTCAAAGAGAAAGATGATTCTGCTTTAGTCTCTTAGTTAGAACCAAAGACAGTAGACGAGGCTCTACTGGACGAGGGTTGGATTCTGGCAATGCAAGAGATATTAAACTAGTTCGAAAGAAGTGAAGTGTGGACTCTTGTACCTCTGCCAAGGAATAAATAAGTAATTGGAACCAAGTGGGTTTACAGAAACAAGCTTGATGAAAATGGTAAAGTGGTAAGAAATAAAGCAAGACTTGTTGCTCAAGGTTACTCTCAGGAAGAAGGTATAGATTATACGGAAACCTTTGCTCCTGTTGCTAGATTAGAAGCTATATGCATTTTATTATCTTTTGTTGCACATCATAATAGTATGCTTTATCAAATGGATGTAAAAAGTGATTTCTTAATAGCTTTATAAATGAGGAAGTGTATGTTATGTAACCTCCGGGTTTTGAAAGTGAAACCCATCCTGAACATGTATATAAGCTAAAGAAAGCTTTATACGGTCTCAAACAAGCTCCTAGAGCTTGGTATGAAAGGCTAAGTTCATTCCTAATGGACAATGTATAAAGTAGAGGAAAGGTTGATGTAACCTTGTCTAGAAAATCCAGCAAGTCTAGTTTTATAATTGTACAAATATATGTTGATGACATAATCTTTGGTGCTACTAATGAATCTATGTGCAAAGAATTTTCTAACCTAATGCAGAAAGAATTTGAAATGATGCGGGAGAACTCAAATTCTTCCTTGGATTTCAAGTAAAAAAAACAGTGGACGAGGTGTAAATCCATCAAACCAAGTATACAAAATAACTCTTAAATAAGTTCAAAATGGATGGCTGCAAACCAATGAACCCACATATGCACCCCACATCCATATTGAACAAAGGTGACAAATATAAAAAGGTAGACTAAAAGGTATATAGAGGTATGATAGGATCTCTCTTATATCTTATTGCGTCTTGACCTGATATTATGTTCAGTGTTTGCTTATGTGCTCGATTTCAATATGATCCTAGAGAATCTCACTTATCGGCAGTTAAAATAAAATTTAGATATTTAAAAGGTACTACTAATCTAGGCTTGTGCTTTAAGAAAAATGATGATTACAAATTAGTTGGTTTTTGTGATGCTGACTATGCTGGAGACAAAATAGAAAGGAGGATGTCACTTCATTGGAGCTAATTTAGTCTCATGTCAAGAAAAAGACAAAGTACCATTGCCTTATCAGTTGCTGAAGCTGAGTACATATCAGCTGCAAGTTGTTGATCACAACTTCTTTCGATCAAACATCAATTGGAGGACTACAATGTGTTTGTAAGTAGTATTCCACTTATGTGTAATAACATTGTTGCAATCAATCTATCTAAGAATCCAATTGTGCATTCAAGATCTAAGCACATTGAGATTAAACATCATTTTATTAGAGATTATGTACAAAAAGGTGTTATTGATATACAATTTGTAGATACTAATCATCAATGGGCATATATCTTTACTAAACCTTTTGCTGAGGACATATTTTTCTTTTATTAGAAAGTATCTTAATAGGATATGTGTGGATTAATATGTCGTCCAGTCATGGCCATCTACTGTATGTTAAATGTGCATCCAACGCTTATCGCGTCTATTTCCTGTTTGCATGCTCATATCTGACTCATCTATGCTCTTTGCTATTATTTGCATTTATTATGTCTAAGACATATTTAATTCAAAATTTTCTTTGCTGAGTCAGTTATATCCAACATTTCTTTAACTTGCTTTTTACAGTTTCAAAAACCTGCGCCATGACAGCATTTAATGCATGTCCTATCACACATCTTTCATTTATTTTATTTTAGAACTATTTTTCAGAGAGAAACTCTTCATATTTTGAAACCTTTTTAAGTGTGTCTCTTCCCTCTGAAAAACTTTTTACTCTCTCTGAACCTGTAACTTCTTACGAAAGTATTCTCTGTATCTCTAGCCCTAAACCTTCAAACCTTCGAAAATTGCTTCTTCATCTGCTGTTGGTACCTATAATGTCAACGCTCTTGAGATTGGGATAGAGCATCACTTCGAGTTTGGCATTCTGAAGGAATACAATGTTGATGTTAGTCACTACATCAATGTTGTTGGTTGGGGAGGATTGTTTGTTGAAAAGGTCTCTGTGTACCCAGACCTGATTAGGGCCTTCTGGAAGAAACCCGAAGTTGTTGAGACTGAAATTTCTACTACAGTGTTGGGCACCAAGGTGGTTGTATCTAAAGCTACGATCACAACAACGATTCATTGTGCTCAGGAAGGTCTAACCCTAACTGAGAAATTGGAGGAAGAACTGGGTGGACCAGAAGTCATTGTTGCTTTTCTGATGAGGAGTGATACTGTAAGAAATCACTCATGGAAGGCTGTGGAGATGAAGGATGAAGTTCGTATTTTTCATCAAATCCTGAATAAGACAGTTCTGCACAAGGCTGGTTCTAAGGACAACCTTTCTCCCCTACATAAGTTATGTCTCTGCCACTTGGTAATTGAGACTCAGGTCAACTTGCCTTATATCTTATTTGGTAGATTCAGAGATTATGTTATTCACGGGGAGAAGGCAATTATCATTCCTTTCTGTCATTTACTATCAAAGATCTTCAAAGCTCAATAAATCTATGCGAAGCTTGAATCCGTGTCTTCTGAGGAACAAGCTGCAATCCTCAAGAAGAAGGGTATGTCTGCTGCTGTCTTTGACAAAGTAAATCTGACAAACATGAAGCTCAGTTCAGTTATTCTGGTAGAACTGGCCAAGAAGGAGGAGTTACTAAAGGTCAAGGAAGAATAGATAGAGTTAAATGAAGTTGAAACTCTAGGGATGAAAAAGAAGATAGTTGGACAATGAGTTAAAACAACTCGTCTAGCTGCTGCCAAGAAGCCTGCTGCTGGGATGGTCATCAGGGAACCAAGGGCTTATGAACCACAAGATGTCTCAAGACAGGAGAGGAAAATGAAGTTCATCCTGTCACACAATGGGATGATGATGAGGACAACTTGCCAATTGGATCAGTGCTGAAGAAGCAGAAGCACATTACTGTTCCAACAAGGGCAAGGCAGCAACCCTCAAGGAAGGCTAAGTCCATTGTGACTTCTGAGGTAGTACTTCCAGCTAATGATCCTATTCAATTAGCTGTTAATGCTCTTGTAGAGAGTTTTTGTAACACCCCATTTTTCGTGTTAAGCCTTTCTTAAGTGTTTATGCATGTTGTTAAGTTTAACCTTAGAAAGGTTCAATCCTTTTAGAGTCCTGGTAACTTGTTTCACCGTTTTGGCCATATCTTGAGTTCTAGATGTCCGTTTGAGGTGATCTTTGATGTGTTGGAAAGCTAATAGAATTATATAAAAGTCTTATTCAAGTGTTTTGGCCAAATTATGTTGTTAGTATGCACGGTCATACATAATTATGCACGGCTGTACATATTGTCGATTCGCTGAACGCTTCGTAAATAACTATGCACGGCAATACATCATGAAGCACGTCCGTACATACTATCCTAATAGTATAAATAGGTGGCTTACCGGGGTTGCAGCTGTAACCCTCAAAATTGGCACATTGAGAAATCCTAGTGTGACAGAAACCTCTTCCCTTTCCATTCCCTTGAACCCTTTGAAGTTCTTGTCATTCTTGCTCCGGTTTTGGGAGAGTAGTCATGCATTAGTGTCAGTAGAGGTAAGTCGGTTATCCCTCTCTATTAATCTCTTTTCCTAATTGTTGGATTGGGATTAATTGGTTGTTCTTATGTTTGGCCAAGGCTTGGGAAACTCATCGAGCCACTTGAGGTAACGCGACCAATTTGCTTTCGGGGTTTGATCTTCATACCAGGTATGGGGAGAAGGAATAGTATTGATGAGTAGGCATTGAGGGCAGCGTAAGATGAATGGTTAACCCATGACCCTGTCATGTGTTGTTTGTCTATTTGATGTTAATTAATATATGTATTGTATGATTCTAATGTTAATGGCATACTTTAATTGTTGTACTGTTGATGTTAGTTATTGGTGATGTATGATTGCATGTTATTGGTATGCCCAATTGAGTATGATATTTAATGATGTCTTTTAATGATTATGATGATGATGATGATGATGATGATGATGTTGTTGTGCTCTGAATGAGTGTTGATTGTTGAGGCTGTTATGCCAACAATGACGTTAATAAGACTCTAACCAATTAATAGGGCTTATTAATGATGTTAAGACCTTAGAAGAGATGTTAATAAAGATGAATGCATTTAAGGGATGTTTCCCAGTTTGTTCATAAGACATGAATATAGTATGAGAGGCAAGGTTATGTTCAAAGGTTTGGTTAAAGACCCTAGGACTGACTCATCAGCGTTTTAGGAACATTAATAATGAAGCTGGAATTAAAGGATTAATTCCCCATAATGATAAGACATGGAAATTAATTAAGAATAATGAAACTGATGAGTGATGGTGTAGCTTAAACCAATAGGTTTGATCCTTGAACGCCCTAGGAAACATAGTGAGGGTTATTCAACCCTTCTGTCCAGAAACAGTACGGCCAGGCTCCATTGAGCAAGACCGTGCTCAACAATCAGCATGACCGTGCTTGACTTAACAGTCAGCATGCTCGTGTTGGGGGAAGCACGCCTGTGCTTCCCTGTACAGATCAGAACTCAGAACAGTAACAAGGGGTGTTTCACCCCAAACCCTTCTAATAATAAAGAAGACACCAAACCAAGTAAAGACAAGTTAGATAACTTAAAGACAATAATGTACCTTGGTAGCCGAGTGGCCAAGAGGGCCTTGATGCTTATTGGTCAAGGTGTTGAGCTCTGGTGCCCATGGACCAGAGTATTAATAATTAAAGTGGAAAGATGTTGTTCTGTACCTTGGTAGCCAAGTGGCCAAGGGGGCCTCGATAGCTGAGTGGTCGAGGTGTTCAGCTCTGGTGCTTATTGGCCAGAGTGTGGTTGTTCTATACCTTGGTAGCCGAGTGGCCAAGGGGGCCTTGATGCATAATGTCAAGGTGTTGTTAAAAGATATTGGACATTGGTAGCCGAGTGGCCAATGGGGCCTTGATGCTTAATGGTCAAGGTGTTGAGCTCCGGTGCTTATTGACCAGAGTGTAAGTGCAAAGAATATGTGATAAAGATTAAAGACTACAGATTAAAGATAACATTGATGGTGATAAAACTTGGGTAGCCGAGTGGCCCAAGTGGAGGTGGTGATTGTTGGTTGTGAGCTATGTTGCTCATTCATGCATTGGAGTAGTGGAGTAGCGCTGCATCGCATCACATACCTAGTTTGGAATGATATATATATATATATAGAGGATATTAATATGATGAGATGATTACGTTGGATATGCTATGTTTATATGATGCATGTTCATCTTGCTAACTTCTTCCATGCCATTATGTTGATATATATGTTTCTTACTCCCTGTCTTTTGTTGTTGCTTGCATGTTTCTTTTGCATATTCAGAGGATGGTGAGAAGCTTGCTGAGGAGTGACTCTGAGGAGCCACTACTCGTAATTTAGTTTGTTTCAATTTTTTAGTTTTTTATCCGAGTTGTTTTATCGGATTGGTTATACCAGCTCTGTAATGTGACATCGGGGTTGAGTTTCGTTTATATTTCAGATATGTTACATTTTCTTTTATAAATATGTTTAAGTTTTCCGCGTTGAAGTTATGTTACAATGCGTCAGCCTCTGCCCGATTTTTTATTATTATGATATAATATGCATGTGTTCTCTTTTCCTTTTATATCTTTTACGCTTTATGAATACATGCCAGGTAGAGGGAGTCACAGCTTTAATTTTCCTGTCAACACCACTGCACCATCACAAACTGAAACCCAAATCCAAACTTTTCCACAACAACATTATCAACCATCCTTACTCATCCCAAAACAACCAACCATATATGAACCACAATCCCCTCCTCAACACATAGCCTCACCACAAATTTTCCCTGCTCACTCACCCATTCAAACTTCACCAATCAGACCTCAATTTCAACCCATCATTCCCTCTGATGATCCCTGGTTTAATGAACCAGATGATGTTGGGATCAACCTAGGTGCACCATTTCCAAAACTGCCTAAAATCACATTTCCATACACTAACCCCTCCACTCTGTATGTTGGCAAAGCTGAAAGCTGAGCCTGAGTAAAAAGAGATTGGAGATTCCTGTATCATACTCACCAGCCTGAACCAGAATCAAGAAGGCCTTTTTACCCTTTACCTAAGTATGAGTATGAACCAGAACCCACCTACTACCCCTGGCATGTACCTATACCATATGAAGAAGATGGCCCTCTTCTATCTGCCATGTATAATGCCCATGGACCCCTTCTTACTCACTTGCCACAACAAAAGTTCCCACCAAAGAAAATCTACCCTAATCTCATCAAACTTCCACTTTTCAAACCCCATACTGATGGTGTTGACAGAGATATTATCCTTGTCTGGTGGACTGTGCCATCAAAAGTAGTAGAGGTAGATAAAATACCTCTCCAAAGGTCAAGAACCTGGCTACCACAGATTCATCTTGGACAAGAATGTCAAGTGGAAGAAATTTGTGCATCCCAGAGAATATGGGAGTGCTGCTGATGTGATTGATCACATCATGTGTGCTCATCTCAAGGCAGAGTTTGAGCTGCCAATTTCGTTCCACCTACTTGGCTGTATCACTCATCCAAGCACACCAAGGTTGACATGCGACCTCCAAGGATTTGTCCCAGATTGCCAATGATTGACTTGAATAAGGACAAGGATGCAAAGAAGAGACTGAACACTCTCACTATGCCTGCACTTAATTCCTGCATTATAGATCCAAGTCCAGACCCTCTAGCTGACCAAGAATTCATCAACTTTTTGCTATCTGAAGATGAGGAAAAGAGGACACTTGAAGATGTCAGAGGCTATTGGGCTTGTCACATCAAGACTTGTAATAAAGAAGCCTCCTCCTCATGACTTAATGAAACTGACAAGAGAACCATTCCTACTGTTAGAGGAAAATATGGTTTCTCCTCTGTCAGATATTACATTCATGAGGATACTCTTGGCATTCCTCTGATCGGTACAATCTTTTGAGGAAATAGAAGAGATTGTTGTTGAAGGTCCCGACTTAACTGAGAAAGTTGTGCAGACTGAGGCTATTAATGAAGAAGTTGTTGAATCTATCAGTATACAAGGTATTTCTGGCAAGCAATCATCTCAACCTCTAGCACTGGCAGTTGTTCATCCTGAAGCACAACCTCAACACTCACAAGCTCTGAGCATAATGCAAGAACAAGGCCACATGACTACTACTGTTGAAAGCTCAAGAACTTCCTTGCCACCTGATCTGGATGAAATTAGCACAAGGAAAATTGAAGCTCAGGTAGAGAAGTCCCTGAAACCTTCCAATGCTATCCTCAATCAAATGCTTCAGTTGCTCTCCAATTTCCAACAAACCCAAGGTCAACCTGTTCCACCTCCTCCACCTCCTCAAAATCAAAACCCACCTCCTCCTCCTCCACCTTCTAATCCTTAGTCTTCATTTACTTTATTCTCTTTTTCTCTCTGTTTATAGCTGACAATGATGGTTAACCCTATTCACCTTTTTGTCCGATGACAAAAAAGGGGGGAGAAAGGATAGAGAATTAAATTTATAAAGAAGCCTTTTGAATGTCTAAGTCTTCATCTGCATAAGCATATATGTGCTTTCTCCTTGCTATAATGCATGTTTTTGTTTTTGCTCTGATATTTGTTCTCTGCTAAACATATGCTCTGATGCTGGTTTTGAATTGCTCTGTGCTCTAACACTTAGCTCTCTATGCTTATTTTGCTAATTGTTAAAATTATTTAAGTTTATGTATGCTTTGTCTTAGGGGGAGCTCTATAGCTCTCTTAGACTTTGCTCACTCAAATTTAATTAGTTTTTGTCATCATCAAAAAAGGGGAGATTGTTGGAACCAAAGTGGTTTTGGCTAAAATAATCTCTTAAGTTTTAATGTTAACAAAAATGTCAAATTTGTATGGCAAAGTTATGCAAAAGATCTAACTATTTATTCTAGCTTGCAGGATTGTTTAAAGTATTGCTAGACGAGGAAACTTATCTTTAGATTCTTAGTTTTGCTAAGAAACAGTATCGGATTTAAGACTCTACTCGCTAGACGAGCCTTCAAAGTTATGGTAAAAGTCTGAGTCTATAAGGTTATCGCTAGACGAGGTACTAAAAATTGACTAAGTTAAAAAACACTAGATGAGTGTCTAACTCTATGTGTTATTAATATAAGTAGTAGACGAGAAAAATAATAACTCTTAGAAAAATAGCAAGTCCAAAGACTTGTAACAAGACGAGAAGTCATCTAGACAAAGAATCAGTAATCCAACCTATTTCTATACATAGTTAAGATTGCGCGTCCAAAGACTTGCACGTCCACAGGTAACTGAAGCTGAACCCGTCTAGTCAAAGTGAATTTACTTCAAATGATTGTTTATTTTATTCGAAGGAATTTGTGTCTATTTCCTGTGTTGCTTGAATTGTTTAACCTTTGTTTCTTGAGATTAGAAGCATAGTACCATCGAGAACACAAACCTTTGTACTCTAACACTTATATTGCTGTAAAGTTAAACCAAATACGAAGAAGGAAAGTCAGAAAGCAACCTTCGGTACAAAAGGGAAATGACAGCATTACTTTGAGCATTCTTTTGATAACCAAGAGCACTTCTCCAAAAAGCATATCAAGCTATCAATCTCAACGGATCCTAGCATTTAATACGATGTCTAAACGGATACAAATTGAAGATCGTTGAAGAAGATCAAGGCAGAGAAGCACTTCATCTATAAATACTGGACGATCCCAGGTGAAGAAATAGATCTTTGCTCTGATATTCAAAGTGCCAAAAACTATGCTCAAAGTTCTCTTGAGAAAATTCATTTTGTAATCACAACTGATCTTAATCTTTTATACTCTCACATAGTGAGCTTGTAAGATCATTCTTTAAATCTCTTTGTTAGAGTTAGAGCCTGAAGAGGCTTGGTAGAGAAAGAATACTTGTAAGTCTGAAGAGGTGTTGAATACTTGTAAAGCTATTGGATTATAGTGGAGAAAACCTTCAGGTAGAAGGGGCTGGACGTAGCTCTTGGTTGGAAGAGAGTGAACCGGGATAAATCAACCGTGTGAATCTTCTATCCTTATCTTTTACAGTCTTTGCGTATACTAACTGGGGGGATTTGGATATGAGTTTGTTAACTCTTTAGAAAGGTTATTTTGTTTGTGTGTACTTATCTTGTTTTGCTTGCAAAAAGGTTTTAAGAAAAGGCTTTTTCGAAAAAGTGTTAAGAAACACAATTCAACCCCCTTCTTGTGTTTCCCTGTGTCAACTTCATTTACCTTCTCACTCACGTTGGTAGATACATCAAGTGCGTCTCTCTAGCACCACCCAAAAAATAGGCTATGTATATTAAGAGTTTATAACTCAACCTCAAACATTGATAGATACATCAAGTGCGTCTCTCTAGCACCACCAAAAAAATAGACTATATATCTATTAAGAGTTTTATAACTCAACCTCGTAATAAACATTTATACATCAAGTGCGTCTTTCTAGCACCACCAAAAAAATAGACTATGTATCAATTAAGAGTTTTATAACTCAACCTCACAATAAACATTTATAGATACATCAAGTACGTCTCTATAGCACCACCCAAATCAAGTGTTATGTATCTATTATCAACAAGCATTACCGCACGTCATGGGGTGGAAATGTAATGCATATGAGTAATCATATGGTTTAGTTTGACCAACAAATGGGTATCCACCATATTTTTCTCAACTCAAGGCTTAAGACACATCCCCCTCGACGGATCCAGGACCATTTTTCTGGGTAAACCTTCAGTGAGAGAACCAACAATATTTCTCTCATTTGTTACGTACTTCAATAAATTACACCATTTTTCTCTCTAAAAAATGGAAATTACACCATTTTTAATTAATTGTCTAACAACATTATTTCTAACATTTATATATATTCTCTTTCTACTGCAGACACTAATTTTAGCTACTCCAATGTTAGCTGTGAGTCGTAAAAACACTAGTGCTTAAGATCTTTTCCATAGAAATATGCCTGCTATTAAACTTCATTCAGGTTCTTGACCAGCTGGTGGAATTGAATAAAGTGGATGTATTCCCAAGATCATCCCAAAACCACAAAAATTTATATAACACACCAAATAAAAGACCAAAATATATATAATTCTTCAAAAATAAAATATCAAAATATTTAATATAATAATATCACATATAGCATCCCAAAAAAAATATATAATAAATGGGCAGCCACATAAAGGCCTCATCAAAAGCTTATTCAACATAATTGAAAATACACGAGTGAAAGGAATTTGGATGTTGATTCTCAACAAGCAAAGAGATCAAAACAAATAATTAAGGCACTACAAAAAGATAGCAAAGGAATCCTAACACTCCAAGAGAGACATCATATCAAATATTCCAGAATAAATAATAAATAAAATTGGAGGGCTAATTTTTCCTCTTTTTTTTTCAAAATATTTTCAGAACGACTTCAACTTTTATTTAGACTCATTATCACAATCCTCAATTTGACCATCAAGTCATATATACATAATTCAGTCAAGCACTACACATAGGTATTTATTGTCAATAATTTCACAATAAAGTTCAATGTACACATATTATTCAAATCAAATGAAAAAACAATTTTATTTCCAATTAAGTACCATTTCCTTACAAGAAAATAATCACAGCTTAGAGGCATACAGTAAGTACCTCCATTGGGACCAGGGTCACTCGACTGATGATGCTTTCTATTACCATAACATGCCCGCTTTCCTCCTCCAAGTCGCACCACTGTCTATACATAGTAGTTAGTACCCATATGGTTGTAAAATATAAAGAAAGAATAGAAGAAAATTTCTTTAAGACCTCCATCAACAGCTTTTAAACAAACTATAAGAGAAGGATATCATTTTCATTTTATAGGCACTAAATACAATCCACCAAAAGAAAAAGGATTATTCAAAATATATATAAAACAAATATAATTATATCAAAAAATCTAAAATTACTCAAAAAAAAAAAATCCACAACGACAGTCAAAGACAATAAAAAAAATTCAAATATTCATAAAATTATGAAAAAACACCTTAACACTCAACTTTTGAAAATTCTCAAACCTCCATTGATTGAGTCTTTTCCTACGTTTCCTGCGCCTAATTGGTTGATGTATAGCCATCGATAAAAAAATATTGCTTTTAAATTGTTACGAAAATAAGAAAGTTTGATAATTGTGTCGTGAAAGAACCATTACCTTAAAAGCAAGATTCTGATAGACCTAAAGTGCAATCTGACAACCCACGATTTGCTCCCAAGGTTAACACAGCAATTCTTGAACTTGTATACTCGATGTTAAGAGAGTAGTAGAGTTTACACAGTATAATTTACCAGATAATTTACCAAAGAACAAAGTGTATGAAAAAAAAAAGGAAATCCCCCATTATAATTTTTCCCAAAAGCTGGATAGCTTAAACAAAATATTGCCTTATTATATAAATTGCTTACCAGCGACTCTTTTCCATTCTATATATATTATCATCTAACCATATCTTAATTACAATTAAAACCAAATGGAACTTTGCCACAAGAACGTTGCAGCAAGATGGAATCTTTTTATTGTATTTAAAACAAAAAGATGTTGTTAACCCATTTCTTTTATAGCCAATTAAAATGATTAATTGAAATATAAAAGCTAATTAATTAAGGGTGGCAAATGGATGGATCGGATAAATTTTTATTCGGATCTTAACGGATAGATTAAAAACAATCCATTAATCCATTATAATCCATTAAAAATTCATTAAAAAAAATCCAATCCATCCATGATCCATTAAATAAAATCCATCTGTCCCATCCATTAATAACTTTTCATGGATGAATATCTAATCCATCTATTAAAATTTATTTTAAGAAATTAAATAATTTTATATCTCTTTTATCCATCCATAAAATATTTTTTTTAAAAAAATAATTTGTAAAAAAGTTTAAAATAGTATCTCTATCTCACCCTCTCTCTCATCTTTCTTCCTCTCTCTACCCTTTCTCTCTCTCTCCTTTTTTTTCCACTCTCTCTCTATCTTTACTCTCTCTCCACTCTATCTCACGACCATTTTGTATCACGGCCATTTTTCTATTATTATATGGGAGTTATTGATTATGTGCATCTACCAAGGTTGTTTTGCCACAACGTTCCATAACAGTGTTTTACGAAACTTGTTACGAATTTCTGTACTTTTAATTAGTTAATATTTTTTTAAAAGTTTCTCAGCAAAAAAAAAGGCAACGAAAAAATAAAACGTACGTGATAACGTGGAGTGCTACTGGTGCTTGAGAACAATTAATTAGTTAATATTTAATATAACAAAAAAAGAAAAAAAGTAGATAAATAAAATAAAAAATAATGAAGAAAAAATAATAGGGAACGGAAGAGAAAATTAGATGGAGTGTTTTTTTTTGTTACAAATGGAGGTTTTTTTTTATTTGGTGAAAAATAATATGAAAAAAATAAATTGGTTTTGGAATAGATAAAAGTTGATCAATTACATGTTGGTCCAATGGATTTTAAAAAATATTGGATAGATCATAAACCATCCACTAAAAAAATAATACAATCCATCCAATCCATTTATATTATTTTTTTATAAATGGATAGATTGGATGGATTGAATGGACTTTCTCATAGATGGACTGGATGAATGGTGGACAAATGGATCATTTTGTCACCCCTATAATTAACTATTACTTACTGTCATTATAATAACAAGGGTGACGACAAATAATAAAAACAAAGGATGAAACTGTAAAAAACAAATTGCTGAGATAGGATAAAAAGTGTAAAATAGCAGTTTATTTATATATATTTTTCCTTTGGAAATATGTGAAAAATTGAGACGAATGATAAATATGAAAAAATAAATTAGACACTAAATGGGACTATTGCCTTTACATAATGTTGGGTTACGAGGGAGCCTAAAACATCAAGAAGATCTTCATATTTGGCTAAGATCAAATCATACAAGTGATTTTCATACTACATCTTTCACCCAAAACCTTAAGGCATTGACTATATGGATTCCCTCACTTATATGTTGCTCAATATATCATGCAGTTAAAAAAGAATTTAATTTCTATGCTATATCATCATAAACATTTTTAGCAATAACATATAATTATATCTTAACAAATCAACATTACTATTATTTCTTTTTCTTAATTATTAAAATAAAAACACACATTTTACAAATGTCAAAATGCTAGTATATGTCAGAGTAGATTTTTTTTACCTGATAGTATATACTAATTTAATCTATTTAAAAAACAAATGTGATACATTTAATTTTATGTCTAATCAATCAGTTTGGTAAAATAACACAGTTATAACAAAATCCTCAAAATTGGGCATATAAAAAACCTAACCTATCAATATTTATAATTAATTATCATCAAGAGAAAAAAAAAATAAAGAAAGAAAATATCAAAGAAAGAAGACAGCGATCTAGGTACAATTATTTCAAATGTGGGGGCAAAGTAAAATACATAAGGTATTAAAAATATATTTAAGAGGGTGAGGGGTGCACTTGCTGACACATGACACTCCAGGTGTAAGGAAATATATCTAACAGAAACTATAAGAAAATGTAAAATGAAAATAAAAACGCTCCTATACGAGGGAAGCCACCTTCTAAAGTAAATGTTTTCCTTTTAATTTTCTTCTTGTTTTCATTACAATCATCTCATTACATATATAACATTCTCAGTAACAAACCTAAACAAACTTAGTAGTGAGTCATCATAGTGACTCATCATTATTCTATATAATTCTAGCATATGCATAAAAGATCCTAATGTACTTCATAATCCATTAGTCACTTGGGTTGGGCTTTGAAGTGGAAAGGGATCTCTTGACTTGGGTTGGGCTATGAAGTACCTTAGGATCTTTTATGCATATGCTAGAATCATCTAGAATAATGATGAGTCACTATGATGACTATTCCACTTCAAGTTTGTTTAGTTGTTTTTTATGTAATAAATGATATGTAATGAGATGATTGTAATGAAAACAAGAAGAAAATAAGCACACTCCTATGTAAGGGGAGCCACCTCCTAAAGCAAATGCTTTCCTTTCAATTTTCTTCTTGTTTTCATTACAATCATCTCATTACGTATATAGCATTCTCAATAACAAACCTAAGCAAACTTAGTAGTGAGTCATCATAGCGACTAATCATTATTCTAGACGATTCTAGCATATGCATAAAAGATCATAAGGTACTTCATAGTCCAGTAGTCATTTGGGTTGGGCTTTGTAGTGGAAAGGGATCTCTTGACTTAGGTCCAAAATATGTATTTCTTGTGCCATAACACCAACACATAATTACATAGAAGTATAGATGAATATGGATGCTTTTTCTTAGTTGTATGAGGCCAACTTAATACATGCACACATGTCTCGGTACTTAACTTAATTAAGCATTTATTTAATAAATTATTTTGAAATAAGTTAAAAAAAAGCTTATTTTTATAACTTCTTTAAGAAATTTATTGAAATAAGTTAATAAGAAATTATAGGAAGGTTAAAAACATTTACACTATCAATCAATTTAAATTATCACATCAAAAAAAAAAAAATTATCACATCATTAAAAATATTTTAACCTTCTCATAAGTATCGTAAAAGTTAGACAAAAAATCATTTGTAATTAATTTACAATATGGAAAACTTTAACTAACCATGTATTAAATTTAAACTGATAAACAGGGGTGTTCACGGATTGGATTGGATCGGTTTTGAGCTAAAAAGTCATCCGATCTAATGATGAAAACATCGTGCGGTTTGGATTGGATCGGCTTGCTTCCTTCAAAAATCAGATCCGATCCAATCCAATCAAATGCGGTTTGGATTGGATTGGATAATTCGGTTTTCGTCATACTTTTTTTCCCCTAATGTCAAGTTTCCTTTCTACTTATTTAATAGTGGTAAAAGATAATCTTTCTTTTAATTTGGGAGTTTGAGAAGAAAAAAATTAGTGATATTTTTTAACACGTTCTTTTATACTAATTCTCTATATCTACTCCCACTTATCCTATTTTTTTTCCTTGAATCGACTACAAATAAATTGTAGCTAATTATTTTTCAAATTTACTTAATTATTTTCCTATTTTTCATGATTACTCAATCAAATATATATATGCTATGCATCAAAACTTTTAGTAAAATATAACTTCAAGACATTAATATTTATTATAGATAGTCTTATATATGTCATTCTAACAAAAATATTAAAGAGAATGAGGGATATAAAAGTATGTAGAATAATGTTTAAGTATGAGTAATACTATAATTTCAAAAAGAATAATATATGTATATAATAGATCGGTTTCGATTTGATTGGATTGGATTTCACTATAGGATCCAAAATCCGATCCAATCCAATAAAAAATTGTGTTTTTTTTTGTTTTCAATTTTCGATTTATTCGATTTTTCGATTCGGTTTTTGCGGTTTGAATCGATTGATGAGCACCCCTGGATAAACTAAAATAAATTCTGTATAATCTCTCTTAATAACCATCGAGGTGGGCCTAACTACACCTGTTCAACGGCTTGGTTGTAATTCAAAGCAAACGCAGGTACAGCTGGTCAGTCTCACAAGTCACAACACACAATAAAAGTGAAACATGTAACGCATCCAAGGCAAATGTGGGGTGCGTCACTGTCTAATCCCATCAAGTAGCAATTAACAACGGACTCAAACAACCCTTATTCCCATTTTTTAATTCTCTTCATAAACATCTTTTCTATTAAAATATGATTATGCATATCTGAGAAGATTGATGTATAATTTTATACTTTGAAAAAATACAAACCTACGGATTTCTCTTCACCTTTTCTTTATTTCTCTTTTCTTTCTTCCTCGATATTGGAGGGGTTTTTTCTCAATAAGGGGTTTTCCTTTTATCTCAATAAGTGATTTTTTATATAGATCTAGTTTTTTTTTCATGTTTTTTCATGTTTTGTTTGTCGTCTTGTTGCAGCATCGTTTGGTTTCCCGTCTTGTTGCGGTGTTCATTTGGTTCAGATTGTCAGACCAGCTTCGATCCACGTTACCGATCTGGAGGCATGAGTATTCTGGTCACTTTGATTTTGTCAAATTTATAGGCATTTTGTCATGTTATGCTATTAACCTGGGTACTGTGAGTTTGTTCGCATATTCATCATTTTTAATTTTTAGCGATGTTAAATTTATATTATTTTTGATGTATTTCATCGATTTGAATGAATGAATATCTGTTTTTAATATATAAAAAAAAATGTATACTTTGGAATTGGAAAGAAATGTGAACGGTACTTGGGAACGTTGGCATTGATAATTCGAATTCTAATGAGTTGGGCTGGATAACTTGGTGGTAGGCCCATCTCATTTGGGCCCCATATTACACCGTTGGCCCGGGCCCACATAATGCAAATTGGTGTGTAGATTCCAAGCTGGCACAGTCTGGTCCTTCTTTTCCTCCCAACTCTTTATAACTGCATCCCCACTAACCCCTCAATCCCCATCACACAACACAACACTATTTTCTACATTCTCTTCTCTCTCTCTCTCTCTATTTTTCAAATTTGTTCACATCAAAGAGTAAGCAACAATAATCAACTATGGCTGAGGAAGCTCCAAAAACAGTAACAACAACAACAACACAAGAAGCAGTGGTGCATGTTGAGGAAGTTGTGGTAACTGATGTTGCACTTACTGACAAAAACAAAACAGCAACAGACACAGTTGCTGATGTAGAGAAAGACACTACAGAAGCTGAAGCTGAGAAGAAGAAGAAGGTGAAGGCTGTTGAAGAGGGTGGTGAAGGTGATAGTGAGGTGGTATCAAAACCAAGTAGTGATCAGAATGATGAAAAGATTGCTGAGTCTGGTTCATTCAAAGAAGAGAGCACTAGGGTTGCCGACTTACCTGAAACTGAGAAAAAAGCACTCCAGGAACTTAAGCAGCTTATTCAAGAAGCGCTTAACAAGCACGAGTTTTCTGCACCACCTGTGAGCCCACCCAAAGAAGAAGAAAAGCCAGAAACATTAGTTGCTGATCATAACAAGGAAGATGAGAAGGAAAAGGAACAAGTTTCAGAACCTGTTGTTGATGTAGCAACAAAAACAGAAGAAGAAGAAGGAGAGAAGAAAGAAGAAGATCAGCCCACAAAAACAGAAGAAGAAGCTGCACCAGAAGTGAAAGAAACAGAAGAAACTAAGCAACCCACAAAATCAAATGAAGAAGAAGAAACATCAGGAGTGAAAGAAACTAAGGTGGTTGCACCTTCTATAGATGATGATGGAGCAAAAACTGTGGAGGCTATTGAAGAGACCATTGTAGCTGTTTCTTCTTCACCAACTGTTCCAGAAGCTTCACCCAAAGAAGAAGCCATGGAAACTAACAAAGATGAAGCTTCACCAGAATCACCACCATTGCTGCCACCTGAAGAAGTATCCATTTGGGGGGTACCACTCCTTGCAGATGAAAGAAGCGACGTGATTCTCTTGAAGTTTCTGAGAGCTAGAGACTTCAAGGTCAAAGAATCTTTCACCATGATCAAGAACACAGTTAAATGGAGAAAAGAGTTTGGAATTGATGAGTTGATGGAACAAGAAAACTTGGGTGGTGATGATTTGGAGAAGGTGGTGTTCATGCATGGTTTTGACAAGGAAGGTCACCCTGTGTGTTATAATATCTATGGGGAGTTTCAGAACAAGGAGTTGTATAAGAAAACTTTCTCTGATGATGAGAAGAGAGAGAAGTTCCTGAGATGGAGGATTCAGTTCCTGGAGAGGAGTATAAGGAAATTGGATTTCACACCTGGTGGCATCTCCACTATTGTTCAGGTCAATGATCTCAAGAATTCTCCTGGACCTGGGAAATGGGAACTTAGACAAGCTACCAAACAGGCCCTTCAATTGCTTCAGGATAACTATCCTGAATTTGTAGCCAAACAGGTATGCTAACACTGCTTTTGTTAAACTTACTCATACATTGTTTCTATACAATTCAAATTCAGCTAGTAAATTTTCAATGTGTAATAGAGATAATGTGTGTTTGGATTAACTTAATCAACTTATAATCAAAAGTTCTTAGGGTGTTTTTGAAAACCAAGCAACCATTTTTAAGAAATAATTGTTTCCAAACATGCAATGGCCTAAGTTTTATTCATGTAGATGCTTTTGTTGATGATGGTTTTTTGTCTGAATTTTCAATATGTAATAATGGCTATTCAAATGTATATTATTATTGATCGTTTTATTTTCTGGGGGTCTAGGTGTTCATCAATGTGCCATGGTGGTACTTGGCAGTGAACAGGATGATAAGCCCTTTTCTGACACACAGAACCAAGAGCAAGTTTGTGTTTGCTGGGCCTTCCAAATCAGCTGAGACCCTTTTAAGGTATAGACATAATAGATCAAAATTTGCTTGTTCCTTGTGTTTTCAGTTAGTTTTGTATCTTAATTTGCTATGTGGACTTCAGATACATAGCTCCAGAGCAACTTCCGGTGAAGTATGGTGGGCTAAGCAAAGATGGGGAATTCGGAAGTACTGATGCTGTTACAGAAATTACAGTGAGGCCAGCATCTAAACATACAGTGGAATTTCCAGTTACTGAGGTGGGTTTGGTTTGGTTTTCCTTTTTTTTTTGGGGGGGTTAAAATTGAATGGTATTGTCTGAGAATCCAAAGAATGCAGCATAGGATTCCTCTGTTCTCAAGATTTATATTATCTTTTCATTCTTGGTTATTTATCTTATTGGGGTGATGCTAACTAATACCTTTATCTTAAAGACACTGATTAAGGATTCCTAAATAAGGTAGTTTTGATTGGAAATATAAGTGTATCACTCTTTCAGATCTTAATTACAACAACTCTCAATGCAATTTTTCTATTCTTGGTTGCGTAATCAATGCACTGGTTAGTATTCTCCTATCTTATTTTATGCAACAAATTGTGCAGGCCTATGCCCTAAGAAGAAAAGTCAAGTCAACAGCAGTACAATTTGAATTTGAATTAGTAAATAATAAATAAATAAATAAGATAAGCATAGGAAGGTAGAAAGCAGTAACCTTTTTTTTTTTCTGTGGCTATGCATTGCTACTTGCTAGGAGCCTAGATTGCCCAATTTTTAAGTTAGGTCTAGATATTGCAAAGAGCCAATATCTAGGTTGATAACTTGTCTGATATTTCAAATTTATCTCATCATCTGTGGTGAGAGAATTTTTTGTTGAATTAGGAGAATCCTGCATCTAAGAAGGATAAGGATAGGCAGTATATGTTCAAGTGGAAGGAATAAAAGTCCAAGATTTTATATTTCCTCTTTTTTCAAAAAAGCAATTAATAGCCTGCGATCCTTTCAACAGTATGGACCCAATGATGTTCATTTTTTATTTATTTATGGTGTTGAATAGTTAAGCTCTACCTCTTATTATTATTAGAAGCATGTTGTGGGGTCAAGGGCTCAAATTTAGAAATGAAAGACCAAGTATAGTTCAAGTGGTTAGATAAGTAATTGAATCCTACACTAAAGCTATTTCATTACAATGATTGTATACATGTGTTTGTTTCTGTCTCTAACTTTTATCATCTTTATATACACGTATCTCGAAAATACATTCAAAAACAAAGGGACAACAATTGTGTTCAAGAAACACTCCTGTATAGTTATTGTGTATTTGGCTAGAAATATATTTCTAATGGATTGAAGTTTTGTTCTTGGAACCTGCAGAACTGCCAACTTTCTTGGGAGCTGAGAGTAATAGGGTGGGATGTAAGCTATGGTGCAGAGTTTGTGCCAAGCACAGAAGGAAGCTACACAGTAATCATTCAGAAGGCTAGAAAGGTTGCTTCATCAGAAGAACCAGTGGTTTGTAACAGTTACAAAATTGGTGAACCTGGCAAAGTTGTTCTCACCATTGACAACCAAAGCTCTAAGAAGAAGAAGCTCTTGTACCGCATGAAGACCAAACCTTCCTCATCTGACTGAGAGTATCATCATCATTGCTGTATAAATTCACAAGTGGGAAGGAGAAGAGCACATTACCTACATTGGTTGCTTACATTCTTGAATTCAGTTCTACATATGAATAGGAAAGTTTTACTTTAATTTTGATATCATTATGTGTTTAATCATATACTTATATACTCCTTCTGTGTTTTTATTATTACCATTATTATTTATTATTGTTACTACTATTTGGGGGGATCTTTTGATTTTTGTATTCTTATTATTCATATATTGGAGAACATTTTGCACTATTTATTATTATTATATGTATAAATTTCATGTAAATTTTGGTGGGGCCTTTCAATCTATATCTGTTTGTCGTTCTGTCAGTACTCAAGCTTGAAAGTGTGTTTGATTTGTCATGATCCATGTTCCCAGCAGTGAAAGGAAAAGTTGATATGAATATCTATCATGGGCCTGACTTCTAGAATATGTTGCATTATAGCTTACATTTCAGATCAGCTTTTATTATTTGCTTTCTTTAATTTGCTGGCAATTTATTGCCTTGGATTTTCTCTGCCCTTGTTCATTGTACTCGTAATTTTGTTGAGACTAAAAAATTACGGCATGTTTTATATACATAAGAAATGCTAGCAAATACTTCATCCCGTCCCATATATAAGCAAAAGAAGTTTCAAGGGTTTTAGTTTAGGGTATAGGGTTTTTGTTTTCTAATGATTTATTTAATGATATATTTTTAAAATTATTTTTTATTTAATATAAATTTCAATGACTCATTCAATGAAGATTAAAGTTTTAGATGAAGGATAATTTAGGTAACAAACTTAATTTTTTATAAAATTCAATGAGATTAATTAATCACCTTAATATGTGTCATTAATTTTTTTTGTTTTATAATATGGATCGGAGGGAGTACTAACACTTTCATTCCAACATACTTTGATTGAAATTCATGTAAATACTATAAAATTCAAATGGTACCCATATGAATTAACGAAACTCTCATAAATAAATAGGAGGGCGTGTCTTTGAAAACACAGTGCGAGATAATGTCTTGTAGCACTGCTTTATATATAAATTGCTGGGCAGGTTCAACTTTCAAGTTGAATAAAAAAAATGCACTCTTTTGAACCCAAAAATAAAGATGCACTTATTGAATCCAGCATACAAGTAATTCAAAGAAATAAAATATAGAAGTCGTATGATACTTTGATTAAGATCATAGGATCAGTTAACCAAGAAAAAGTGGATAAAGGATTGCTAGGATGATCATGGTTTTAACTTTTAAAGTTGTGGAGTACTATTATACCACCCACTTACCAAGAGATTTCATGTCTTGGCCAAAATTTCAACAATGAAATTTTATACATTCCCTTTGGCAGATGGAAGGGACAATGTCATTATAGTAATACTTCAAAAGAAAATTTCTTGTTACTGTGAGGGACTAACTAAATTTTATTATTTATATGAAATAGTAGGGTGTGCTTATTTATATATATGATTAACCTAATTAATCAGCACTATTACAAGTACAGTTACATTATAATTCTAAATTCTCCACATATGCTGCAGGATTTTTTTTTTCCTAGCAATCAAAAGCCAATCTTTTCTTCTAATGGCCAAATTATGCTCCTTAGTCCCATCTTTAATAGCCCCGAATATTTGAATGCTATATGTCTGCCATGGCAGAAGACATCCCATGTGAAAATTGACAAATATGAAGACATTCAGATTTCAGGGGCCCATAATATACTCAATGTCCATCAGTACATGCCTGCTTCAGCATTTTTGAACCGAATTTCATCATAAAGCCCACTCATTACTCTATGAGTCTGTGCTATCAATCTTTCAATCCGTTTAAATATGCTTTGTGTACCTGTTTGCTTTCGTTTTTCAATACCTTTTTGAGTCTTTTAAGGCATGAACTGAACGAGGACGACCATCATTTAGACCAGCGAGGCTTCGGGTTTTTTTTTATCAAAAATAGGATTATTATGAAATTATTTATTAATAGGGGTCCTTTTAGATACGTGACATATTTTATTTTTTTTCACTCTGACGGGTCAAAGACGCCAATATGGTGTCTTCAAAGGTGTCAGTCAGACTGGTGCCTACCAGTATTAAATTTTAAAAAAAGAGACAATTGATAGCAATAACAAGAAGTATAAAAAAATAATAGCAATAACAATTTACACCAATAAATATTCATGTAGTAAAATTATTTTTACCTTGTAATAGTATTAATGTCATCGTTACTCCCTATACTTATAATATAATTTTTTTTAGCAGTGCTCCTTTAAAATTGCTGATAACTTTCTTTTAATTCTTACAAGGTAATTTTTTTTTTTACTACTATAATAATTGATGAATATTTATTGGTGTAAATTGTTATTGCTATTATTTTTTTATGACTCTTGTGATATCATTTGCTACTTGTTATTATAGGATTTTTTTTATTGTCTCTTGTTGTTTTAAATGGCTTTTTGACTAAAATGAGTTTCTTTTAGAAACTATTTATCAGTAGCAAGTAGCAAATAACAATGACAAGTAGCAAATAATATCACAAGAGGTATAAAAAAAATAATAGCAATAACAATTTACACCAATAAATATTAATCAATTATTACAGTAGTAAAAGAAAATTACCTTATAATACTTAAAAAAAAGTTACCTGCAATTTAGAAGAAACACTAATAAAAAAAAATTATACTATAAGTATAGGGAGTAATGATGACATTAATGATAAAGTATCTATTTAAAACAACAAGAGGCAATAAAAAAATCCCCTAATAACAAGTAGCAAATAATATCACAAGAGTCATAAAAAAATAACAACAATAACAATTTACACCAATAAATATTCATCAATTATTACAGTAGTAAAAAAAAATTACTTTGTAAGAATTAAAAGAAAGTTACCAGCAATTTTAAAGGAACACTACTAAAAAAAATTATACTATAAGTATAGGGAGTAACGATGACATTAATGCTATTACAAGGTAAAATTTTTTTTTTACTACTGTAATAATTGATGAATATCTATTGGTGTAAATTGTTATTGCTATTATTTTTTTATACCTCTTATTATTGCTATCAATTGTTTTATTATTTTTTAATACTGGTAGGTGCCAGTTTGACTGGCGCCTTTGAAGGTGCCAGTCTGACTGGCGCCCAGGCTGGCGCCTTTGACCCGTCAGAGTGAAAAAAAATTAAAATATGCCACGTGTCTAAAAGGACCATCCATTGATAAATAGTTTCTAAAAGAAACTCAGTTTGGTCAAAAAGCCCTCAAGCGGCAACAGGGTTGGTGTTGTGAAAATATAAAAGCTTAATTGCATTTTTTATACCTATTATTGATCATGTATGATTTTGGTCTTTAAAGTTTTTTCGTGTATATTTGATCATCCTATATTTTTAATATTGCAAATTTGGTCATTCCGTCCAATGTCCGTCAATTTTTCAATGATTAAGAGAGAGGAACCGTTACTTTAAGTGCATAGAACACCTCTTGTTGAGCTTATGTGATAAAGGATCTAGTGGTAGAACTAAAAACGTCCCTCAAAAGGAGGGACAAAACCAGTAAATAGCATAGAGGAATCATTGAATCAAGTTCAATCGGAGAGGCAGAGGGGGGAGAACTTCAACCAGAGATTCTATGTGCTTCAATGAGTGGTTCATCTATATTGATCATTGAAAAATTTGACAGACATTCGACAAAAGGATCGAATTTACAACATTAAAAAAATAGAGGGACCAAATATGGAAAAAATAGCTTTAGGGATCAAAATCGCACATCACCAATAGTAGGAGAGCAAAAATGCAATTAAGCCAAATATAAACCATCGGTGCGGTGTCCCATGCGCAGCATGAGTTTTTTTTATCTCAAGGCATCCTTTGCGCACAACTATAGAGATTAATCACTCGAGCTGGGTAAGATCGTGATGATCGAAAGGTATTCCTCAAGAGTTTTAACAATGCTGGATTCTCAGGACTAGAATTCGAACTCGAAACCACTGATAAGCTGGAAGAGACTCGAGTCATCTCATCTAAACACTCTTGAATATGAGCTAAATGAGATATGGTGTATTGCATAGAGTGTAATATATTTTACTTTATAAATATTAGATATGAAAAATAAATTAAAAATTTTTGATAAAAATTTATTAATATCATAAAAGTGAGAAAAAAAAACCAAAGTCGAAATTCGTTACAACTACGACATTGACAATGAATATTAATAAAAAACCAATTGATACTAATAAAATAAAAATTTGTATTATTAGGTATTATTATATAAAATTTTGACCCCGTGTAACTATATATATATATAACATCCTTGTTAATTACGGAAATAGATCCCTAAAAAAAATTAACAGAAATAGATTGGACCCGTAAATAAAAAACATTATGACAATTAGAGAGGGATAATCTTTTGGGTTTCGTTTTATTTCCTTTCATCTAAGGATGTGATTTGGGCTGCATCACCCCACCTTGTAATGGCCCACAACGTACATTATGCCTGACATTCTGTCCAAACTTGTTACCCAATATACTGTCCCTAGAACAAAAATGAGGTCTAAGCCCAAAGAATAGGATTATCTGCCCCTTTTATTTTGTTTTTAAGTTTGAGTTTTACTATATTCTCTCCTCCTAATATTTTTTCTGGTACTAAATAAAAAGTATCGAATAAAAATAAATACATTTAATATTTTAAAATTTAAAAAATATTCAGTATTTTCTTTATGTAGGAATTACTTCTTTATGTAGTAATTAGGAGGATATACTGCACAATTTAGCATTTCTCTGAGTTTACTCATGCCAAGGCCAAGCACTTGTTTTGATTAACTGCCACTTAATTTATAGTTTTGACTTTTGCCAATATAACTAGAAACTTTGAAGCGTCCTAGCGCAATCTCAAGACCAAGCAAACAAGTCACAAGTGTCAAGAGATACTTTAATAACTCTAGGCATGACAAGGAATTTAGTTTCATCTTTTGTGTTTGGTCAAAGAGGGATTGGGTCAGAGCAATAGAAAGAGAAGAGTGTTAATGGGCTCAAAGGTTTTAAAGGCCCAACCATAAAATGATAATGGTTTAAGGGATTATTATTTTTTTAAATAAACCTCTTTTAAAAAATATTTTCCAGTATACCCCATTTTCCCAATTATGTATCAAAATACCATACTTTTTTTTTAGGTGAGAAGTCGCTATTTGGTTCAACGACTTCTCACCATTGTTTTTTTGTTTTCCCTTATTGAGAAGTCGTCATTTGAAAAAACGACTTCTCTTCTTGCTTTTTTTTTCGTTTAAAATTTTTTAATAAAAAAATATTTAATTAATTTTTTAGTTTAATTAATTAGGTTAGTTTAGTTAACTATTGTGTTAATAAGGACATTAAGAGGTTAATTTTTCTACTTTTGAATTTAAGTATCAATAAAAAACATTAATTAAAAAATTAAACATTACTTAATCTTTTAGTTTCAATTTTTTTAAATTAAGTTAATTAATTAGGTTAGTGTAGTTAATTAGTGTGTTGAATTTGAGGTTTAGAAATAAAATATATAATTAAAAACATAGAGCATAAATTAAATACATCATTCAAAACCATAAATTATCCCTAACCCCATAAATATAGAAAACTACCCCCAAGGTGGTGTCCAGTTCCACAACGTGGTCGACATCTGAAACGTGGTAGAAGTTGTCTACGTTCCGGGACAACTTCATGATTATCGTCACCGGCGATTGGCTCGTCTTGCTGCACATGGTCATTTTGATTTAAGTTCGATGCTGGCAACGACGAGTAATAGAATTGTTCACCGGTATACGGCATCGAAGAACTTCCAAACCCACTCATGTGGGGGAATGCCGGCTCGCCAAAGGAGTACATGTTGTCTATGTATCTTTGTCCCGATGCTGGTGTACCGAGGTCTGCACCGGATAAATTGTTGACAAATTCATCGTCACTAGAGGCGTAGGAGAGACGACGATTACCGGTCCATTGGGGAGAAAGCTCTTGGTCTGGGATAGTGTTAGTAAAAGCTTCAATTGGAGGTTGCTGGGCTTCAAAATGCATTGTGCTGGCATCCGGGGGGCTTGGTTGTCGTGGTGTTGCTTACCTTGCACGTCGTTGTGTAGGCCGTTGGTGGACTGCAGCTGAAGTTTCACCAACGTCAGGGTAACGTCCACCCCGTCCACCTCGTTATGGGTCTCGAAGTTGTTGGTGAGTTGATAGGTAAGGCATGGAATTTTGCCTAAACCACGTCATGTACTCTGCTATATGCGTCAGTGGACCCTGAATAGGTTGCCCTTGCACCAGGTGCTCTCTACAATCCCTCCAGTATGGCAGATATCCTTCGTGCCTTTCTTACCGATTTGTGTAATGATGTCCCCTTATGTCAAGGTTGTGTTCATGATCCAAATATACAGGGGTTACGGGTATGTCTTGTTGTATGCCAAACTGGAGCTTTACCCTATCCGTTTGGTGCCATTCAATCACAGAGAAAAAAAATCAACACCGTACAGGCACTCCATGATCCTCGGTCTCGGAATGCTCTGGCTGGCAGGACGTTCTCATAACTTGGATACGGCCTCCACAAAAACTAAAAGATTAAGCATAATCAGTAAAATTAAGCATGATGACAGTAAGTACAAGTGAATAATTTTAACAGTGACATTTTCAACCTGATCAGGTCCCATGGGATGAATAGTTGTTCTGTAACCGAAAACTAAGCTGTTAGCAGTTCCGGTAAACTGCAGCCCCCTCCCGGACCAACTAGTAAAAAATAACATTTTTAAATTAGTCAGATATTTATGAAATAAAGTAAATTTAACGTAGGATATTTGTTCATCGACTGTTGTGCTAGCCGCCATGTCGCGTCACGGGGGCACCGTGGTGCAATGAAGGGCATGCGATACCATGCCCAGGACCGTAGCAGTATAGCACAACCACCCATAGAAATGGCACCAGGTAAGGTTGCACGACACATTTCTCTGTAAAGGCATGCCAAACATGTCGATCCCCAACTGTAGCAGCCAGCACGCTATACAATGTGTCTCAATTTCAAAAGGTGACGCTCCATTTGGAAGAGTTACAACGGTTTCTTCCAACCATTTAACCTTTACGGTAGACCCCTTCATTTGATCTTCTGGAGGCACCACACCCAACAGTTCAGCACAGACTTCTTTCCAGTCAAGGTAACTGGGGCCAGTAACAGGTTGGCCCCTCACACTCAGGCCTAGTTGAATGGCAACATCCTCCATGGTTATTGTGCATTCACCCATAGGAAGATGAAACGTGTGTGTTTCAGGCCTCCACCTTTCAACCATTGCAGTTATCAAGGCATGTTCAATCCTGAGTGACCGAATTTTGCAGCCATCAATAGCCCAGCTTCCTGCAACAACGGTTCAATTTGATGGTTCGGAGGGGATATGGTACAGAGGTGGGATCAGATAAGGACATCATTGGGGGTGCCCGATTGGTGAACATGTTGTAGCCTGAGCAACGGTTGAGGCTCCATTGAGATGACTTCGGGTTATGAGGAGGACAAATAAGTTTGGTGCAGCTATGGTTTGAAGTTAGGCGGATGGTTTGATTTTGTACTCTGAGGCCTCGTGTATTTATAGAGGAGACGGGAGCGATCTGGGCCGTTCATTTCGACGGTTCAATCTCGACCGTTCGTTTCTGTCGACATAAGATGACAAAACGTCATCTTCATCGTCACCGTTACGCGTGACAGGAGGTGGGCCCCACATGTCATCGTCGAGTCGTTGTCACTGGCCACGGGTCAGCACGCGTGACACGAGGTGGGCCCCACACGTCATCGTCCTGTCGTTGTCACCGCTACGTGCTAGCACGCGTGACAGGAGGTGGGCCCCACATGTCATTGTCCCGTCGTTGTCACCGCTACACGCCAGTACGCGTTACACGAGGTGGGCCCCACATGTCAATGACGAGTTAATGTCACGGCTACGCACCAAAACACGTGACACGATGTGGGTCCCACACGTCATCATCCAGATCGTTGTCATGGCTAATTATTTACTCTGCGTCATTGTGCATTATGTTGTAATACTCTGTTGACAAATTAGAGACATACGTCCATGTCATAAAAAACAAAACTGCAACACACACCAAAAACAACTTTTATTGATTACAGAGCAGCTGAAGTTACAAAACTGAAACACACACCAACAAAAAACTAGATAACTTCCACAAGAACAAGGTGTCTGTTGAGTCAATCAGACCCACCAGATCCAGATGGCCCCCTAAGTAAGGCAATATCTCGTCAGTAGACCGGCCCAACATAGCGTACAACTCAATAGGGCCCGCCCTCCTGTGATCATTAAACATAGCAAACATACGGCATATGTCAGCATCCCTTGCTAGTGTCATCTGACTGAAGTGAAAACCGCCCTCCTGTGTTTTCTCAGGGCAGCGGTAGTAAAGATCAGTTATAATTTTGCTACTAGCCTGGAGCTTGACATGCACCATTTGTTTCAATTCCGTCAGAGATGTGTCCCCGTTGATACGGATGCGCCTTGGGTAAGAGCAGTGGAACTTGATGCCCTCGGGACCGTTTATAATTCGCCATTGAAGTAAACATAAGCAAGATCGCTATCAAGACTTGGTTCAATTTTTTTCTTGTTGTGTAGGATTGAATGGCTCAAGATCAAGCTCCATGATTGAGAGGCGAAGTGTTGAAATGAGAAGGGACGTATTCATATTTATAGCCAAGCGATTAGCTAAGATCGACGGTCCAGATCCTGCCGACAGTTTCAACGGCCCAGATCCCACTGACAGAATGCGTTTCACGAGGCGGGCCCCACGTGTCATTGACAAGTCGCTTTCACGGGCTACACGCCAGAACGCGTTACACGAGGCAGGCCCCACGTGTCATTCGCGAGTCGCTTTCATGGGCTACGCTCCAGAACGCGTTCACGATGCGAGCCCCATGTGTCATTGACGAGTGCTTTCACGGGCTACGCGCCAGAATGCCTTACATGAGGCGGGTCCCATGTGTCATTGACGAGTCCTTTGTTGGAACCAAAGCAGTTTTGGATTAAATATTCTCTATGTTTTGATGATAACAAAAGAATTAAATTTGCTTGGCAAAGTGTTAGTTGAAATCTAACATGTGCTTTCAGTTATGCAGGAATATTTATGCAGGAATATTTAAATATGAGTAATTGAAACTTGGGATAGGTTTTCATTGGACTCCTTGAGAAAAATACGCCTCCACCCTTGTAGACGGGCTACTCAATGTTTTGGTAAAGTTATTTTTTTTATTTAATTAAGTAGACTGGTTTCTTTAAGTAGACTAGGCACTAAATGCTTACTAAACGGAAATCAAAATAACTTCTTAGATACAACAAGTCCAAAGACTTGATAGTAAACGTGTCTAGCTTACCACGTCAACAGACGAAAGTAATTGGTAAAATTGAATGAACTGAAAAATTAAATAATTAGGTAGACAAGCTCTAACTGCCATGTCATCAGACGGATATTATGATAACTCATTGAGGTATAGCAAGTCCAAAGACTTGATAGACGAGAGGATATGCCACGTCAGCAGACGAGCAAAATAAAATAATGAACAAACTTAGTCTCACATATAACTAAGTAGACAAAGTTTTTTAGTAGACGAGCTCCATCTTTGAATGAATAAATGCAATCCGAATCTCTTGAATTTATTTCAAATGATTGATATTTATTTCAATAGAGTTTTTGTTCTTTACATTTGTCTTATCTGCTTTAATGTTTTACCTTGATGTAAAAGAAACATAGTACTGTCAAAGAAATGCAAAAAGCATAATCGTACACTAAGAAACTGCAAAACGATCTATATGATGATAACTTTATGGCTGAAAAAGCTGGATTATACACAAAGGAGGAACAACAAGTTCTTAAGCTTCAATACTCAGAGCAGTGAGCCTCCATTTCATGCTATCTCGATAACTCATGGGTGAACATGAAACGATAGACCAAATGTTTGGAAGATTCCAAACAATCACCAACAGTCTCAGATCTCTTGGAAAAGTCTATGAAAATAGAGATCGTGTTAGAAATATTCTGAGAAGTCTATCCAAGCAATGGAGACCCAAAGTTATTGCTATTCAGGAAGCCAAAAACCTGAGTACTCTTTCTCTGGAAGAGCTTCTTGGATCTCTCAAGGTTCATGAACTTGAACTTAATGAAGTAGAAAATTCCAGAAAAGGAAAATATATTGCCCTAAAGGCAAAGAAAGCAAGCTCATCAAAGGTTCTCAAAGCTGCTGAGTCATCAGATGAGTCTGGATCTTCTGATAATGATGAAGGATCAGACGAGGATGAGTGTCCTACATCTCCAGGAAGATTTAACATATGTGGAGAAAGAAAGGTGGTTTCAGAAGGAAGCAATTCAACAAAAAAGTTTTCCAAGGAGAAGTCAGACTCCAAGGAAAAAGGTCCACCCTTGTGCTTTGGATGCAAGAAACCTGATCATTTCAAAGCTGGCTGCCCTGAGCTAAAGGATAAAAAAAAATTCTTCAAAAACAAGAAATGCTTAATGGCTACATGGGAGGATCTTGATCTGTCTTCATCAGATGAAGAAAATGAAGCTGAGGAAGAGGTAAATATCTGTCTCATGGCAGAAACTACATTAGAAAGCGAATACATTAATGCTAAGGTAATGGACTATGACCCTTTCACTCTTTAAAATGCTTTTGATGAACTATTGCATGAGTTGTCTATACTTTCACGAGAATATAAGAGTCTCAAAAAGAAATTTTCTAAACTGTCTAGAGAATATGATAGGGTCTACACTCAGAAACAAAACCTTAAAGATGAAAATGACATACTAAAATCAATGAATGTAGTCCAGCTACAAAATGGAGTGTGAACCTGATGTTTCTTGTGAAGTTGCAAAACTGAAACAAGATGTAACATATCTGACAGATTCTCTGTCAAAGCTTGTAGGTGGTTCAGATAAGCTTACTCTCATTTTAAGATACTCTATGTCACATCATGATAAATCTGGCCTTGGTTATGACAAAGAGAAGCAAGAAGCATCTCACAAAAAGTCAAAATCACATACACATCATAGAACTTCAAAAGTTCAAGATAAATATGCTAAAGCGAAGTCTAGCTCGTCCAACACCTTTTGTAAAGTGTGTGGAAAAGGTGAGCATATTACATCTAGATGCATATACAATAAACATGCTAAGCATACTCGTCCAGCGACAACTAACAAGAAAGGACCCATGTCAGTTTGGGTACCTAAAGATAATATAATACCTGTTGCAGATTTGCTTAACAACAGGAAGAAAACAGATGTCTTGGTACTTGGACAGTGGCTGTTCACGACACATGACAGGAGAAAGGTCTATGTTCCAAAACCTTAAGCCCAAAGATGGTGGCTGGGTCACATTTGGAGGAAATCAGAAAGGGAAAATCATTAGTATAGGTAAAATTGGTAAACATCATTTTCCTTCCATTGATAATGTTCTTTTAGTAAATGGCTTGAAACACAATCTGCTGAGCATAAGTCAATTATGTGACAGTGGATATGCTGTTTCTTTTGATACGAACATGTGTACTGTCAAGAAAGATGATAGATCACTTTTATTCACTGCTAAAAGACAAAACAATCTCTATAAGATTGACTTGGAGGACCTTTCAATCTCTATAAGTCTAATTTCGTAGTTGTACAAGTATATGTTGATGATATTATTTTTGGTGGTACTAATGAGTCTCTATGCAAAGAATTCTCTAAGTTAATGTAGAAATAATTTGAAATGAGCATGATGGGAGAACTCAAATTCTTCCTTGGACTTCAAGTAAAACAAACCTTGGACGAGGTGCTCATCCACCAAACTAAGTATACAAAAGAGCTTCTGAAGAAGTTTAAGATGGATGATTGTAAGCCAATGAATACTCCTATGCACCCCACTTCCATACTGAACAAAGATGATAAAGAGAAAAAGGTAGACCAAAAGGTATATATAGGTATGATAGGATCTCTTTTATATATTACTGCGTCTGGGCCTGATATTATGTTCAGTGTATGTTTGTATGCTCGATTTCAATCTGATCTTAGAGAATCTCACTTATCAGTAGTTAAGGAAATATTTAGATATTTAAAAGGTACTACTAATCTTGGTTTGTGCTTTAAGAAAAATGAAGATTTCAAATTAGTTGGTTTCTGTGATGCTGACTATGCTGGAGATAGAATTGAAAGAAAAATCACTAGTGGAGGATGTCACTTCATTGGAGCTAATCTTGTCTCATGATCAAGCAAAAGATAAAGTACCATTGCCTTATCAACTGCTGAAGCTGAGTATATATCAGCTGCAAGTTGTTGCTCATAACTTCTTTGGATCAAACATCAATTGGAGGATTACAATGTGTTTGTAAGTAGTATTCCACTTATGTGTGATAATAATGCTGCAATAAATCTATCTAAGAATCCAATTTTACATTCTTGAGCTAAGCACATTGAGATTAAACATCATTTTATTAGGGATTATGTGCAAAAAGGTGTATTTGATATTCAATTTGTAGATACTGACCATTAATGGGAAGATATCTTTACTAAACCATTTGCAGAGGACAGATTTATCTTTATTAAGAAGCATCTTAACATGATATGTGTGGATTAATTTAGTCGTCCAACCTTGAGAAAAATTTGTTTTGATAATCTTGCGTCTATTACTTATGCACGTCTAATACCTATTAAAAGTTGTGCGTCTATTGCATGATGTGTTGAACTTCTACTATATGTCGCGTCTAAGCATATTTTTAAATGAATTTATTTTGTTTCAATGACAAATTTATCCTTTATTCTCTTTGCTGAGTCAGTAATTTCATCAATCCCATCAAAACCTTTTAGAGTTCCAAAATACCAACGCCGTTTTATCCATAATTACATGTCTTGCCAAAAGATTTTTCTTTTGATAAACCTTTGGGATTCAAAAATCTTTTAAAAGTAACCTTTTCCCTCTGAGAAAAACTTTACACTTCCCTGATCTCTCGAGCTATCTCTCTCTCTGCTTTCAAACCGTAGGCTCTCAGTTCACAAAAAAATGGCTTCTTCTTTAACCTTCAACGTGGACAAGATTACCTTGGCAATTGAGCATCATTTCAACTTTGGAGTGTTGAAAGACTATAACTTGGACATTAGCAAGTATGTTAATGCTGCTGGTTGGGGAGGACTCTTCACAGAAAAAGTCTCTGTTTTTCTAAACCTGATTAGGGATTTCTGGAGGAATGTTCAAGTGACTGATACTAACTTCTTCTCTACTATGTTGAGGAAGAAGATTGTAGTCTATAAGAAGACTATTGCTGATGCCATCTTCTGCACCCAGGAAGGGTTGACCCTTACCGAAACATGGGAAGCTGATTTAGGCGGCTCAGAGACCATTAAAGTCTGCTTAATGAGAGAAGAGACGGTCAGAACTCACTCTTGGAAAGCTGTTGAAATGAAGGATATTGTTCGCATCCTTCATCAGCTTCTTAATAAAATGGTTCTTCATAAGGTTGGATCCAAGGACAAAATTCTGCCTCTGCCATCTTCTCACCGAAACGAAGATCAATTTTTCAAGAATTCTGTATGGAAGATTTAGAGATGCTGTGATGAACAAGAAAAGACTCAGCATTTCCCTATTGTCATCTTCTTTCTAAGATATTCAATGCTCAAGTAATCCATGAATTTATTACTGCAAGGACTCCTGAGGAACAAGCCAGAATTCTCATTGAAAAACCAATGTCAGCTGCAGACTTTGGTAAAATGAATATAGCAAACATGAATCTTAGCACATATGCTGCTGCTGCTATTGCTAAAATAGAGGAATTTATGAAAATGAAAGAGGAAATGGTGGAACAAAACTGTGCTGAGGCTGTGGAGCCAAAGAAAGATGTAGAAAGAAGACCACTGCAGCAAGAAAACCTGCTCCCAAGAGGCCAGCTGGTGGCATTGTTATTAGGGAACCCACTGATGCTCCTGCTAAGAAGAAAAAAAGAGTCATCTTCTCACACAATGAGGACGAGGAAGCTGATGAGGACAGAGTTCCTATTAGTACCATCTTGAAGAAACAAAACTTCTGCTGTTGTCAATGGTGCTGAGGCCGGTGTGCCTGTCTCAACTCAAATCAGAAGGCAACCTGCAAGAAAGGCCAGAACAACTAAGACTTTTAAGGTAACCATCTCTGCTAGTGACCATGTTCAAATAGCAGTAGATACCTTAGTATCTAGTTTGGAAAATCGAGGTGATTCTCTCTCTGGTACTATTGGTTTTGATGATATTGTTGTCTCTGCTCCAAATGAAGTGTTCAACCAAAACATGACTGATGATGTATACATTCCCACACCTTTTTCACCTCAACCAACACAAACTGACCAAACCACAAACTTGCCTACACATTCACCTGCTCACTCACAAATAGCCTCCTCATCCAGACCACAATTTCAACCAATTATCCCTGTCAATGATCCCTGGTTCAATCAACTAGATGATGGCATTTCCCCTGGTGCTCCCTTCCCAAAACCTTTAAGAACCTTATTTCCCTTCACCTCAATTTCTGTTATTTATGATGGCAAATCTGAGGATTGGGACAAAGTAAAAAGAAAATGGAGAGTTCCGTTTCTCACTCACCATCCTGAACCTGAACACATTCCTGACAGGTGGTATCCCCTACCTGAGTATGAGGAAGAAGTAGACCCACCAGTTGAACCCTTCCATCTACCCCATCCTGACTGCAAACTAATCACAATAGTGCCTTCACAAATGCACAACAACATAGCACCTTTAGTCATTACCTGCCCCTATACAAATTGTCCCCCAGAAAAATCTACCATAACCTTGTCAAAACACCACCTCTCATACCTTTCACTGATGGAGTTGAGAGACATGTAATACCTAAATGGGAGACAGACCCTTTAAGGAAAAATCTTCCTACCATCCCTGAAAGAAGAGCAAGATCTTCAAAACATGTTCCTATAATCTTGGACAGTAACACAAGATGGTTATCCTTCGAGCATCCCAGTGTCTATGGGAGGCCCTCTGATTTCTTTGTGGATCAGCTCATCTATGAAATGCTGAAGTGGGAATTCAGTCATTTCAGAGTTGATAGAGCCGCACATTTTGTCCCTCCATCATGGCTGAGACATAATACAACAATAAGAATTGGAATCATGCCTTACAGAATCTGTCCTAGACTGCAGATGGTCGATCTGAACAAGGACAAGGACAGGAAGAATAGAAGATTCAAAGGAGTTATGCCAGAAGCTGAATCAGTCATGATTGATCTGAATCAAGAAACTTTTGACTACTCCATGCTGGACTACTATTTACATTATGAATCTATTGGGTTGATCAATGAACAACGTGCTGCAGACTTCTGGAAATCCCACATTATCCACTGCACAAGAGAAGCATCTTCCTCTGGACTGACCCAAAATGTGGTCTTTCAAACTTCCAGTACATGATCTACAAAGATCTTTGGGGACTTCCCATAACAAGTCGAAATGTGGAATTCTCCTACCCCATCATATGGGCAAAGGAAGTATCAGTGACCCCTTTACCCCTTCTAGTGATTAATCCTGCTCCGTCTTCACCTCCTTCTGAGCTCCTAGAAGATGAAATTGTCGTTGAAGGACCTGGCATGAATGCCACTGTTTTTGGCTCAAGTGGTTACGAATAAGAAACTGCTGAGTCCATTTCCAAACAAAGCTCATCTGGAAAGCATTCCTCTTAACCACAAGCTCTAGCTGTAGGTCTCCCTTCAGATCATCATGAACACTCCAGAGCATTAAGCACCTTTCAAGAATCTGCTGAAAGCTCAAGACAACATGCTCTACCACAGAACCTTGAAGAGATACTTGGCAAAATAGTTGCTGACAGAGTTGGCAAGATAGTTGATGAAAAGGTTGAGAAGATGACTGAAAAAATTAAGGAGGATGTCCAACAACAAGTTCAAACATCAATGGCTCCAACCTTAGAAGTTGTCAATAAAATGTTGGAATTCCTGATGGATTTCAAGAAAAGGGAGACTCAGAACCCTCCACCTCCACCACCTCCTCCTACCTAACCTTAACCTTTTATCTTTCTTTTGTTTAATATTACTGACAATGATGGTCTACTCCCTTTACCTTTTTGTCTGATGACAAAAAAGGGGGAGAAAGAATAAGAGAATTAAATTTATAAAGTCAGGTTTTATACGTTTGTCTGCATATGCATGTCTCTTTCTGTTTATACTTTGACATGATTTGCTATGATAATATAAATATTGCTCTGATATATAAATTTTTATTGCTCTGATACTGTTTGCTATGATTTGTTTATTGATCTTATATATCCTAAGTCCATGTGCTCTAACACTGTTTGATATGATATATCTTATTTGCTCTGAAACTTGTTTAAGTTTGATAAAGACTTTAAAGCTCTGATACTATACTTAACTGATAAGTAGTTGCACTGATCTGATAAGTTATATATACATGTGCTGCTGCTGAATTTCTGTCTTATGCTTTTCCTGTTAAAGTTTGTATGCTTTGTCATAGGGGGAGCTTTGTGAGCTCTCTTAGACTTTGCTACATAAATTTAATTAGTTTTTGTCTTCATCAAAAAGGGGGAGATTGTTGGAACCAAAACAGTTTTGGATTAAATAATCTCTATGTTTTGATGTTAACAAAAGAATCAAATTTGCTTTGCAAAGTGTTAGTTGAAATCTAACATGTACTTTTAGTTATGCAGGAATATTTAATATGAGTAATAGAAACTTGGGATAAGTTTTCATTGGACTCCTTGAGAAAAATACGCGTCCACCCTTGTAGATGGGCTACTCAATGTTTTGGTAAAGTTATTTTTTTTATTTAATTAAGTAGACTGGTTTCTTTAAGTAGACCAGGCACTAAATGCTTACTAAACGGAAATCAAAATAACTTCTTAGATACAACAAGTCCAAAGACTTGATAGTAAACGTGTCTAGCTTACCATGTCAACAGACGAAAGTAATTGGTAAAATTGAATGAACTTAAAAATAAAATAATCAGGTAGACGAGCTCTAACTGCCACGTCACCAGACGGAGACTATGATAACTCATTGAGGTATATCAAGTCCAAAGACTTGATATACGAGAGGATATGCCACATCAGCAGACGAGCAAAATAAAATAATGAACAAACTTAGTCTCACATATAACCTAGTAGACGGAGTTTTTAAGTAGACGAGCTCCATCTTTGAATGAATAAATGCAATCCGAAACTCTTAAATTTATTTCAAATGATTGATATTTATTTCAATAGAATTTTTGTTCTTCACATTTGTTTTATCTACTTTAATTTTTTACCTTGATGTAAAAGAAACATAGTACCGTCAAAGAAATGCAAAAAGGAAAATTGTACAATAAGAAACTGCAAAATGATCTGTATGATGACAACTTTACGGTTGAAAAATCTGGATTGTACACAAAGAAGGAACAACAAGTTCTCAAGCTGCAATACTCAGAGCAGTGAGCCTCCATTTCATGCTATCTCGATAACCAAGAGTACTATTCAGCATTGCCATGATCAAGCTATCAGTCACAACGGATATCATGCATTAAATGATATCCCTAAACGGGATTATTCTAAATAACCGTTGAATAAATACAAGTGAAGAAGAAGGTCACTATAAATAGAAGACCTCAGATACTAAAGAACAACTTTTGCCCGCAAAAGTTTTGCTAGCTCAACTTTTGTCAATAAACAATCATTCATACTCATATATCTTTAAAAGCAAGAGTCTGTATTCTTTTGTTTGAATATTGTGAAAATATTCATTTGATCTTAAACTTTCATATCCTCACACATAGTGAGTTAAGAAGATCAGAAGTTAAATCTCTTTGTTAGAGTTAGAGCCTGAAGAGGCTTGGTAAGAAAGAAATACTTGTAAGCTTGGAGAGGTATTGAATACTTGGTTGTAATCTATTTGGAAAATAGTGGAGAAAAACCTTCAAGTAGAAGGGACTGGACGTAACTCTTGGTTGGAAGAGAGTGAACCAGGATAAAATATCTTGTGTGAATATTCTATCCCTAATCTCTTTCAGCTTTATTTGTTTTTACTAACTGAGGGGTTTTGATATTGATTTTGTTAAAGCTTTTTAAAAATGGATCTTTTCTTTATGCTTGCTTCTGATTTAATCTTCTTGTGTGAAAAAATAGTTTTAAAGGTTGTTTTCGAAAATTATTAACAAACACAATTCAACCCCCCTTCTTGTGTTTGCCTGCGTCAACTTCATCCTTTTCACGGGCACGCGTTACACGACGGTGGGTCCCACTTGCCGAAAGTTTCAACGGTCGAGATCTTGCCGCCAAATCGACGGTCCAGATCTTGCCGCCACCATCTATAAATAGAACCCCCCATAATCACTCAAACTCACAATCTCGCAGCCTACCTCATTCTCTCAAATTCTCCCTAGCTTCCTAAACAGTTCATAACATGAGTTCCTCATGTGTCTTTCTCTCTGTCTATTAAAATGGACAAATTGTAACGGACTGCTAAGAAGGAGTCATGTTTCAGTGCGACCAACCAAAATTGATGAAGGTGAGGACCAACATCAAATTGAATCAGTTGAAATCTGTTATCCGGCGCAAGATTTTACCACACAACAGCAAAAGGGTTGTCGATCTTGTGTATCGTTATCCCACAGACATTGCATCTGGATATGTCAGATATCACCAGCTCTATCTTGCCTCCGATGATGAAGTAGCAATTATGTTCGACATGTTTCTCGAAAATTGTAGGAACCTCGGCATAACTACGATGGAGGTATACGCTAACATGGAGGATGCTTACAATGTTGACCCCCAAGTTGGTTCGTCCAATATTCAAGCCATTGATCTTAGTGCCTCCACACAAGACTTCTACACAAACTTTTCCGAACCTGAACCGCACCACCCAACCATTCCTTCTGCCTCACACTACGACTGGGGGCAACAACATCTTATAGGCACCCCCAGTGTTTGACCCCGCACAAACATACCCTTCATTTGGCCCCCACAAACATACCCTTCATCCAACCCCGCACAAACACACCCTTCATTTGGCCCCCCCACAAACATACCATTCATTTGACTAAGCAACCCCGTTTTACAGACCATTTCCACTCCAACCAACACCGGCACCCTCAGTAAGACATGTAGCCGGACTTCATAACTAAGAAGTTGGTCCTTTCAGCGACAACGATGATGATGATCTTCTTCAATCAGATGATGACGATGCCATCGTCGCAGAACCTGAGGCGGTCCTCTTATTCACTGCTCCTCCATACGACGTGCCCCCACACATGCATAATGTGAACTTCGACCAAGATGTGGATCGGGAGGGATACGATCACGCTCTGACCATGCCCTCTCTATAGACATATGATGTCAGGGGAGGACTTCACGTTGGCAAGAAGTTCCACACAAAAGCAGATTGTCTGTCAGCGATCAAGCATTACCATATCACCAACTCTCTGGACTTCAAGGTGGTGCAGTATGATCCGGGGAGGTTTGTTGCCAAGTGTAAGCATTCTGGATGCATGTGGAAGTGTAGAGCTATCCACACGAAGGACCGGATTTGGGAGATCCGAAAACTGAAAGTAGACCATAAGTGTGCAGCAGCAACAACACTATCACAAGATCATCGGAAGCTTGACTCGAACATGATCTGTGAAAGCATCAAGGGACTTGTTAAGGAGGTTCCCTCGATTACAGTGTCAGTTTTGATTGCACACATTAGGACACAATACGGGTACACCACCAGCTACAGGAAGGTGTGGATAGCCAAGCAAAAGGCTATCGAGAGGGTCTACGGCAACTGGGAACAATCTTACAGTGACCTACCTAGATGGCTCCTGGTCATGCAAGAGTTTGTCCTAGGCACGATTGTTGACTTGGAGACAATGCCGGCCTACACCCCTTAACCAACAATTAGTGCGGGACAGGGTCATATTCGGTCTTCTATTCTGGACCTTTGATGCGTGCATCAAAGGGTTTCCATTTTGCAAACCCATCGTCCAGATTGATGGCACTTGGTTTTACGGAAAGTACAAGGGGACCCTATTGATGGCAATTGCTCAAGATGGAAACAACAACATATTCCCCCTTGCCTTTGCCATCGTCGAGGGGCAGACGACAGACGCCTGGTTTTTCTTTCTGGGGAACTTGCGAAGGCACGTTACCCCCCAGGCTGACCTATGCTTGATTTCGGATAGGGCCAAATCAATCAAAAGTGCTTACAGACGATGTGGTAGTGGATGGTCAGACCCTCCCTCGGTGCATGTGTACTGCATTCGTCACATCGCACAGAACTGGAACAAGCGCTTCAAGAATAAGGACTGGCGAAGGCAAGTGGTTAATATGGGTAAGTACCGAATTCATTTAGCTTGTGATTTATATCTGTCGATTTTTTTATACCAAACTTGACAACATATTATTCCAACGATGCAGGATATGTCTTGACTCAGCTGACCTTCAATTGGTACTATAATAATCTGTAAGCGGACAACGCAGAGGGCACTAGGTGGCTAAATTGTATCCCCAAGGATAAATGGACTCAGGCATGGGATGGAGGGCGTCGTTATGGACACATGACAACCAATCTTGCAGAATGCATCAATGACGTACTCAAGGGAACCAGAAATCTTCCAATCACTGCATTGGTTAAGGCCTCCTATTACAGGTCGGTGAAAACTTCCAATCAATGATCCAAGCCAGCCATCATTATACCGAGGCTCTCAACAAGTCCATCAAGGAGGATCGAGCGGTTTCCAACTTGCACTTTGTGCGTACATTTGATCGGGAAAGAAGTGAATTCTTGGTGGAAGAGATGGCAAACCCAAGAGAGGAGCGGATTGGGGGCAATTTCTGGGTGAACTTGAATGAAAAGTGGTGCGACTGTGGGAAATTTCAGGCACTACACCTCCCATGTTCGCATGTGCTCGCTACTTGTGCACGTGCGAGTCTCGACTGTTACACACAAGTGGCAGATGTGTACAAGTTGACACATGTGTTCAACGTTTACCGTAAAAGTTTGGTACAGTCGGCAACGAGGGATACTGGCCACAATATCACAGACCCACAGTGATCCACAACATCCAGATTCAGAGAGATCCCAAGGGCCGTCCACAATCCACTCGGATTCGTACTGAAATGGACATGAGGGAAGCAGGCCAACCAAAAAGATGTGGAATCTGTCGAATGCCGGGTCATAACAAGAACAATTGCCCTAACCGTGCGGGAACTTCTTCTCAACAATAGATAATTAGATTAACCTTTATTTATGTATGGCAAATTATGTTTTTAGTTCAAGTGTTTATTTATTAAATTTACCTTAATAATTCTCTAATTAAATCTTAATTAACTACACTAACCTAATTAATTAACTTAATTTAAAAAAAATTAAAACTAAAAGATTAAGTAATGTTTAATTTTTTTAATTAATGTTTTTTATTGATACTTAAATTCAAAAGTAGAAAAATTAACCTCTTAATGTCCTAATTAACACAACAGTTAACTAAACTAACCTAATTAATTAAACTAAAAAGTTAGTTAAACATTTTTTTATTAAATAGTTTTAAACCAAAAAAAAAGCAAGAAGAGAAGTCGCCTTTTCAAATGGCGACTTCTCAATAAGAAAAAAAAAACAATGGTGAGAAGTCATTGAACCAAATAGCGACTACTCACCTAAAAAAAGTAGGGTATTTTGGTACATAATTGAGAAAGGGGGTATACTGGAAAATATTTTTTTAAAGAGTTTTAGGTAAAAAAAAAAATCAAGCTTAAGGTGGCGTCTGGCAGAGAATATTGGCATGGGAATAAAAGTTTTCCATATTTGATACAAGTTTTAAAAAGTTATTCCTAGGCATAAAAGATTTGAAGGAATAAAATTATTGAATGATAGTTAGAAATTTGGCAAAACTTTATTCTCATATATGGATGTGGGAAAAAATGATTCATACATTAACAAGAATATAATTTATCTGGGAATAAAACATCTCAGATACCAAATACCGCCTAAATCTTATATTTGATATTAGATATAGTAAGATCCTTCCTTTCTCTTTCTTACATCTCTCTTAATACATTTCCCACATATTTAATTATTAGCTCATGTTGATCAAAGTTCTTAAATCACCAGTTAAAAAAATACATAAAACAAATTGTCATTGAAAAACAAATTTATCACTCTTTAAAATATCAAATATACTGTACTAAAAAAAATATATCAAATACACACATTTTCAAAAAATATTTATTCTTATATGTCATTCATTATCCCGCACTCTAACCTTTTCTTTTAAGAATATTCAGATTGTTCTCGCACGTGAAAGATCATAATTATAAGAATTCTTTCCAACAAAAAAAATACTTGATATTCAGATTGTTGTAAGTAGTGATCACACCATCCTAGTGACAATAGGATGCAGGTACTAGACATACCTATTGCAAGTAGATATAATCATTTTCCATCACATAATGTGAGATTCTAATGTGGTCTCGGGAAAAAAAAATATTTTTTTACTCTTTTTTTTGGGTAAAATATTTCTTTTACTCTATACTATATTAGAAGAATGCCACATCCATGAAGCATGTATATTATTAGTGTCTCTGATCACTTTAATTACATTTGTGAAATTACACCAATACAATAGGGGTACAAATTCCATAATAAGCCAACAAGCACACATGCCACAAAGTAATGTGGTCATTCTGTCCTTTTCCTTTTAACGTTACAAGCTGACACACCTTTTTACACGAGAGACCTCTGTGCACTATTGCAGGTTTGCATGTGAAACTGATGAAGCAAGACATTGGATCCTCAGAAAGGGCCCTCCGTTCACCCCACCACTCACTAATCTACAAAAGTCTGTATCAGATTGTTGCATTTGAAACGCAAACAGAGCAGTACTGGTCGTATCTCACGTGAACCCCATTTCCCAACTCCCTGAATTCAGTTTATAAAACGACCCCAAGAACCACATTTGGTTCACTCTACACTCATATCATACACAATTCAGAGCAAGTTGTGACGTGTTATAGGCTTAATCATGGAGAGGAAATCACTTGGGCTCTTCTTTTTGCTCCTCGTTGTCTTTGCTGCTCGTAAGATTCCATTTCTTACTCTTTGATTTTCATGTTGGATAACCACTCAAATCAACATTATAATGGATATCACAATGAATAAGACTATTAAGTGCATGTTTGTTTACTCATTTGTGATGTGCATGTTAATGTTGATGAATGAGAGCAGAAGTGATGGTGCAGACAGAGGCAAGGGTGTGCGAGTCACAGAGCCACGGGTTCAAGGGTGCATGCTTGGGTGACCACAACTGTGCTCTGGTCTGCAGGAATGAAGGTTTCTCTGGAGGCAGATGCAGAGGTTTCCGCCACCGCTGCTTTTGCACAAGGCTTTGTTGAAAGCTAGCTAGCTAGCTATGTTATGGAATCAGAGACAAATAAATTGTTCTCAAAGATCCTTTTGGAATTGGAGAACTAATTAACTGATTCTTCTTATCGTTGTGAATTTGTGATAGATTGTTGATTAAGTAGATATTCTATGGTCTCTCCTGTCTTTTGTTATCAGTGTGAGTTGGAGCAAATAATATCATCTAATTGTGATATACTTGCTCAGTTCAGAGTTTAATAAATTTATTGAGGTCGTAGTACTCATAAGTTGCTATTAGTTCTGCCCTTTAACCCCTGCTAAGCGTGCAATCGGAACTACACTGGCTACATTAATGCACTTCCTTTGTTTTTTTTTTTTTTTTTACAACACTTCTTTGCTGTATTAATAACATTTTATACGGAACAATGCTACTTCGTTAAAATACTATATTGGTTGACAGCATTGGGATGTACTGATTTTATAAAAAAAAAATTACGACACTACATTACAACTATGTACAATGATTCACTTCAGTTTAACACTAGTGCAGTAAATAATTTTTACTTTCGTTAAAAGTGTTTTTTAACCCAAAAAAAAAAGTCAGACGTTAATATAGCAGACGTTAAATGTAAACTTTTATCTCTGTTAACAGACGTTAAATGAAACACCTTTAATGTCTGTTGTTTATGCAACAGACTTTTAACGTCTGTTTTATAGTCAACAGACGTAATTTTTTTAAAAATTTTTGTTTATGCAATATCCCTTTCATCCAGCTAGCATCCTGGATTCACTAACATTCTAGAATTTGCGCACGTACACACCGAGAGAGAGAGAAAAATAATATATATTATATACAACTACATATTATCTTCTAAATATATAAATGTAAATTTATACAAACTACAAATCTTCTAAATATGCTTAAAAAAGAATTCTGAGAATCGCATCCTCAACTCTTTCGCATCCTCAACTCTTTAATATCTCGTTTCTCAAGATAAGATTGATCACTGAAAGCCTGCACAAATTCAAATAAAATAAACATTAACTCAAGTCATCACCAAAAATAAAATATATAATTAAATAACTTGTTTAATTAATTACCTTCCTCCATCCCTCGGTAATAGATGTCTAGACGATGTTCAACATATGATGCATCACATAATAGGCACACAACCAACTATCTATCTGATGACGAGACTACAAAAGAAATGAAATTTAATGTCAATTAAATATATATATATATATATATATATATTAATTATAATATTAATTACTATTTAATAAACTAGCAACATTGAGTTTAATCCATTCGGGATTTCCTTTTGATTTTGAAGTCCTGCTTTTCCCGTTGGCTAAAGATATGCTACATACCTTTATCGCCCTATCATAAACAAAATATTCATGTTAATTATATGTTCATCACGTGTGTAATAAAATAAAAGCAAATGTTACAAATTTAATTAAATAGAAGATTAATTACTTACGTATTGATAGAGGCCACCATCTCCTTCGATGGTCCCTGGTGGAGAGAGCATAAGAATATGTCAGAAACAAAAACTGAAGTGGAGTGGAATGGCTTACCGCGTTCACAGAGAGGAGAAGGAGAGTAGCTCAATGGTGAAGGAGAGTGGCTTCTGTTAGGGTTATTTTCGTGGAGTGTAGTGGAGAACCTTAAATGAGACAAAACCCTTAAATGATACAGAGTAGAGAGAAGAGAGAAGAGAAGAGTAGAGAGAAGAGAACTCACCAGAGAATTAATATGGTCGTGGTGGTGGTGGAGAAGACCTCGCGGTGATGGCGATGGAGAGGAGCTCGCAGTGGTGATCACTAGAAAGGGTTAGGGCAGAAGAGGTGATGAGAACAGAGGCAGAGAGTGAGAATACAGGTGAAGAAGGCAATGCATGCGCGCGGGTATAATGTTATAGGCACTAAATTTTTTTTAAATCACCATTAACGTCTGTTGTCCGTTGTTTAAACAACAGACGTTAAAGATGCACTTTTAAACAACAAACGTTAAAGATACACTTTTAACGTCTGTACAGATATTAAAAAAAAGGTAATTTAAATATATCTAATATTTATGGTTTTATCACTACTTCTTTTAATATCTATTTTTTGTTTAACTGACTTTATCCTTTCTCATTTATTACATATTTTCTGGTGGTTTCTCAAACAAAATGTAGGGAGGGAGCACCCACACGTGACAGTTTAACGGGGAAAACGTTTAAACTGAGACTTGTGTGTCTTGACTTGACTGACAACGTTGGTAACAAATGAATAGATAAAAAGAAATTATGTGAAATTTGTTTACAAGAATCTTGACACACAAACTTCACGAAGCACTGTGATACCAAGAAAAAGAATAACTATTTAGAGTTTTTTATATCAATAATCCAGAAAAAAAATATAAATATACCATCATAACCCTTTTTAGATTAAGTAAAAATCGGCTTTAGGAGTGCCGACTTCTCACTTATAGTTTTTTTGTCATTTTAAATAATTTAACTACAAATTAATTTTTTTTGGGGGAAGTTGGCTTCCCACCTAAAAAAAAAGGGGGTTAGATTGGTACATAATTGAAGAAGGGGGTAGTGTAGTATATAATTTTTTTTCTACGTTATTTATAATAAAAAACCTCACATTTAAGTATGGAATTTAGTGTTTGGATTTGTTTTCATTGTAATGGTGTTTGGGCTCTGTGTATGATTCACAATGTAAATTAAATAATATTAGAGCAACTTTATACTAGTACCCCAATTTTAATTTTTATCTTTTTGGAGTTTTTAAATGGATCGATTTTTATACGTCATTCATTTTTACTTTTTACAATTTAAGAATCTCATCTTTTCAATCCAACAATTTCTAAAAAGTTCTTAAATGGATCTCTACAGTGACCCCACATCCTGACATTTCATCAATATATAGGAATTGATATGTTAAAAAAGAAAAAGAAATGTACCAAGAAAAAAAACAAGAAGAAAAAAAGACCCAATACTGGCAGCACCCCACAAGCAACTATGCTCGTGGAAGCATCTTTAAAAAATGGGGTGCTTATTAAAATAATGCTCCAAAACATTTACAGCGATAAAGATGCCCTTAGCGGTGGCAAAATAATCCATTTCTCCATATCCATTCAATCCATCCATTTACCAAAAAAAAATGTCTAATGGATGGTTAATGATCCATCCAAAATTTTCTTTTTAATCTATTAAATCAATAATACTAAAAAATGGATTATTTCGGATCCATCTAGTTTATTTTGTTAAATCATTGGATGAACCCCCAATCGGGCAGCCCGACCGACCACCAATCCCTAAACCCTAAACTGCTTGACCACCAGACCATCAACTCAAAATCGACTGCACGACCATCCAATGACCTGATCGACCACTCGACTCACCAATCGCTCGACGGGCTGATGGCCATTTGACAGGCTGAACGACCAACGATAGTCCCCTCGATTGATCGTCCAATGATCGCTTTCCTGACCGACCGACCGACCACCTGTCGGCCCACCCGCACGACTAATCGACGACCCAATGACCAATCAAACGACAATCGACCGATCGATCGACTAACCAATGGTCCAACGACCGACGACCCATTGACTTGCCAATTGATGTTTACCCAATTGGAAAACCACCGACCGACGGCTTAACGATGACCCGATCGACCGATCACCCTCTCGACGGCTCAACCTCCCACCGATCGCATGACAGTCAACCCACCGACCGAAGGACGACCGAAAGACCAACAAGTTGACCAAACGTTGACCCGACAATGGATAGCATACCGACCGACAAACCGATCAACCGTCCGCGATCGACTGGCAACCCCTCGCCCGTCCGACTGACCGATCACCCTCCCAACAAACTGCCTGCCTGCCCGAAAGCCAACCAATAAATTACCGGCCCGACTAATGGTCTGACAGAACTTCGAACCATCGATGCTAATTTTTGAAAGAAATATGTTAAAATATCATATAGTTTAGATGGATCCATCTGCTAAAAATGATTAATGGATGAATCGTGTGGTTTTTTATCGAATGGATCATGGATGAGTTTGATTTTTTAATACATTTTTAATGGATTAAATGGATTATTTTTTATCCATCCATTATAATTCGGACTAAAATCCATCCAATCTATCTATGAGCCACCCATAAATAATATTGTGATTTCATAATGAACATCAAAGTAGATTTGATAGAACTTGATCTATAAACTCACATAGTACAACTGTTCTGAAAGTTTGCAAAGCGTAAAAAATGAACACCAATTTTTAGTATTGAAGACCCTCCAATATAGAAGGAAAAACCAATGTACAAACTTCAAAAAATATTCCACTATATTTGAGGATATATAATTACAATATTCTCTTCCCACTCTTTCACACAAGAGTTACAAATATAGTATTATCAGCGAGACTCTCTCCTATATATTCAAATACTACAGTTCTTTATAATTTAAATACCAGGAGTAATAGAGATGATGCCCAAAATTTTTCCAATGTTCTTTTCTCATACACTACACTCTTTAGGATTTACTCACACTTGTAATTTTCTCACTTGCAGAAGCTCTTAATTTTCCTTTGTTTCCTCTCTTGGTTTCATTGAATGAATAACTCAGTCTCTATTTATAGAGGTTGTTCGCAATGTGAAACATTTGAAACTTTTAGTCATCAAACATGAGGATACACCAACCCAAGGACATAGCCAACATTTTTTCTTCAAGTAAATTTGTTGTCACAAATTTGTTTTTAATGCTTTGTCACCTCTTTTCTAATTTCTTTCAAATGGCTGGACCCCACAATTCTCCCCCTCCAGCCATTAGGAAAAAATAGTCTTCGAACATTCATCTAGGATCCATCCGAATCAACCCGACACAAAGTTGAAGTTTTTCACATGTTACAACTTTGGTCAATATGTCAGTGGGATTGTTATTTGTGTGAATCTTTTCCAACTTGAACTGTACGGTCTTCTACTGCTTGACATGGTCAATGATATCTAACATCAATGTGCTTAGTATGTGAGTGGAACATTGCATTCTTGCTTAAATCCAAAGCAATTTGAATGTCGCCATAGATAATAGACACGTACATTTCCTACTTCATTCCTACGTTGTTCAAGAAATCTCTTTAACCAAAGCATTTCTTCACCTACTTTGATCGTAGCAACATATTCTGCTTTGATAGTAGATAAGGTAATACACTTCTGTAATTTAGAATAATGTAACTTAGAAATATGTAAGGAATGAATCGATTTAGAAATATGTAACCTAGAAATACACTTTCAGAATTTCATAACCTGTAGCCAAATGACTCATCTCCATAACTTAGAAATATGTAAGGAATGATTCAATTATCAAGTTTTTGTCTTTGTCACTTATGTTGTTTTTTATAAACAAAAATATATTTATATAAAATATTAGAGGTATACTAACCTGTGAGAAATTTTCAAAATTCTTAAACGGTTAAATCTAATTAATGGCGCCTAATTGTCACTACTTGGTCGCGTAGCCTAGCGGTAGCGACTTCATTGGTTTGATGCCTTGGTCAGTGTTTGAATCCTATGTCCCTTATTTTTGTTGAATATTATGACTGTTGTTTAACGTTCTGGAAAAATAAAATGATAAAGTGCTGTTGAGCGGATTCGAACCTGGCTCTGTGAGGGAAGGGACACATCTGTTGGCCACTAGGCCAACTGATGTCTTGTGACAGTTAATGAACGTTAATACTACTTATGTATGGAATTTGACCGTTTTTGAAACTTTTGAAGAGTTGTTTCCTTTCACCAAGTGACATGAGTTGGTCTATAAATAAAACCATTTGCATGCAGTAATTGACACGAAAAACTCAGAATCTCTCAACCATTCTTCACTCCAAATCACCTTCTTTTCTCCCTTATGCGCAGAGAGAGTTAAGGAGACTATTGTTCTGTAAACTGCCATTGTCGATACGCTTGGTTTAGGGTGTGCAAACCAAACCAAGGTTCTCCATTGTATCCTGAAGGGGATTCGCCAGTTACACCTGTTGCATCCAATCTACGAGGAGAGATTGGTGGGGGCGAATCGAACCTAAAGCCTAGTGTCCTCACACGCCTTGGAGATTGTGCATTACCATTATTTTCTTCTTCTTTATTGCAGATCCATACCCCATTTACTAACAATCTCTAGGTTCGATTTCTGTAATAATGGCTGCAACATTGAAGGAGATGACTTCTGAGTTTATGAAACTTGAGAGGTTCGAAGGCGAAAACTTTCATCGTTGGCAAAAGAAGATGCACTTCCTTCTTACAACATTGAAGGTGACCTATGTGTTGAACACACCAAGACCAGAGGAAAGAGAAGATGAGACCATCAATGAGACTCGTGAGAGGAACAAGTGGGTTAATGATGACTACATTTGCATGGGGCATATTTTGAATGACATGACCGACTCATTGTTCGATGTGTATCAAAATGCGGGATCCTCCAAAGAACTATGGGAGAAACTTGAGGCAAGATACATGATGGAGGACGCAACAAGTAAGAAATTTCTTGTTAGTCGTTTTAATAATTATAAAATGGTTGATGGTATGCCTATCATGGAACAAATGCATGAAATTGAACGTATTCTCAATAACTACAAACAACATAATATGCACATGGATGAAACCATCATTGTCTCCTCGATCATTGACAAACTTCCTCCTTCATGGAAAGACTTTAAAAGAAGTCTTAAACATCGAAAAGATGACATTTCTCTTGAACAATTGGGTAATCACCCTCGTTTAGAAGAAGAGTACCGTAAACAAGATGATACTAAAGAACATTTTGTTCATGAGAAGGTGCGTGTAGTAGAGGAAGGGAAATCTGGTAAGTCCTCTAAAAAGAGGAATCGGGATTTTGTAAAATCTCATGAAAACAACAATGAGAATGACTACAAGAAAAAGAAAAAGAAAAATGGTTGTTTCTATTGTGGAAAACCGGGACATTTCAAGAGGAATTGTCGTCTCCTGAAAAAGGAAAAGGAGAAGGAATCTAGTGCAACAAAGGACAATCTTGTTGCGGTCATTTCCGAAATCAACATGATAGAAGATGTTGGATCATGGTGGATTGACTTCGGTGCAACTCGCCATGTGTGTAAGAACAAGGATCTCTTCAAGACAATTAACGAAGAAGATGGAACCGTTCTATATATGGGAAATGCATCAACTGTCCAAGTTAAAGGCAAAGGGACGGTGGAACTAGAATTCACTTCGGGAAAAGTAGTCACTCTTACAGATGTTTATTATGTACCAGATGTTAGAAAGAATTTAATTTCTGTACCGTTACTTAATAAGTACGGGTTCAAATGTGTATTTGAGGGAGACAAGTTTATCCTCTATAAGGGAGGAATGTTTGTAGGAAATGGATACCTTTGTGAGAATATGTTCAAACTCAATATTATTAATGATAATGGATTTATTTATGCTTATATTGTTGAATCTTGTAATTTATGGCATTCTCGTTTAGGACATGTTAATTTTAGGAAAATGGATGAAATGATGAATTCATGTTTAATTCCTAAAACAAGTAGGATTTCGGATGCATGTACAACTTGAATGCTAACTAAGATAACTAGATTTCCTTTTCCTAGAGTTGAAAGAAGTTCTAAAGTGTTCGATTTAATTCATTCTGATGTATGTGATTTACATGGTTGGCCCACTATAGGTGGTAAAAAATATTTTGTGACATTCATAGATGATTGTACTAGATATTGCTATGTATATTTAATACATTCAAAGGATGAAGTGTTAGATAAATTTAAGATATTTAAAACAGAAGTAGAACTTCAACATGAAACATTTATTAAATGTTTTAGGAGTGATAGAGGAGGAGAGTTCTATAACCCTAGTTACTTTGAGTCTACTGGAATAATTCACCAAACAACCGCACCTTATTCCCCACAACAAAAACAGTATAGCTGAAAGGAAAAATAGAGTATTAGAAGAAATGGTAAATGCAATGTTATCATATTCTGGTCTAGCAAAGGGTTATTGGGGAGAAGCCTTGTTGACGGCTTGTTATATCTTGAATAGAGTTCCAAACAAAAGGAACAAAATAACCCCATATGAACTTTGGAAAAATAGAAAGCCCAACCTTGACTATTTCAAAGTTTGGGGTTGTAGGGCAATAGTAAAAGTTCCTGAACCAAAAAGAAAGAAATTAGGTGAAAGGGGAATTGAATGTGTGTTCCTGGGCTATGCTAAAAATAGCAAAGCATATAGATTCATGGTTATAGAATCTAATGACTCATATCCTGTAAATACATTAATTGAGTCTAGGGATGCTATCTTTCAAGAAGATAGGTTTAACTCAATTCCAAGTCACAAAAATGATGTTCATAGTAATGCACATAATCTAGAAACCAATGTATTTAATAATGATACTCTAGATAGTTCAGAACTTAGAAGAAGTCAGAGAGCTAGGAAAGAGAAAACGTATGGACCAGACTTTTTCATGTTCCTTGTTGAAGGAACAAGAGAGTCCATAGACAGTTATGGACCAATATGTTATAATACGAAAGTGATCCAGAAACATTCGAAGAGGCAATAAAGTCTCAAGATGCCGCTTTCTGGAAGGAAGCTATACAAGAGGAAATAGACTCAATAATGGGGAATAAAACGTGGAAATTAGTAGACCTCCCACCTGGTTCCAAACCTATAGGTTGTAAATGGATTTTCAAAAGGAAAATGAAGGTAGATGGAACCATAGATAAGTTTAAGGCAAGACTAGTTGCTAAGGGATTTACACAAAAAGAGGGCATTGACTATTTTGATACATATGCACCTGTGGCAAGAATTGCCTCAATTAGAGTGTTATTGGCACTTGCATCCATCTATAAGTTTGTCATTCATCAAATGGATGTGAAAACAACATTTCTTAATGGGGAGTTAGATGAAGAGGTGTATATGTCACAACCTGAAGGGTTTGTGGTTAATGGTCAAGAAAAGAAGGTGTGTAAATTGAATAAGGCATTGTATGGACTAAAACAAGCTCCTAAACAATGGCATCAAAAGTTTGATCAAGTTATGCTAGCTAATGGATATAAAATAAATGAATCTGACAAGTGTATTTATAGTAAATTCCATAATGGAAAAGGTGTTATGATTTGTTTATATGTTGATGATATGTTAATATTTGGTACTGATCTAGATGAGGTGGAAAAAACTAAGAGTTTCCTCTCTAGTAATTTTGATATGAAAGACTTAGGGGAAGCCGATGTGATACTAGGGATTAGAATAATAAGAGATGGTGAGAACATAGGTTTGTCACAATCTCACTATATAGAAAAGGTGTTAAAGAAATTTAATGAATTTGATTGTCAATCAGTTGTTACTCCCTTTGATCACAACACTAATTTAGTACCAAATAAAGGCTGTCCAGTAGCACAATTTGAATACTCAAAAGTAATTGGATGCTTAATGTATGCCATGACATGTACTAGACCAGACATTGCATATGTTGTAGGGAGACTAAGTAGGTATACAAGTAATCCAAGCAAAGACCATTGGCATCTTTGTCAGAAGAGTTTTGAAATACTTGAAGGGGACAATGAATTATAGTTTGAACTATAATGGATATCCTTGATATTAGAAGGTTATACGGATGCCAGTTGGGTGACTTATCTAGAAGATCATGCTTCAACAAGCGGTTGGGTCTTCACACTTGGTGGGGGTGCTATTTCTTGGGGATCCAAGAAACAAACTTGCATTGCTGACTCCACCATGGCTGCAGAATTCATAGCATTGGCAGCAGGAAGCAAAGAAGCTGAATGGCTTAGAAATTTGATGTATGAGATACCAATTTGGCCAAAGCCAATAGCACCAATATCCATACATTGTGATAGTCAATCAACACTATCAAAGGCATATAGCCAGGTTTATAATGGAAAGTCCAGACACATTGGGCTAAGACATAGCTATGTAAAAGATTTGATTACAAATGGAGTAATATCCATAGTCTTTGTGAAAACAGAGAGGAATCTTGCAGATCCTTTGACGAAAGGACTGACAAGGGATATGGTGTTGAAAACATCATTAGGGATGGGACTCAAGCCCATATCTACATGATCACCAATGGTGGAAACCCGACTCACACTTGAGTAGCATCAAGTCTTGAGTTCAATGGGCCAAAGTACACTATGAGAGTGATTGCAAGTACTTGACAAATAGATACATCCCAAGGTTTAAAAGTACTTGGAAACCATATGGACAATAAAGAAAAGGGTGAGCTTTTTGCTCTTAATGGACCTATAGCACATATGTGCTGAGGTGCCCAACTTATGGGGGTGCTTCTGGTAAAGTCCACCTATGTGAGAGTGAAGTGTGGCCGCTTCTTAGAGTTGGGCTTGACTCTGTAAGCTCTCATGAAAAGGATACACGACACAAGGCCTTATCAAATGTGTCACACTACCACGTCGTTCAATGGTACCGAGATTTCATGTGTAAGTCATGCACGCTTGTTCTAAGGAATATTTGGTTCAAAGCTTGTCTACCATTTTATTCAGGGATGAGTGAAACCCATGGTTTACTAAGCAAAGGTTCAAATCTCCAAGATACCTTTGTCTGAAAGCATGCGATTCCCGGAATAATGGGATTTGGATTTATTTTGAAAATGGTGGGGGATTGTGAGAAATTTTCAAAATTCTTAAACGGTTAAATCTAATTAATGGCGCCTAATTGTCACTACTTGGTCGCATAGCCTAGCGGTAGCGACTTCATTGGTTTGATGCCTTGGTCAGTGTTCGAATCCTATGTCCCTCATTTTTGTTGAATATTATGACTGTTGTTTAACGTTCTGGAAAAATAAAATGATAAAGTGCTGTTGAGCGGATTCGAACCTGGCTCTGTGAGGGAAGGGACACATCTGTTGGCCACTAGGCCAACTGATGTCTTATGACAATTAATGAACGTTAATACTACTTATGTATGGAATTTGACCGTTTTTGAAACTTTTGAAGAGTTGTTTCCTTTCACCAAGTGACATGAGTTGGTCTATAAATAAAACCATCTGCATGCTGTAATTGACACGAAAAACTCAGAATCTCTCAACCATTCTTCACTCCAAATCACCTTCTTTTCTCCCTTATGCGAAGAGAGAGTTAAGGAGACTATTGTTTCAGAACGCCATTGTCGATACGCTTGGTTTAGGGTGTGCAAACCAAACCAAGGTTCTCCATTGTATCCCGAAGGGGATTCCGATACACACTGTTGCATCCAATCTACGAGGAGAGATTGGTGGGGACGAATCGAACCTAAAGCCTAGTGTCCTCACACGCCTTGGAGATTGCGCATTACCATTATTTTCTTCTTCTTTGTTGCAGATCCATACCCCATTTACTAACATAACCCATATACAAAGTCACTTCAAATAAGTGATGTCACCTGTAAATAAAATTCTGATCCCAATCAAAGACCAGTATTACCTTTACAAAGAACCACACCAAAGAAAAGAAAATAAAAGAAGAAGAAAAAAATCCCTGGGGTACAAGGACAGTGATCCGTGATTCACACCCAGCTCCAAATGTTATCAACCAAGTGGCAGAGAGTCAAATTAAGCACTGGAAAATCCCCAGCTCACATTGTAAACGTGTTCCTGATATAATTCTACCACAAAGACCATACTTTTCCATTCCTCAGTCAGTAGATACACTATAACAACCCATTCAACCTAGTAACCAAATCTGTGTCATCACCAATTTAGAGTTAAAATTCCCATTCAAACTTCCCTGTACAGAGCATTGTCGCTTACTTATGTGAGCAAAGGCTTTGTATCCAAACACCTTCAAATGAAAGCACCTAATGTCATGTCCAAATCATACTCTCTCAGGGATGTTCAAGCCCAAAGAAACAAATGGAGACTTGTTAATCCATTTAGTAGGACACGGTTTGAACAACTTCACCCTAGGATGACTTAGGCAACTTAGCCATTTGTTTTTTTTACTTTGTAAGATCAATGTCAAAAAAAAAAAAAAAAATCGTAGCGATGGTAGCCAAAATAACTTTTATTTGCAAAGACCTGAAACTATTTAAATATATTTTTTTAAAATTAAATAATGTCACATGTCACTAGTGAGGTGGCACATTGTTTGATATATGCATGTATGAGACTCTACGATTGGGGAAAATTTAAAAGAATTAATAGGTATTACCTATAATAACAATATGCATATTCTTCTTCAAGGTTAAGTTTGCTTGACTTTGAGAAATTCTGGGATGGTGGTCTCCTTAAAAACATGAGTCAAGACAAAACACATTAAAAAAACTTATGTTAGTTTACGAGGATAATCGTCAATTCTGAAAAGCGATCAACTATTATAAAACTTATAAGAATAAATTTATCTTTAAATTGTTTTGAGAATTTAGATAACCATATATCTTACATTAAATTGAAGACAACTTACCCACTTCATCATACACAAACCAACTTTTTATTCTTATTTAAAAAAAAAAAACTTCTTTTTATGAACATTTTCTTATCCTTATCCATTTGTACCTCAAACCAAACAAATCGTTTGACACATTATAAAACTCAAGGGACATCATATCAAGTGTCTTTAGATATTCTTTAAGGAATCAAGAAAAATAAATTTTTATTGAAAAATTAAGGACATGTTTGCTTTGTTTTCAGTTTCTTGTTTTCATTTTCTGTTTTCAAAAATAATTACAGAATTGTCATCTTGTTTTCATTCTTTTCCTATTTTCAGAAATTTGTACAGCAAATACTGAAAACAACTTTTTTCTGTTTTCACTGTTTCCTGTACAAATTTCTGAAAACAGGAAACAAAATGAAAATAAAGTGACAGTTTTATAATTATTTCTGGAAACAGAAAACTGAAAACAAAACAAACAGATCCAAGTATTTCACTTTTTCAAATATTAAATACATTAATTTTCTATATAAACTTTATTTTCTTGATTGTTTAACGAATGTTCTAATAACAATTGTTAGCATTCTTCAGACTTAATTATGACCGTCATCACCCTCCCATAACCTCTTTCCACGCTTTCCCATTCTTGTGTTCTGAATCCTACGTCGAGAATCAACCAGCCTTGTATTCAGATCATCTCTCTTTTCTCTAGCAATTAGCACAGGATTTGCTCTTTCCGATGAATTGCATGTCCTTGTATTCAAATAATCAGCCATTCACGTGAAAAGAACATTTTTTTTTTAACCAACACCATTTTCCCTCTAATGTATTTACTGACGTATGTTACTTCTTCAGGACTTAGTTATAATAAAAAAAGTTTCTATATTTCTTAGACTCAAATATAAGTAAAATTCAACCAACTCAATTATATTTAATATAGGTATTCCAAAAATCAAGAAAATTAATCAATCAAACCAATTCTTTCTCTATTTTTTCAAGAGCATTACATATTTCCTAGACAATTAAAGGATAATTTAGTAATTATAACTCATTTTTTTTACATAAATCAAGACAATTAAACTAAATTAATTAACTTTCTTAATAAGTGTGAAATTAATTACTTTTGCTTATAATTGAGCCGGGCAGTACCATTTAGAATTTTATCACATTAATTCCCTTACAAAATTCTCTTTATTATTATATATAAAAAAAATTAAACAAGTAATACATATAAAAAATATATTGATTCTTTGAAAATATAAAAATATTAATATTTTCTTTATTTAATAAGTAAGAAGATTATTAGTAGAATTCAACGTAAACATTTAGAACTATTCACTGCTTACTACCTTAAATCAAGTTTAAATTAACTATGTCTAGTTTTACTAACATTACTTTGGTTCGAGTGGAACTGAATTCAGATTTCTTAAACAATATCTCGGGTTAGATCCTTGTGATGGAAAAATGTGATTGGGAAGGGAAAGTAGGAAATCTCACTAAAAATGGCTAGTCAGGTTACCTGATAGATATTAGTCGTCGGCAAAATCGGTAGATACTTTGTCGCACCTACATGGTTATAAACAAAAAAAACATTATGTCCATTTTTCGAAATTTCTAGTACTTAGGGTCTACACCCACCTTCGCTATAAATAGATAGGAGTTTACCAACCTATTTCATGTACTCGTGAAATTAAAGCACCGGATCAAGAGTATTTATCTTCAGGGTTTATAATTGATCTAGCTAAGGTGAAGATTATAGGTGGTAATTATGGACAGGGCACGATTTGGGCTTTTCTTCATGTCGCTCATTCTCCTTGCTTCTCGTAAGCCTCTATATACATTAGTGCAGAAAAGGGATTCCACGTCGGTTATTTATGGCTTTCCATATTGATTTTAAAACTGATGTGGAAACGACCGATGTGGTTTATTACCACTTTACACATCGGTTATAAAACCGATGTGTAAAGTATATTTTAAACATCGGTTTTCTATTAACCGATGTGAAAAATCAATTTGTCAATTGATAAGCAGTTGGAAACCTCACTTTCCACATCGGTTTTACTTAAAACCGATGTGGAAATTTCACTTTCCACATCGGTTTTAATAATAACCGATGTGTAAAGTGAAATTTACACATCGGTTTTTATTAAAACCGATGTGTAAGTGAAATTTACACATCGGTTTTTTTAGAACCAATGTATAAAATCTCATTTTTTTTTAATCTGTTATTTACATTTCAATCATTCATTTCCCCTGTTTCAGTAATGCAGATCAACACCAGAATAACATACTGTAAATTTTGGGGTAAACATAATGTAGTTATTGCACCAAACTAGTAGAAAATGATAACAAGCAGCCACATACAATTGGAAGACACAAATTTTTATAGTTCATTCAATGACAAGAAACAGCAAGGCAGTAACAATCAGCTCTTACACATATGGTTAAAAATACTGACATTTCATCAAATGACTAGTGAGCACAGAATCTGAAAACAGAGGACATCAGGCCTAATTAATTTCGAATGAATGAAAACAACACTTTATCAAGGCTACATCAAAACACGAGAGAAGAAGAATTGAACCAGACCTGAGCACTAATACATATCATCAGTCAAAGGTACACTATAGCTAGTACATGATAAGTTTTTAAACTAACTACATATATACAAACTATGGTTGGTACACTTCAAGAAAGAAAGTTGCCCAACGCCTCTTTATCTTTGTTGATGTCAGAATCAGATAATGGAGTTGGATTGTTGAATATCTGCAAGTTTAATTGGACAAAAGATTATATCTTTTAAGTAATAAACTAACATAAAACATATAACGAATCTATATTATTAATTCTAATTGTGTCAATTATTAACATTTACCTCCTGCCATCTTTCAGTGATCCCGGAGGAAATAATTTCCAACATCCACTGCATCACATAGTAGCCACATTCCCATGACCCACGTTGTATACGTGACTACGTACAAATGAAACCCAATTAGAATATGAGGAATTAAATAAAATAGAAATCAATTATTGTGCCCACTGCATTTGATGCATTTGAACTAATAAATATCTTACACTGGGAATAATCCATCGATAGCGAGTCGCCTTTCACCACGCAACATGTGGGTTGCGTTAATAGACCTATCATGACAAAAACATTAATTAAAGTATATCTAATAGATTTCAGATAATTAAAACAACTGCATTACTGATTATAAAGTATTTTAATGCTTACGTTTCGATGATCGTCTTGATTGATTATTGGCTTATTTCCCAATGAGTAGAAGAAGACCACGACGTTCATTCTTGGGTACAAGAGCAACAGTTGCCAATGCCGGCTGTATTTGCGGAACAGTTAGTGACTAAGCCATATATAGTTATACTTAAATAACCGGTACTTACTTATTGAGATAAGGCGCAAGATAGAATTGATGATCGTCTCGGGCAAGTATATCACGTATGGTAGTGACCGGGTCTTCCGATGCTAGGAGAACATCACCCTGAATGAACATGGGGTCAATGAACCCATAAAGGGCGAGGTTACCCTGATCGACTAACATACGATGCAGATACCTAATATATTGGAAAAACATGTTAATTATCATAGTATTTAAAAATTAATTACGTACTTAACTTATAAATAAAATGTACTTACGTGCACCAAAACGATATGTGTGCAGAACTGGCCATTTCTTTATTTAGTACCATCTCCATAAGTTCCTTCTTTGGTATATACAGTTCACCAGGGCTAGCATCATGTTCCAACCTTACCAAGGCTGCGTCATTCTCCATGGTGACAACCTGTATAGCCAGAACTTTAAAAACATCACCATGGCCAGGTGCCCCTTTGTCGATCCCCTAAACAACATAGATATATATTAGTAATCACGGATAATTAAGTTATTTAATTCGTTATTAACTAAATGGTCAAATGAATACCTTGGCAGGAGCAGACATCTCTGGTCTTCCTAGATCCGACCTTTTAGGCACAATATCATTTCCAACATCCTATAACGAATAAAAATAAAGCATTATCTTGAAACAATAATAAATTATTTCAACTATGAATATAGAAAAACACAACTAACCGAATACCTCAGATGCAACAAGAAAGTTGACCAGTCTTCTTGGCCAGAGGATGAAGTTAAAGGGGCACGACCCCTTTGCTTGAACCTCCTCAGTGGGCACAGGGACTCGAGCATCAGCATCTCGAATAATCTCAACAGACACCCTCAGCTGATCATCCGATAATAACCGATTGTGTATGGTATTACCTAAGTTAGTATGTGCCCTACCCAATGCCACTAAGCGGTGGTGATGATGATCATCAAAATACAGCTCACACCTATCAGGGTCGTCATCATCATCATCATCATCATCAGCAGCAGCAACAGCATCATCATCATCATCACCATCATCATCATTTTCAGGATGATGAGGAGGATCACATGAGCCCTTAGTGCTCACATGGACAGAGGGTAGGATAGAGGGTTGGACAGCTTGTTATCTCTTTGGGACATAGAAGTCAATATTGCCATCTATTTGGGCAAACTGCTCGGCCATCTCCTGTCGAAGCTCAGCTGCAATCTCCTGTTTTAGTCGTGCTCTATCTGCTTCAACATCCCTGTGGCATTGGTGTGAAGATGAACCATGGTATTGGCGAATGCCGACTCCCCATCCCACACCAATGACACGGCCCGGGTGGTCCAGTTTCTGGATGGCGAGTAGATAAGATATCATTGCGTCCTCTAGGAACAAAGGTTCCTTGGGTTAGCTGATCATCCAAGGCATCCTATCACATAAAAATATCAGGTCACATTACAATTCGGTAACAATCTTAAAATGACAATTACAACAAACTATACTTACAATCCTCTCAGCTACTTGGCGGGCCTCCTCGGATGTATATTGTCCCGTTTTTCTTTGTCGTCCCCTCTTCCATGAACGATGGCGTGGGGGTGGAGGTGGATCAACAACCTCTGGAAGAGTTTCAGTATTAGGATCCCTCTGAGATCTTCTGCTGACGTGCTTTATTTTCCTCTTCAACCATTTTCTTAACAAGCTTTTTATATCCCCCACGAGACATGACATGGGGGTAGACATTCTTGCTTTGGTTTTCCTGCCCCTTTTTCCTCTTCTCCTGTTATAAATAAAAGACAATTAAATTACATAAGTAAATGAAATTAATGCAATTACATAAATTTAGAGACAAATCAAATAAGTTAACCTGAAAGCTGGGATCACGTCGGCTCTGAACAAAGCGATCCCACGTCGCCTTGTCAAGAAACGGATACACCTCAAGTGGGTTCTTTTTACTTTTTGGATTGAATATATAGTATCTGCCTGTGTCGACCTTAAAAGCCCTCCAACGCTCTCCAGCATACTTCAGCAAACGCTTCTTCATAGCGTATGTATCCGGTATGTCAAATGTCAACTACATTAAGACCAAAAGAATCAACGAATTACTGTATGATATTATTAAGATAAAAATAAAGTAGATACATACAAACACAGGACGTAGAAGTATAGATACCAGAATACTCTCCCATATCTTCTCCTTCATGTCCGCCGGTACATCTCTCCACCTATCAATGAGTATACTGGGCCTGTTCCTAGCAAGGGTCGCCACAAAACTGGTAAACTGATCTTCCATTGGCCCAATAGGATTGAGGTTATTATCAAAATCTACTCTTATCCTTTGATTTGACCCACGGTTGGCAGTCAAATTCCTCATCCGTGTGGCACGTCTACCCTTTCTACCGAGAGGCGGGGTCTCGACCCGCATTGCATGAAGGAGGGATATCCTCATGATCAGCCATGTATACCTGTTTAAACAAAAAAAAAAAAAACTTGTTAGTATGTCAGGATAAATATCAAACATAACTTATAAATATCGATCAACGTACATAAACATAACTTATAAATATCAACGTAAACATATAATATGCCAAACTTGATGGTAATATCAAACTAAACTTACTTTGTGGTCAATTAGTAAAGTTCTCCCATAACCCTTCTTGGTGATCATTACGAGTAGCATGTACATCATCCACTTCATTTTCCTCATTGAAATTAGGCACTCGTGTTGAGAAAGAAGGAGTATCGAAATATCAAGAGTTGAATCGTGATTTCCCTCACTACCATTATACATGTTTTTTCCCTGGAGAACCACATGACCACCTTTTGTTAGAAGGATCACGGATATAAAACACTTGTTTTGCTTGGGATGCCATGATGAAAGGTTCCTCTTTATTACCTACCTTACTAAGGTCCACCAATTTGAATCCTAACTCATCGGTTTGCACACCATTATTCTTTGTCGACCCACTGACATTTAAAACTGGTACTCTAAACTTCGTGTAATCAACCTCCCATATCTCTTCAATGATTCCAAAGTATGAAACTGATGCCATAACAGGGTTTTTATCTTTCGAACTAGAGAAATGCATGGACTCAGCGACGACCATAACCCCACTGTTTTGCATAGTACTTTTGTCATCCTGGGACTTTGTATAGAAGGAAAACTTATTGATATCGTACCCACTCCAGCATATGACATCAAAGTTAGGCCCCTATGCTAGCCATTTTAATGTATCAGAAGCAGTACCATCCTTTGCAATTTTTTCTTTAAACCAGTTCAAGAAAGTCTTGTTATGCTTGTTCAAACACCATTTTTCATTCATTCTAGGGTAAGTTTCATTGATGATGCTTTTATGCTCACATAAGTATGGTTCAACCTCATCAGTGTTATTCAATATATACAAATGTGCTTGAAGCACTTCCTCCCGATCCATGCTCTTAACAGTGATACCTCGTGTACCCTTACCATCATATCTTCCTTCGTGACGAGACTTTGGAAGCCCTACAGGTTCCGCTTCTGACATGTAGTCTGTACAAAACTCAATAGCTTCTTCTGCAACATACCTTTCAACAATAGATGCTTCGGGACGGTGTGGATTTTTCATATATCCTTTCAGGATCTTCATGTATCGCTCAACCGGGTACATCCACCTTAAATAAACGGGACCGCACAATCTAATCTCCTTCACTAGATGAACAATCAAATGAACCATGATGTCAAAAAATGAAGGTGGAAAATACATCTCCAATTGGCACAATACAATGGCTGCCTCATTTTCCAACTCATCCAAATTTTTAGTGTCAATGACCTTGCTACATATAGCATTGAAGAATAAGCATAACCTAGTAATGGCATGTCCGACTTTTTTAGGCAATATGTCACGAATGGCCACCGGTAGTAGTTGTTGCATCAAGACATGACAATCATGAGACTTTAAGCCAACTAATTTGAGATCTTTCATTGAGACAAGTCTTCTGATATTTGAAGAGTAACCCCTGTGGCACTTTGACTCCCCGTAGACATTCCACGAAACTTCTTTTCTCTTTTTTTGATAAAGTATGACATCTTTGGGGGCAAATAAGTCTTCTTATCCCCCACTTTGAGTGGAGCTAACTGCTCTCGTATACCCATCGCAACTAGATCCAGACGAGCATTCACACCATCCTTTGTCTTGCCTTGAATGTTGAGAAGCGTTCCGATTAAACTGTCACACACATTTTTCTCTACATGCATCACATCAATACAATGTCTTACATCAAGCTTGCACCAGTATGGAAGATCAAAGAAGATCGACCTCTTCTTCCATATTTTCTTCTCGGTAGCCTTCTTCGGGTCTTCCCATAGATAACATTAGTGTTGTTCACCCTTTCATAAACTTGCTCTCCAGTCAAGGCCACCGGAGCAATTTCATTCTCCGGAAGTCCATTGAAAGCTTTCCTCAATCTACGATAAGGATGATTACGTCGGAGAAATCTCCGATGCCCAAGGTAAACCGTCTTCCTTCCATGTTGCAGTTGATGGTAACATGTTCCTTCTTCACATATTGGACATGCTTTATGCCCCTTAACACTATACCCACACAGGTTCCCGTATCTTTGGAAAGTCATTGATGGTGAAAAATAACATGGCACGCAATCGAATGTCTCACGGCAATACCCGTCAATCACATCAACGCCTTCATCCCACAACATTCTCAAGTCTTCAATCAAGGGACTCGAGATAAACATCAATATCATTTCTCTGGCTGTTTAGGACCCGAAATCATCATACTTAACATAATGTATTTGCGCTTTATGCACAACCAAGGAGACAGGTTGTAAATTACAAGGAGAACAGGCCATGAACTATGAATACTACTTAAGTTTCCATATGGATTCATTCCATCGGTAGCAAGTCCAAGCCCGAGGTTTTTCGGGCTCATTGCCGAAATCCAGGAAACAAACTATCAATTCTCTTCCATTGCAAAGAATCGGTAGGATGGCGAAGCTGTCCATCCATCACACTTCCTCTCATCTGCATGCCATCTAATGTTCTTTGCGTCATTTACACTAGCAAACAATCGCTTGAACCGCGGAATCACGGGAAGATACCATAACACCTTCGCAGGAGGACCTTTGGTGACCACATCACAACTAGAATCACCATCCTTCACTTTGTAGCGTGATACCCCACACACAGGGCACTCGTGCATCTCTTCAAACTCTTTCCTGTACAATATGCAATCATTGGGGCAAGCGTGTATTTTCTTATACTCCATACCCATCGGACACAATATCTTCTTCGCCTCATAGTTTCGAGATGGCAATGTGTTGCCTTCTGGAAGCATTTCTTTCAACAACTCAAGCAATTCGGTAAAGCTTTTATCGCTCCACCCATTTCTCGCCTTCACATTGAACAATCTTAACACCGCTGACAACCGTGTGAAATTAGTGCACCCCGGATACAAAGCCACTTGCTCATCACTGCACAAAGTATCATACACATGTGCGCGCCGAAAAGACTATTGCCCAACATCACGGATCATGTCCTCTAGTCCATTGTCCATTTCCACGTCATCAACTTCCTCTCTATCCGACACCCTCGGCCTGTCTAACGATTCACCATGACATATCCATGTTGTATAACTCTTACAAATCCCCTCACAAATAAGATGATCACGTATCTCCTCAGCTTCTAGTCGTCTCTCATTCAAACAGTTAACACAAGGACAATAAAACCTTTCGTTACCACTATCAGGAGCATTTGTTTTTGCAAACTGTAGAAAATCTTCCACTCCATTCTCATACTCATCACTTGTCCGTCTAGCATTCATCCAACCTCGATCCATGACTAAACCAATACCTTCGTACTTAGTCCAACATATTCATCAACCACTTCTTATGACAGGGTATGGCCCTATCCCATTCGAGAAGAAACTTTTTCAACATTCGGTTAACGATTAGTCCTTAACTCTCATGCTCATACTCGACAAAATTTTGGCAGCATTTCCCCGCGGTCTCCGACGTACACTACTTGAACGCGATGACATCCACCACGATAAAGTATGCACCCGGAGAACGAAAGGAAATGTATCAATCCGAACTTTCATCAAGTATATAACATTAGAATCAATGAATAACTATTATAACTGAATTAAGAAAAAGTTTTTTCCCAAACTGTCCAACTTTGGACAATTCAAGATCCAACACAATGAGCGGTACATTAAGCACGTACACGTACACGTACACATACGCTCATTAGTATTGCATCTCAAACGGGAAACTAAGGCTTTACTAATTATTGTGGGCATATTATCGAATCAAATAAATTTTCAAGAAAATACATTAAAACTCCGGTGAAAGCTTTTCAGCCAAAACGTACCTTCTGAGAGACACGCCTAGTTGTTATTATGCAAAGACAGCAGAGAAGTGAACAAAGCAGAGGCAGTAGCACTATGCAATGAAGTGTAGATCACCCTGCAGCAAAATGAACATCTAAGAATTCTAATGAAAACCATAAAATTGACAGACACTATAAGGTCTTTGTAAAGTCACTTACCAAAACACAGAGAGGAAAAGGGTAAAAACAAGATTGAAGAGTTTGACAAGTCGTTGTTTCTTTTCCCAGGAGAGCAAGTTGAATATCGATCTCAGTAAAATCAATCAAATGATTTCCTTGTCTATACCTGATCAACGGAATAAAATAGGCAATTAGCAGGACCATGTTTTAAGAATTAGTAAGAAATATGCAACCCATTTATACTATCCTTTATTTGCTCAAAAAGTTATAAAGCCTACAAAACAAAACAAAACAAAACAAAGAAGCAAATTAAAGGAGGAAATCTAAAAAGTAAACAAGCATAAAGAGCTAACACGGTAACCTTGCTTTAAGCAAAGGATAAAAATGTTTTACAATGAATTATATAACTGGATTACAACTATGAACTACCTCAAAAGCTGTAGCCTCCGAGAAAGTGCTTGTGTTATATATTTCTTTCTATTATCTTTTTATTTTCGTTTTGCTAACAAAGTAAATGAAAAAACTGAACTTCACTTCACATTAGTGATTACTGATTACTAATATCAATATCATTCCTTAACAGAACCAACTGAAGTGTATTGTATACAATCCTGCTTAGTATATAATGGCTAACCTGCTTATTATGTTCATGTAAAATTGTAAACTACAGATAGATAGATACTAACAAAGAAAGATAAAAACAGAAAGTAAACTTTCTAAAACACAAACGGTCTAGCTAGCAGTGTTGCATGTTAACTCAAACATAATAATAAGTAATAAAATTGTAAAATACAAAACCAAAACCAGATTTCACAAGCATCCAACTAAAAACTTAGCATCTACTAGTCTCCATTCCAGCAACGCAAGTAAAGAAAAAGCATTCAAAAATTACACAAGACGATAGTGAACAATCGGGAATCCGGAAGCTAGAAAACGAGAATCAACTAAAAATCCCCACATTGATCGATACTTGAAGCTCACTTGAAAATCAGCAAAAGCAAATGTGAAAAAAGCTAAAGCATAGAACCGGCTTATTATACCGAACAAAGCAACTACCAATAACCCATAAATAAAAACAAAAATTCATATGACAGGGGTTGTAACATGTAAGGATGTTCCGTGTTTTACCTTTGAGAAGTTGAGAAGATGAGAGTGGGAACCGAGAAAGAGAAGCCGAAGAGATGAGAGGGAGTTAAGCGTGGTGGAGGCGAAGGCAGCACGGCAGATGCACCGGAGCTTCCGTCGTCAGTGGCGGCAAAAAGTGAGGAGATGGGAGATGAGAAGTTGTGGCTGGTATGAACAACCAGCGAAGACTGCGTCTGCGTGAGGCCAAAAAGGAAAGGAGATGCGTTGTTTTCCTTGTTTAGGGTTGAAGAACAGATGAAAAGGAAATCAAAAGGAAAAGGAGGGAGAGAGCTCAGATGAAAAGGTCTCAGCGCGAAAATGAAAAGGGAGGAAGAGGGAATTAAAGATGTAAGTAATAATACACATCGGTTAATTTAGAACCGATGTTGTAAAGTTTCACACATCGGTTAATATAAAACCGATGTGTAAAATAATTATTTTAATTTCTAATTTTTTTATAGTTTTATACATCGGTTAATTTGAAACCGATGTGGTTAATGACTGTTTTACACATCGGTTATTATACAACCGATGTTAAATGTTAAAAATTTCTGACTTTAAATTTTTTTTATTTTAATTTTAAACATCGGTTATAAATAACCGATGTGGAAAGGTTTTACACATCGGTTAATCTGTAAACTGATGTGTAATACTTTGATTTTAATTTCAAAAATGCCACCGCCTCGTTTTACACATCGGTTTCAAAGAAACCGATGTGTAAACTTCGATGTAGAATCCATTTTCTGCACTAGTGATATATGCATGCCATTACAATTGTCAATAATTATTATACATGCATACTAGTATGTAACGAAATCTGTTTAATTAAATTGTGTTTGTGTTAACAACTTGATGCAGATATGATGGTACAAACCGAGGGAAGGCATTGTGACTCAAAGGGCCATTTGTTTAAAGGGTTGTGCTTTAGCCATCACAATTGTGCTTCGGTTTGCCATGTTGAAGGTTTTACCGGTGGTAAGTAGAAGGGGGTTCCGTTTTTTTTTTTTTTTTAATAAACCAAAGAATGTATTAAGATAGAGTACAACGGGTACTCTTATATCTGGCTATGTTTTGTAATTTCACTAGCTATCTAGTAGCTACTACCCTTCTGTTTCTAGGATTAGGAAATAAATACCCTTAACTTATTGTATGTGTTTTGGTTTAGTTGGTTGCTTCTAATTTTTAAGCTTAGCTTTGTGTGTTTGCTCGCTTCTGTTTCGATTTGGTTAGGCGTTTGAGGTTTTGTGAGAGCAATATGTTGTGGTGTTCCATGCTCTTTTGTGATCATGTGATGTATTTGCCATAAAAAAGTAGTGAAACTACATTTTCTGATTGTTTTTGATTAGTCTTGCGACATTTTTCATTGAAATGTTTATTAGAATTTTGAATGTGAGTGATAAAATTCTACGTTAGTAACAAATGAATTAATTGAAAAATTTATAAATGAAAAGACCGACCAATTTAGTATTTAAAGGTTTTTCTTAGACTCTCGATATTTAAAAATGTGAACATTGAACAACGACTTATTTGAGTCATGCCGAAAAAACTCCTTTAAGGAGGGACAAAGCTCTTTCAATGTTTTTTTTTTTCATTTACAAGATTTGAATAAAAAATTCGTTTGAGAGGAATAAAATTCCATATCACTTGAATCAATATACACTTTTTTTTTTTAAGTTTTAGTCAAGATATAATGTTAAACTTATTATTATGATTTCAGGCTTATGCATTCATATTGATCTCTCCCCTTTGGTCTCCTGCTCGACATAATTTTCATTGATGCTTTTATTCAATAAAATTCCACTTCAATGATGGGATTAGTATATGTCCACCCATAAATGTCCAGTTCTTTCTTTTGTTTTTTATTCTTTTTGGTGCAAATGTCTCCTTCTGGAACTATCATCTCATCACTTAACCTATCGGCTTCGGTGGGTGATTGGCCGGCGGTTTTACTTTTTAATAGGGTCTTGTTATCTACATTTTTCATATTTGATATTCATTTTCATTCTGAATCCGGTATTTAAATATTGGATTCTGAAAATGCATCCACCCCTGATACGTTTGTCGGCATTTAAATGGTGGATTCAAAAAGTATGTTTCCGGTATCTAATTACCGGATACTTTCCGACATTTAAATGTCGGATTTAAAAACTTTGAATCCGAAATCTAATTACCGGAAACATTTTTTTAAAAAATTTTAAAAAAATTTCGACAATTAAATATCGAAAACATAATTTCTAAATCCGATATTCAAATGTCGGAAGGTGGATGACAAATTATACGGAGGTTGGTAGCAAGTCCTTTTTAACAATATGCAAGTAGAAGGTTGACCTCGTCTGGTCCTATGTTTGCAGCCCAATGTAATGGCAACTAAACCCGATCAACAGTGGCTACTTATTAATCTTACGCATGTTACATCATTTCTGAACATTTCCGGCCCTTAAACAAAATTCTCAAAAGGGATTTAATATAGGGTGCATTTGTTATTGTTTATTCTGTTAAAAAAATTAATTTTTTAATTGAATAATTAATTTTTAAAATTTTTAGTGTGTTTATTTTTATTTTTGAAAATAATAAAAAACAAAAAAAAATATTTTCAGTGTTAAAATGAAAAGCAATTTTTATTAGCTTTTGAAAAAAAAAATTCAGTTTTTATAACTAATTTCTGTTTAAAAAAATGATTTGTTTTATTATAAACAAACACAAATCTGTTTCTGCTTTTCTTTAAAATCTCTAAAAAATATCATTAAATTATTTTATATCAAAATTATCATCAAAATTATTTATTTTTTAATCTTAAATAAACAGGCTCTTAATGTTACTTATCAACCATAATCCCATTCGATTACCATTCTTCGCTGTAAAATTATTTACGAAAAAATTATAATCAACTGATTTTAACATTTTAATCTTTTTTTTAGAGAAACATTTTACTCTCAATAAATAATACGTCTAATTTATTCAATCTATTTTATAATGTAGTTGATTAATTTAGGTAATTTTATTTTTGAAAAACTTATTTGCAATTATATAATGCCCCTTGGGGCTTATATTGTTATTACACTTACCTTTTCGACGTTAACAAGCCATTAACATTATACTTAGGGTAAATTACACTTTATCTCTTTGAGATTTGGCTAAAAAACTCTTTGCCACCTGTTATATATATCATTTGACACTTTACCCTCCTATGATTTGGCTCAACAAGCCCTCCTATGCTCTAAATTTGATACTTTAATTACCCATTAGTAGTTTGACTCAAACATTTTGCCTCATTTGATATAAAATATGACATTTTATTTAGAGCCGAACTCATTTCTGTCTCTAACTCATCTACATTAGAGACAAATTTTAAGATGAAAACAATTAATTAGCCAAGAATGTTAACTAATTTTTTTTTATGTACAAAAGTTTAGGTGAGTTGAGTCCCGGAGGCTCACCGGGGCTAGGGCATGTCTCACGGTACAAACAACACTTACAGAGGTACTTACAGATTATCCACCAACGAGATTCTTATATCAACAGTGGGATTCGAATTCACGATCTTATAGATTATGAATCAAATCTTTATCAACCGGACCAACCTTCGTTTGTAAGAATGTTAACTAATTAGACATAGGATTTATCCATCACTATATAATCCATATTCAGTTTCATCTCCGTATGGTCAACATCTTATTATTAGAAAGTCAAAAGACCAAAACTATTTAGAAAAGAAAAAGTCTTGTCTCTAAAAAATAAAAAATATTATTATTTTAATTGAAAACAAACTTAGAGACGAAAAAAATTAATTCTGCTTGAAAAGATAAACAATAATTTTAAAATTTAAAAAAATATTAGAAGTAAATGTAGTCAATATAAATATTTAAATAATGGAAAATGTTAACAACTGTCCTAAGGACACTCGTTAAGGAATAAAAAAAAATTACATAAGGAATTAATATATTTAATATTTAAAAAAATGAAATGCATAATTTTTTAATAAAAACTTGTTTTTTTATTCCTTAAAAAGTATCATAAGGATACTCGTTAGCATCACACATAAATAATTGTCACAATGTAGCCTCGAAATCGTGAGTATTACTCGTGCTAATAAATATTTAAATAATATTTTCACTTTTTAGATAAGATATCGTCCAAACAAAGAGAATTAGAGACAAATTTATACGAACGATGAATAAGTTGGTTTTCTAATTTTATCTCTGATTTATAAAATTAATGATTCATTAATTTTTTTTCTGGATAAGTAGACATTTTATTAATATAAAAAATTAGCTTTAGCATAAGAAGTAATCCATCTTCTCACCTTCTAAAAAGGGTTGAAGATGATTCATGATCAATTTTTTTTTATTAAGAATATATTCATTCATTCAAATTGATAAAATACATCGAACAACACAAATCCAACATCGCTAAAAACCGAAAAGGATGAATCTGCGAACAAACTCACAGCATCCAGGTTAATAGTATAACACGACAAAATCAAAATGCCTACAAAAGTGACAAAATCAAGGTCACCGGAATACCCATGTCTCTGGATCTGTAACATTGACGCCCAATTCTTGATCAAATCTGTGATGGATCGAAGCAAATCTGTCAATCTGAACCAAATGAACATCGCACAAAGACGGGAAATTAAACAAACACCGCACCAAGACGGGAAATCAAACAACGCCTCACCAAGACGACGAACAACAATACCGCCGCCCACAGAAGACGAAAAACATGAAAAACACTAAAAAAAACCAGATCTATGTGGAAAAATAACTTATTTAGATAAAATGGGAAAAAACGAAGTAAATGGATGATTCCAAGTCAAAAAATGACTCAAAACCACCCCTCTAATGGTGACACGTGATTGTGTGTAGAAAGAAGGGAGAGAGTTTGAAGTTAGAGAGAGGATGATAATTATCGTTTTGGTCTTATTTACAACGTTTTTGATTCATGATCAATTTATAAGTTTTTTTTAGTCTCTAACAGACAAAATTAGAGACAAATAATTCCGTGTGTAAGTAAAATGTTAAATTGTATAGTATATGGGCAAAACATTTTTTAACCTAACAATTGAGAGGGTTAAAGCGTCAAATTCATAGCACACGGGTCCCAAACCAAATGAGGTAAAGTATCAAATTGTATTTTAAAAAAAATAAAATATAGAATTGTATAACAGGAAGACAAAATACTTCTTACAGTGTCTATAACGGTAGATCCAAAATTTGGTTCTTAACGCACGTATGTCAATTTGAATAAATGAATATTTTTTTAGTAAAAAAAAAACACATATATGGTAAGTCTAAATATGTCACTTGAGATATAAGAATCCAATCTTTTTTTCACTCCAACAGAATAACTCATTTTGTGTTCTTAAATGAGTCCCACATGTAATCCCACTTATTATTTATACTTCTATTTAATTTGTTTTTGCATTTTCTTTTTTATTTTACTTGCATTTTTTTAATTGAAAAATATGATGGAAAAATATATTTTTTTGGCAAGAACAGTTCTCATAGAAGAACACAGTCACCTCATTCTCCTTCAATAAAGATTCTTACAAAAAATCAATTTTTATATTTAAGAATTACCTTAAAAACAAACAACCATTAAAGTTGGTCTAACGAAAACAAGAAGGACGTAGGTGTAATCTATCTTACTAAAACTCACAACAAAATTCAACCGAAATTCCCTGTCCAAAATCACCAAAAAATGGGTCGGTGCCACAACCACTTTTAGAAAGAAAAAATATATTAAGTAAACTAAAAAAATCCTGAAATTTGTCCCATTATTTCTTATAGTACACATTTTTTTTTTATAAAACCCATGGTAAGTCTTTTAAGTTTTGTTCTTTTTAATAATCAAATAATTTTAAAAATTCAATTTTTTTTAGAAAATCAAACACAAGGACTTCCGACAAAAGAATGAAAAAAAAAATATAAAGGAAAAAAAGAAGTCCACATTTGAGATGCCAACTTTTCAACAAGAAAAAAGGGAGTAGAATGGAAGTTGATTTCCCAAATGCGGATTTGTCATTGAATAAAAAAAAAAGTGTATTTTAAAAAATAATGAGGAAAAAGTGTATTTGGACAAATATGGTTTAATTTAATATTTTTGCCTTAGAAGCTGGTTATGCAGCGATAACAAGTCAAGTCGCCGCCAATGTTGGATGCAATGCAAGAGGTCAAATGTATCCTTTCTGCCTCGTTAATCAAAACAATAAGAAGGTGCTAAAGTGGCTGAATTAGGAGCACTATTTTGGTCCATATAGCATTTGAAGAAAAAGGAAAGCCATCAAGTGTTGCTATTATTTTAAAATTTATTTACTCCAAGCGAAAATCCAAAGTTCAAACAATCAAGAAAATCCAAAACTCAGCTTGATTGCACTCGTATATTAATCCAATAAAATCAATGAATGTTGATCATTGAAATCGAAAGATGACCAAATATAAGGTAAAAACTGGTGATTTCCATTGTGTGTAAAATTGTTTTCTTGTGTCTAAGCCTAAAAGAATATTCATACCACCGAAGTGACTCTTTTTCTTTTGTTAAAACTTTTACGTCTTTTGACCGTGAAATTTTAGGTGTTGAATTGGCTCTGGTCTTTTCTTAAACAAAAAAAAAAAAAATTATATATTTTACTAGAAGAGGATTTATATTAACTATTAAGGACCAATGATGTCCGTAAAAGCCAAAGTATAAATGTTATTTTGAAAAGTATTCTCAATCTAGATACTATCAACATTTGACAAAGCAAGTTGGGTATGAGGTTTCCCCTGTGGAGGTGGTTTCTGTTGTCACAAAAATGCAGGCGTTATTGGTGTTCAATGGCTTTTCAATCCAAAAAACTGGTTATCGACAGCTCCATCAATTTTTTAATAAAAACCTCTCGGTCTTCAACACGACTGAGTGTGATATTAGTGGCTCTTGTACTAATTAATTTGCTGTTGTTTTAGACAGGAAGTTGAGAATAATGGCCGAGTTTTATTTGGATTTCTTTAACATCCTATGAGATTTTATGATATTATTACACATAATATATATCACTGAAAATAGGGAAGTTTTAAAGTTGTCGACAAAAATAAATGTAATGACAAACAAGGTTAGTATAATTTTTGAAATAAAAAAAATGTGGTATAATTAAACTAAAAACTTTTGAAATAAATAAAACTCAAAAAAGTTTAGGGCAATTTTTTCTTTTATTATTATCTTTTTTTGTTTAAATAAGGATGTGAGCTTTGGTTATGGCCTTAACTCATGCATTTGATAAGGAACGTGTTACTGTAATGTGATTGACTGTCATATGTTATTGTTAATAGGAATTTAAAATTCTTGACGGAAATGGATCCGACAGAATGACGGAAAAAATTGAAGAGTCATCAGATAACCACCATGAAGAGTCGAATTCAGCAAAAATTGACAGATTGAAAAGTTGACAGAAATTGGTATGTCAGACAGATAAAGCCGTCAAGAAAAGAGCACATTTGTCATCAGTCAAATTCCCGACGAATATATCCAACTGACTGACGGAGAAATAGGAGTAATAACCCAACTTTCGACAACGTTGGTAATGAGAATTGTCAGACGAACAAAGTATAGAAATGACTAAGTTTCCAAGGTTGACAAAGATCAAAGAAGATAAGTTGTCAAATAACCAAACTGTGGACGACAAGCAAGTGGGCATAAAGCCATTCGAAGGAATGAGCAGTTAAGAGAAGTTTACTTGTCAAATAGTTTGGATCTGAAACATAGCAAAACTGCCATACATGTGTCAATTTTTAAGATAGGAAGTTTCTTTAGGCAGTTATTTTGTATGCTTATAAATACTGTTAATCCCGATGTAATCAAGGAGGTTGTACTTGAAGCGATATCCTACATATCTCGATCACACAGCAGATTAAAGGATTGGACTCAAGTATTTCCTCCACCCCTTTTCATTTCCAGTTCAATTTATAATACAGTACTGCTCATTTAATTTTACATGTTCATCTTTACCTTCAGCATTTCCTTTCATGTTCTTCATTTAAGTTCGTTATTCAGTTCTTTATTCCTCCCCATTTATTTTTCAAGCCTTTTACTCGCTTTCTTTTAATTTCCTGCACTTTAAACGCTTTCTTTTACTCTTCACTCATTTAAATACTTTTCAATAACTTATTTCTTTCCTTTAATTTCTCGCCATTTATCTTTACTTGTCATTTACAAGCTTTCAATTAATTTCCCGCAACTTACATGCTTTCCTTTAAATTCCTCGTTGTTTATTGCTTTCCTTTAAATTTCACGTTCTTTACTTTCCTCTAATTTCACCGCAAATCACGTTTTTCCCGTCAAATCCTTGTATTTCGTAAAAGTAAGAAACCATTCTTGTTTTGAGCAGACATGCAATATACTCATCCTTACGAGATTACCGCATAACTCGTCCGTCCCTACACTCGTCGATCTTAAATTATTTGTGACAAAAGGATTTTGGACACCAACCAAAACCAGCGTCAACAAATTGGCACGCCGTGGGACGAGTTTAGAGTAACTCGTATAGTGTCGAGAATTTAACATACAACTTTATTTGTATGCGTTTACGGAGCGGGAAGGTGGTTCAAACATCTATTTCCCAGAACTCGTAAATATGAGTAATGCAAGTGATGCAGGCGTAGTAGACACTAATGCCGCTGTGTCAACAGTGGATGCTATCGCACCAGTTGACAATATTCCTGCAAATGGAACTAATGCAGAGGTAAATAGTACTAATGGTCTAGGAATAAGAAGAGGCGTTTCTTACGCCCAAGTAGTCAATAGATTTGACGAAGTTGGTCAAGGAACACTTCCGTCACCAACTTCACCTGTCTTACAACAAATAAATACATCAACTACTGGATTGTCATCACGAAGTGTTGTGAGTTCAAATCCAAGAGGGACTACACAACCTCTCTCACAACCTTTATATGGGACGCCTTATGGGTCAACAACCGTCAACCCAAATACTCCATTTGCTTACCTACCATATCCAAATGGAATGACGATGGCTGCCCATACATCTGGACAGGCAGGGCCATCGACTGGGGGGCAAATTCCCAGTCATGCGAATGGAATAACGGGGTCCATGATAGTTACCCATTCTCGACAAGAACAACCGGTAGAAAGGCCATATATTTCTCCATTGAGGCAACTCCCACAAAGTATTGTTGGTCTGTCGGAGGCTACTTTAGCCAATGTTCGACAACATATTGATTCTAGTAACCATGACATGGTGAATACATTTACTCAACAAATGAGTACAATAATTACGCCATTGATGGAAAACACAAACAATGCATGTTTAGCATTGACAAATGAAATACGTCGGTTAAACAGAGCCTTGGGTGTTGTAACCCCAGGCGAAAACCAAAATACTGGTAGAAATTTCAATGCAAATCTCAATAGGATTAATCAACCACAGGTTGAACCACAAATTGACGGATTTGAACAAGATGATGAACGACAACGAGCTTCATCGTCGGATTCCTTTGAGACGTGGAAATGTACATATTCGCGACCGAGAGGAAGATGAGGATTTGATCCTAAACCAGGGTGCTGTTGGAGCGTTCCGTCAGAATGTTTTAAATCAAAATGTCAACCAAGTGGTCGAACAAGCATTAAATAGGTTTGGTTTTAACATTGGGTATGCTAACCAACCATTTTTTGCATCAGCATTTCCTGATTGGGTCCAAAGCAGTGTAAATGCCTCGAGGATATAAAATACCCAAGTTGTCGAAATTCTCAGGAGAAAGTGGAGAGTCGACAATCGAGCATATTGCCCGATATACCATCGAATTAGGAGACTTGGCCTTGGAGGAAGGATTAAAAATGAAGTTCTTCCCTAGCTCGTTAACTAAGAATGCTTTTTCTTGGTTTTCAACCCTAAGGCCTAATTCAATCCATTCTTGGAATCAATTGGAAAGAGGTTTCCATGACCAATTCTTTAGAGGAGACTTGAAAATAGGATTGACAGATTTGTTTGGAATTAAAAGAATGAATAACGAATCTGTTGACGACTACCTAGCTCGATTCCGTCAGATGAGGAGTCGATGCTTCACTCCTATTCCAGAGACAGAAATAGTGAAAATTGCTGCCGGTGGTCTGGATTACTATATCAGTAAGAAACTGGTTAACCAACATTTGATAGATCTTGCCCAGTTAGGGGACAAGGTTCGACAGATTGAACAATTAAGAACTGAAAAGATTTTTAAGCAAAAGAGATTCCTTAAGAGGGAAAGGGTTAATTTTGTCGGATGTAATGAATCCGACGAAGAGAGTAATGATTCTGAAGAGTATGAGGTAGATTATGTCGAACTAAAAAATGGTCCACCTTATATATGTCAAGCTTTGAAGCCCGCAAGGGCCAAAGAAAGAATCCCTTTCATTAATAAGAAAGTATACACATTTGACGTGACCAAGGCCGATCAAATATTTGACATATTACTTAAAGATAAGCAATTAAAATTGTCAGATGATCATAGGCTCTTGAAAGCCCATGAAATTAAAGATCGGAAATATTGTAAGTATCATAATACTTTTGGTCATGTGACGAATGACAGTATGCATTTCAGGGATATCATTCGGAAAGGTTTGTGACAGATGGAAGGTTGAAGTTTTCGGACAAGAGACCGGAAATGAAGATTGATCTGAGAACCCTTCGGTCCTGAAGCTAACAAAGCAGACCGCCAAGTCCATATGGGAGTAGGCATGGTCAACATCACGGCCGGACAGAATATCCAAATGGATTTGTCAGATCCATTTGATGTTTATCCGAAGCCAGGGGAACCACTTATTGAATGTATGACACGAAAGAAAGATGAGGGCATAATTAAAGTTTGCCCTAGATGCAAAGCGTTTTATGATGAAGTAGCCGCCAAAAAAGCTAGGGGCGTAAACTACCATCGCATCGTCCACAAGATGACCCAGAGCAGGTTTTCACACTCAAATAGCCATGCCGGATCCAACGAGTGTGCAGAGGAGTGTCAGATCTCGTTGTAAATAGACAAGACAAACAGCCGTCAAAGAACACATACACCATCAAAATCCGGACAAAGACAACACCGGAGGCTGGCTTGATTCAACCAGAGGATCAGATAAGAAGCAGACATGAGATAGTTGTCGGCAACATATCCACCGATCAAAATTTAGACAAAGACAAGACCGCGTGGGTGGTTTGAAGAACCAATCGGAGAATCGACAGAGAGGTAACTCTGTCAGTGGCAGATTGAATCCTGTCAAGACCAGAACACCCCCATCCAACGTAATGGTGGATAAATGGGTGAGGAATTCAGCCATGACACAGTACCCAGAATTGCAAAAACAGACGTGGGCTCGGAAAAACAAGGGCAATGAACGAGGGCCACCCTTTTGGAATGAAGATTACCGAAAGGGTCAACTGACTAAAAATGCTCAGATGGAAGGGCCTGGTCTTTCAGGACCCTCAACTCAATTGGCCATTTCCAAGAGCCAAAAGAGGAGACTACAGAGACTCCGACAAGCTCGAAAAAAGAAACTTGCCAAACAGGAGGCGTCATTATAAAAGAGATGCCTTCCCATGATCTTGGTTGCTTGGTTGCGACTAACCGACAACAAAGTTGATAAGACAACGAGATACCAAGATGAAGAGCGTAATAGTAAGTCACCCCACGGAAGGCGATGTGAAGAAACTTCAAGAATCGGACCAAGCAAAGTAAATCTATATCTCAGGTTTTCATAGAGAAGAAGACTTCAGGACAAGCATCCTCACCAAGTAAAACCCAAAGGCAAATGGCGGTCTGGATTGTGAAGTAGAGAGAGTTGCAGGGCTCGAAAAGAAAGTTGAGGCTAGAATAGAAGAGCAACAACTGACTACATTCAAGCCTGAATGCGATTTAACAAAAGAGGAGTTGTCATTTGATGCTGTCATTGAAGCATTGAATGATCCTAATGATGACATAAACATCAGTGGAGCCATGGACATGGACGGCCAGAATGAGGATTGGGCCGACATCATGGAAGCATTAGATAACTGTGGCGCTGGAATTGCCCGGCCTTTGTCGGATAGGTCAGGTCAGATGACGAGAGTGACTTAAAGAGAAATCACGGCAGAACAGTCGGAGGTGCTTTTCTGGATGAGGATCCAGACAATGAAGTCATACTGGAGCCTGGAATGAGAATGAACATAGGTCTGATTTCTTTCATCCCAGCAGAATACGAGGGATATTTTGAGTTTGATCCCTCTGATGACGACAGTGATGTCGTCAACAATGCAGGAGACCCAAGTGACCACTGGATGTGTGTTCAAGAGAATTTAGTTACTGTATTCGACAATGTGGCTCAGTTGGAGAAACCTACCGACGAACAGAAAAATCATCTAAGGCCTTTTCATGTGAAGGCCATCATCGATGGAAGACCCACCAATAGAGTCTTAATTGATGGAGGTGCTGCTGTAAACTTGATGCCTAGGGCGATGTTTAAAAAATTAGGAAAGGATCAGTCAGATCTAATCCCAACTGATATGGTTGTCACTGATTTCAGTGGCAAAACATCTCCGTCAGATGGTGTCACTTTATTAAACATACAAATTGGCACTTTCGAAAGAATGACATTGTTCGTCATAATTCCAGCCAAGTCAAGCTACAACATTTTGCTTGGCAGAGATTGGATCCACGCTGTAGGGGCAGTTCCATCAACGGTACATCAGAAGGTGATTTTGTGGAATAAACAGGATCAAGTGGAGATTGTGGAGGCAGACGATAGTGCTTGTTATGCTCAGCAAGCACATATTGATTTCCGGGTGTATTCTCCGAATGTGAAGCCAATAACTGCCATTGAAGGGGTTATCAACAAGGATACGTTGGAAGCAAGCCTTCTTAGCCAGTTTGGAGTTACAATACAAGACAAGGCCGACAAGACTCGACCAGAATCTGACAATGAGTCTTGAGACCCACTTGAGAAGACTGTCGGCCTATCTGGCCGACAAAGAAGTACACACTCAAGAGAGTGTATTGGCAGATTGTATAATTGACGACGGCCCTTTGGGTTTTGAAAGAGGAGCCGAAGTCAAACAAAATATGGAAGTAGAAGATCCTCTGGAAGAAATAAATTTGGGGTGCGAAGAAAAGAAAAGGCCCATTTTTGTCGAGTGCTTTTACGCCAAAGGATTACAAACGAAAACTTGTCCGATTAATAGCGAGTACAAAGATTGCTTTGCATGGGACTATGACGAAATGCCTGGTTTAAGCGGGGATCTTGTTGAACATCGCCTACCACTAAGGGAGGATTGCAAGCCTGTTAAACAAGCAAGCGGATCGGTTTGCTCCGGAGGTGGTACATAAAATCAAAGAGGAAGTACAAAGACTCGCTTAAAGCCAAGTTCATACGAACAACCAGGTATGTCGAATGGCTCTCTAATGTAGTCCCCGTTATTAAAAAGAATGGAAAGATGAGGGTATGCATAGATTTCAGAAATTTGAATATGGCTACCCCTAAAGATGAATATCCGATGCCTATAGCCGACATGCTTGTCGACTCGAAGATCGGAAATGAGATTTTAAGTTGTATGGATGGCCATGCAGGATATAATCAAATCTTTATAGCCGAAGAAGATGTGTCAAAGACCGCCTTCAAATGTCCAGGAGCAATTGGGACATATGAATGGGTCGTCATGCCTTTCGGTTTAAAGAATGCGGGGGCCACCTATCAACGAGCAATGAATACAATTTTCCATGATGTTATTGGAAAATTTGTAGAAGTATATATTGATGATGTGGTCGTTAAGTCCAAGAGCAAAGATGACCATTTGGAGCATCTGAGGCAAGGATTTAACAGGATGAGAAAGCATAATCTAAAAATGAACCCGCAGAGAAGTGTAGTTTGAGTGTCACTGCAAAATTCTTAGGATTCCTGGTTCACAAAAAAGGAATCGAGGTAGACAGGAATAAAGCTAAAGCGAGTCATGGAAGCCTCCGTGCGACAAATAAGAAAGAGCTACAATCCTTCTTAGGGAAGGTTAACTTTCTCAGAAGATTCATATCAAATCTGTCAGGAAGGACAAGAGTATTTGCACCACTGGTCAAGTTGAAATAAGAACAAAGCTTCATTTGGGAACCTTGTCACCAAGAGGCTTTTGACCGGTCATGATATCTAGTCATCCGACCCGGTCATGATGCCTGCAGTGCCCGTCGGCCGATGAAGTTGTACATATCAAAGCATCGGAGGACACTATAGGATGTTTATTAGCCCAGGATGACGATGACAATGTTGAAAGGGCTATATATTATCTAAGTAGAGTCCTAAATGATGCTGAGGGAAGATATAGTGCAATAGAGAAGTTATGTCTAGCATTATATTTTTCTTGTACAAAACTCAAATATTATATGATGCCATGTCACGTATTAGTTATTTCCAAGACTGATGTAATAAAGTATATGTTGTCAAAACCAATCCTTAATGGACGAATTGGCAAATGGACCATTGCTTTATCAGAGTATTCTTTACAATACGTGCCAGCTAAAGCTGTTAAAGGACAAGCAATAGCTGACTTTCTGGTAAACCATCCAGGACTGGATGTGCCAGAAATAAATGTTGTCAGTCTACTACCTTGGAAACTCTATTTTGACGGATCAAGGCATCAAGGAGGTAGTGGCATAGGAATCCTAATTGTGACCCCACAAGGAGTTCCTACAAAGTTCATGTTTGAACTTAAATATCCATGTTCCAACAACGAAGCCGAATATGAAGCTTTGATTGTCGGATTGGAAATATTGATAGAATTAAGAGCACGAAATGTTCATATTTTTGGGGATTCTCAATTAGTCATCAAACAACTCACACAAGAATACAAATGTGTTAGTTACAATTTGTCGAAATATTGTATCGTAGCTAACAAGTTGATGAAAAAATTTGATGACGTAATTGTTCAATACATTCCCAGACATTTAAATCAAGAGGCTAATGAGTTGGCTCAGATAGCCTCAGGATATAAAATATCTCAAAAGACTCTGTCGACACTAATGGAAATCAGAGAATTGCTGTATCCATTAGAAGAAAGAGATATTTTAGTTAATGATGTAATTCTGCCTATTGACTGGAGGTTGCCAATAATCGAGTATTTGGAAAATCCAAGTCAGAATGTAGATAGAAAAACAAAGTATAAGGCATTGAATTACACAATGCAAGGAGGACTGTTATACAGAAAATCTGTTGACGGAACTCTACACAAGTGCCTAAGTGAGCAAGATGCTTATTTGGCTCTATCAGAAGTCCATGAGGGTATATGTGGAGCCCATCAGGCAGGTGATAAAATGAAATGGGTCCTACGAAGAAGTTTATATTACTGGCCAACAATGGTTAAAGATTGCATTTTATTTGCCAGGTCTTGTGAACAATGTCAGAAGCACGGCCGCATACAAAACGTACCGGCTAGCGAACTGCATTCTATTGTCAAGACTTGGCCATTCAGAGGATGGGCTCTAGATTTGATTGGTCAAATACATCCTGCTTCATCGAAAGGACATCAATTCATTTTAGTTGGGGTTGACTACTTTACCAAATGGGTAGAGGCAATCTGTCTTAAAATAGTCACCCAATAAGAAGTAATTGACTTCATTGAAAACCACATTATCTGTCGGTTTGGCATACCCCAGACTCTGACAACGGATCAAGGGTCAGTGTTTGTCGGAAAGAAAGTTGTGGAATATGCCAGTTCTAGGCATATAAAAATGCTCACATCTACACCATATTATGCACAAGCAAATGGCCAAGTTGAGGCCATAAATAAGATCATTATTAATCTTATTAAAAAGCATGTGGGCCGACAACCAAAAAATTGGCATAATACCCTTGATCAAGTATTATGGGCATATAGAAATTCACCCAGACAGTCAACAGGAACCTCGCCATATCGTCTAACTTATGGGCACGATCCTGTATTACCTGTTGAAATCAATCTCCAATCCACTCGCATTCAAAGGCAAAATGACCTACCTACTGACCAGTATTGGGATGCAATGCTAGACGAATTGAATGAATTAAGTGATGACAGATTGATTGCGTTGGAGAATTTGATTCGGCAAAAAGAAAGAATTGCAAGGTTTTATGATAGTCGAGTTAAGTTCAAAGCATTCAAGGTAGATGATTTAGTCTGGAAGGTCATATTGCCCATGGATAAAAGTTGTCGAGAATACGGGAAATGGTCACCTAAATGGGAAGGACCATTTAGAATTGACAGAGTATTTTCTGGAAATGTTTACGCACTTGTCAATATTAATACTGGCTCGACAATTAAGTCAATTAATGGAAGGTATTTGAAGGAATACAAACCGACAATGTTAGAAGTACAAATTGACGAATAAAGAAAATAAGTATATTCATTAAATTGATGATACAATGAAATATTGTCATTTGATGGTAGAAATCAAGTTGTCAATTAAAGCTAGTCTGATCCTAAAATACAGGGCAGTGCGCTAATAATATTTTAGTTTCATGCAACAGCGGAGAGGTGCAGCTAAATTTGTTGAGGCTTCATTCCCACGAGATTTCGGTTGCCTCATTTGTCAAGGAGGCTCCAAAAGGGGGATAAGCACGAGCAGATGTCACCATCATTTCACTCAGAAGGTGGTTGTTGCTACGGTAGATAACACCAAACCCTTCCAGATGAAGATGATGGAACTAGACGAGGTACACTCGTTCTGTATCAAGATCTGCTTCTCCTCGGATATGCAGTGAGGCCAGTTATGGATGTTGCATTGGTTACTGACCTTCACTATATGTTTTTACATTGGTTATTGACCTTCATGGAGGATGTGACCATTAAGACAAACACCTTGGTTTGAAAACTTAATATAGACAAGGTCAGATTCTCGTGGAGGAAGAAAAAGGAATAGGTGGAGGCCTGTTGTAGAGGAAAGCATGGTTAAATGGTCGACAAGAACAAGAATTACAACTGTTATTATTGACCTAAAAAGAAGATAATTGATCCCATGCAAGGGAAAGATTAGTTTTGTCAACAGTAGCTGCTTCATAGTCGGGCTGCAATGCACGGAGTTTGCTGACTACACTTTCAGCTTTTTGGCCAAGACGGACAGATTCATCATCAATAGCTTTGACTATGTCTTTGCTTTTTTCCAAAGCTTTGTCAAACTTGGCACACTTTTGGTCCGTCAATTCAATCTCGACCAACAGCTTCTTCCGGTACTCCAGTAAGCTCTCCTTAGTTTGAATCCCAATGGAGATAAGGTCAAGTTCTTTTTGTTTAGATGACTCAAGATTTTGAAACTGAGCTAAGAGATCGTCCTTGATTCTTTTTCTTCGTAAGAAGGAATGACAGAAGTCATCCTTTCTAATTTACTGGAGAGCCGTTCCCAAAATGTCTGAATAGAGATAAAAAGTGAACGGCTCGACAGAGGAAGATTAGAATGAAGAGGAGTGATCTCCTTGACAAGTCGAGATAGTTCTTTTTGAATCTTGATATCAGACAGAAGTTCATCAAAAGGATTGACCAGAAGAGCTTGAAGATCATGCATGAGGGTAGTAACTAAAGAGTCGCTGGAATCATGTTGAGTCGATGAAGTGGTAGAAAAGGATGACTCTTTCCGGCTTACTTCCGACAGCATATTAATCCACGTGTTAAAATGTAGAGCCGGTTTGGGATCAGGAGACTTCATGGTAGGAGGTTTGATAGCAGGTGGAGAAGGAATGGAAGGAGTTGTTTCAGCCAGACGGGGCCTCCATGTCAATATCTTCATCCGAATTTCAATCCATGATAGTTCCTCTTTGGGTCATCAGCTGTTGAAATTGGGGTGATTGAAGTCGGATGATGAGGGCTCGAAGGCATTCCCTGATGAGAGTCAGGAACCTGCAATTCGATTGTCAAACTCTTAGTACTAACAGAGATACCCCCTAAAGTTTGGTCAGTATGTAGTTCCGAATCATATACATTTATAGGCTCGACAGTCGTGATAATCTCCTGAATGGTCATTGAATCATCAAACTGGGGAGACTTTTCCTGACATGAGAAATAAATGAGAATTTATACATAAAAAAAAAAGACAAGGTCAGTGGAAATACCAAATTAGAATCTGAAGACATCAAGTCAACATCAACAATAGCCTTCTCAGAAACCAGAATGGTCTCAACAGTTTTGTTTTTCTGTCAAGAATAGCAAGCATGTGAGCAAAAGGATGTAACTTGACAGACTAACGTAAAATTGTTACCTTGGATTGGTTGGAGGTCGAAGTGTTGGAAGAACTAGTCATAACCTCCTGAGTTTTAGAACCAGTGGAGACTTTGACGGCATCAAATGCTGTCACAACTGCAAGACCTTTGACAGATTTTGATTTCTTGGAGAGAGGGCTAGAAGGAGCCATTTTCTCTTTTCTTTTTCTGGATCCTTTTGACTGAGGATCAGAAACAGAAGCTTTGGCTGACCGAGAGCTCTTCTTGACCAAGGGGATAACGGGTTCATTATCATCTTGAAGCTTCTCCCGACAAAGACGTCGGACTTAGACTTGCCGGGGAGGGGTTTGTCAAGAGGAATAGCTGTCAATAGCAATGAAAATAAGTTGGTATCGGGGACGAAAAGAAAAGAGAAATAAGTGATTTGACAAATGAATACCGAGTTACAAGTTAGAATTCTCGAATGGAATTCAAAGTCGTCATCAGGTTGAAGAAACCGACGAGCGAAGGTAACTGGATTTGGTTTTTCAAAAGGGTCAACGTAAGCACTCACGCTGTCCAAAAAGAAAAAGTTACCTCCTTTCGACGGTTTTCCTGGGTGTGAATCAGCTAAACCAAAAGGGGCACAAGGAATAGGCATTGGCTTAGGAAAAGGAGCTTTCAAACTGTCAAAATATTCCCTGGTCATATTGGGAATATTCCTATACATGGCAAGCCTCTCAGATTCCTTATTATTATGCTTCCTTTTGGCTTCAGCCAAAACACTATTGACATGACGAACCATATCAAATGGTAACTTGGGATTCCACTTAATTTTATAAAATTTCTCAAAGGCTTGAATTTCTTTCTGAAGTTCACCTCGAGTTTTGGTTGCTGGATCCTGTTCCTTCACGAGAGAATCATCAGTGTTACCCGCGGTGTCTTCAATACAACTCAAGCAAGTCTGTAAATTCAGACGATGGCTGGAGTAGTATTCATCCCACCAGTCAAGGAAGCTTTGAGTGACTCCGTGGAAGACCGAAAATGAAACGGGTTGTAAGAAAGTCCCACAAACTTTGTCTTCATCACTAATGGCAACGATATGCTCATACGTTGGGACTTTGATACCAATGAAATTCTCGTCAAGATCTGACGAATAGGGAGCAGGGATAGCTTGGCAGAAGCCAAGCTGACAAGCAACAGTGTTGGGCAAGTGGAGATAGGCTCTGAGTTTTAAAGCTAGGGCCATCAACAAAAAGAATTTTCTGACAAATAAATTTGGTCCAAATGGATTTGTTGGATTTAGAGATGGTGGTGCTCAGTTGTGTAAACCATTTTGGACCGTAAATTTCCGGTCGGAAAAGGGAGAGAAGTTGATCTTTGGGGATGAAGATGAAAGCGAATGAAGATTTTAAAATAAAACTTGAAGTTTGCAGTCTCATCTCTCGTCAAAGACTCGGCAGACACATAACAGAGATAGGAGCCATACGTGTCGATTGTCAAATCTGCGGGAGCTTTATATGAAAATTGACGCTCCAAAACTGCATTTAACCATAATTGGAGAAGCCAAAGAGGCCCTCCTATATTGGTTTTCTTTTTAGATTTGACGGTGTCGACTAGCATGCTCATGCTATCATAAAGATTGGCCAAGACACATTGTCCTAATGCTACTCTCTTACCAGATGACAAAAGATTGGCTAAAGGAACATATGAAGCAACCAAAGAAGCAGATTTACTACAAAAAACATAAGCACATAGCCAAAGAAACAAGAAGGCTACATGCTCAGTATCCATCACAGGATCATGAGCTTCTCCTCTAAAATCTGCTATGTATTTGGAAAAAGAACACTTCGGCACATAAACATCAATTTGATTTTCAACTTCTACCTCAGTATGCATGGTGGGGCCATCTGGACGAAGGCCAGTAATAGCCGACATGTCGAACAAAGTCGGACCCATCATTCCATAAGGAAAATGAAAATTATTTGTTGTTTTGTTCCAAAAGAAAACTGATGCTCCTATTAAAGAAAAGTCTACCAGTTTAACATGACGAGAAAGTTGAATGAATTCAAAGATTCCAGCTTCTTCCCATACACTGCGTTTTTCAGTTTGAACTCGGTCAAGCCAACTAATGTAGGCATCGAACCGAGTGGCAGGGGGCATTCTAAAAATCCTATTACTCTTCTTGAACATATGAATGGGAATAGGAGTGAAAGAAGATAAAGTAGCTTCATTTACGCTAGCGGAAGGAAAGGAATTGCGTAAACCCTCAGAAATTTTGTTGTTGGCCACAAAAGGACCCAAAAATGCAGCAGGAGGATTTAAAGCAATAGAAGGATCAAGAATAGGGTAAATTACCTTGGATTCTTGCCATAACTCGGATTTCTCCAAAAGTGGGTCTTGAACCACTGCCCTAGGAGGCACGATTGTAGCATGAGGTACTGAAGTCGGCACCTTAGAAGATGTGGCCATGGTAGATGGAATAAAAGATAGAGAAAGGATTCCTTTTAAGAAAGGAGAGAAAGGATTCCTTTTAAGAAATGATTTTGCGAGGGAAGAAGAAATGGTCTTTCGTTAGAAAAGGTTTACCAGTGAAGAAGGAAGGATAAGAAGAAGAAGGTCAATTCTGATGTGATTTGACATTTAAAGGAGGATTAAAAACTTTCGGTTTGAGTTCCAAGAAACCTGCGGCGTCATGATTGTCCCTATTAAGTAGGGATGAAATAAGAAGCAAGGTTTAATTAACGGATAAGAACCCGAGATTAAGACGATAGTTGGGAATTTGAAAAATCAAATTTTGCTATTCTTACCGGCAAAACCGTCGAAAAAGCAAAATTTGGGGGGCATCTGTTAATAGGAATTTAAAATTCTTGACGGAAATGGATCCGACAGGATGACGGAAAAAATTGAAGAGTCGTCAGATAACCACCATGAAGAGTCGAATTCAGCAAAAATTGACAGATTGAAAAGTTGACAGAAATTGGTATGTCAGACAGATAAAGCCGTCAAGAAAAGAGCACATTTGTCATCAGTCAAATTCCCTACGAATATATCCAACTGACTGACGGAGAAATAGGAGTAATAACCCAACTTTCGACAATGTTGGTAATGAGAATTGTCAGACGAACAAAGTATAGAAATGACTAAGTTTCCAAGGTTGACAGCATCAGCAAGATAAGTTGTCAAATAACCAAACTGTGGACGACAAGCAAGTGGGCATAAAGCCATTCGAAGGAATGAGCAGTTAAGAGAAGTTTACTTGTCAAATAGTTTGGATCTGAAACATAGCAAAACTGCCATACATGTGTCAATTTTTAAGATAGGAAGTTTCTTTAGGCAGTTATTTTGTATGCTTATAAATACTGTTAATCCCGATGTAATCAAGGAGGTTTTACTTGAAGCGATATCCTACATATCTCGATCACACAGCAGATTAAAGGATTGGACTCAAGTATTTCCTCCACCCCTTTTCATTTCCAGTTCAATTTATAATACAGTACTGCTCATTTAATTTTACATGTTCATCTTTACCTTCAGCATTTCCTTTCATGTTCTTCATTTAAGTTCGTTATTCAGTTCTTTATTCCTCCCCATTTATTTTTCAAGCCTTTTACTCGCTTTCTTTTAATTTCCTGCACTTTAAACGCTTTCTTTTACTCTTCACTCATTTAAATACTTTTCAATAACTTATTTCTTTCCTTTAATTTACTGCCATTTATCTTTACTTGTCATTTACAAGCTTTCAATTAATTTCCTGCAACTTACATGCTTTCCTTTAAATTCCTCGTTGTTTATTGCTTTCCTTTAAATTTCACGTTCTTTACTTTCCTCTAATTTCACTGCAAATCACGTTTTTTCCCCGTCAAATCCTTGTATTTCTGTAAAAGTAAGAAACCATTCTTGTTTTGAGCAGACATGCAATATACTCATCCTTACGAGATTACCGCATAACTCGTCCGTCCCTACACTCGTCTGATCTTAAATTATTTGTGACAAAAGGATTTTGGACACCAACCAAAAACCAGCGTCAACAGTTATCAAAGAGACAAAGGTGCTAGGCCTTTAGATGAGACAAACCTCTGATTCAAGGTAGTGTAAAGAATTTTGGGGTCTTTCACGAAATTTTTAAAAATATTTATTATTATATAAATTATCAATTTTTATATTAATATATATTTATATACAGATGATATTTAAATTTTGGAAATATAAAAAGTAATTAAATCATAACTAATTACCTCTCGATTAATGTATCATTTTTCAAAGTTGTATTCCTAATTGTTAATTATACGAATTATCTCCTGTACCGCCCGAGAATAAAGGATGAGCCTAGATCGAGCTCCACTCGAGAATGGAGGGGAGCAACCGAGCTTAGCTTGAGATAATATGATAAGTGTGCAGTCCGAGAATTAAGGATGGGTATTGATCAAGTCTTGCCTATAACAAATTTAAGATAATTAGAACTGTACATATAGCACTATTCGAGATCCTCACACAACATCCTTATCAGATAACTATACTTATCTAGATGATTATTCAGTTACAAATAACATTATAAATACAAGGCTCCCCCAAAGAGGGACACCTAATATTTGATAGAGAACTATGTCAGCTTTGATTCCCACTTGGGATACATAGGAGCAGGATATCATTCTGCCAAGCTATATTCTAAAATACTCTTAGTATTCATTCTTAGAAATATAGGTCACACCACCCATTCCGGCTAGATTCCGACAATACAGATTTTGACAGGAACACCTCCGATATAGAAATTAACCATGGCATTGTATAGGGAAGAGTAATAAAGGCAATGAGGCATAAATAGGAAGCCTTGAATGTTGAAACGTAATTAATGTTGCACCCTGCGAATTGCACTACTTGTGATTGATTTTATATCTCAATAATGCATGGACTCTACGTGGAATTAGGCAACTCGGGGAGGAGCAGGTGTTCCTTGAGGGAGTCGGGACCTCCTCTAAGAGTGCTACGCCTTCCATCCGCTTCCGATCTCCTCTTCATGAGGAGCATTGGAAGTTGGTCCGAGGGAAGGAGATGGTACTTGAGAGGAGGGTGGTTCTCATGAGGAACATCTACTCCTTCGTCACTGAGGCGATCACTGATAGGGTCTGGGGTTATTTGGCTAATCTTCCTCGACGAGTTGATATTAAACTCGTCAAGGAATTTTATGCCAATGCTTACAGCCCTAACCCCACTGAGCCAGGGTGCATTAGCATGGTGAGGGGTGTGGGGAACACATTCCATCCTGATGACATTAACCATTGCTTGGGCATCCCTAACACTTGGGGGTAAATGAGTGTGCACTCACTCATGCCGGCAGTCCAGGCTCTTGCCCAGTCTATTCTAGAGACTTGTTGCAAGCCGCGAGTGCAGTGGGAAGTGGGGACCTCTGGGAACCTATTGAGGCTTAGGATGAGGAATCTTAATCCCGTAGCCTGCATATGGTCGACATTCATCCATGCCAACCTAATGTGCAGCTCCCATGAGTCTGACATCACTGTTGCATGGGCCCACCTCCTCTATGCCATTATGGGAGGGAAGACCTTTGACATGGGTTCGGTCATAGCGACAGATATCCAGCAGAAGGCCAACTCCAGGAAAACCAAGGAGGTGTTGGCTCACGGTTTCCTTATTACGGAGATGATGGCGAGGGCGGGGATAGCTGTGTCAGAGGAGATTGAGAAAGTCCCTCGACAGCCGATAAACATAGATTACATCCGCCTCCATTGCTATGGAGAGCCAGTACCACCCAGGAGACAGAGACCATCGACATAGCCACCACAGCGCCCACAATCAGCGGAGATGATGCTTATGCTGTAACCTACAGGCGCCGAGGTGGTCTCATGAGGTGCTCAGGGAGTTCTTCTGAGAACAGCTGAGGACCCAAGAGGAGGGCAGGGACCCTATCTACCCCTCTGAGGAGGAGTTCGCACCTCGGCTTGGGTGGCAGGATTATCCTGGGGACCAGGATACTCAGCCACAGGGGGGTACCCGAGGCTATAGAGCAGGATGACGATGCTGCTAACCAGGGTTACGACTCTGGTCACCAAGAGGATGACCAGTTGGCAAAGATTTATTTTGATTAGCTCTTCCCTATTTTCTTTGAGTTCTAGCTAGTTTAATGATATGGTTGTATATTCATATTAGCTAGAAACTCATTTTACCATGATGATATTTTTTCTTTGCACTGATACTTTTGTATATATTTTTGTGCATGATTTATTTTTATTTTTAGTATCATATATTGACCATTAGTTGACTTGTGAATTAGATGCCTATCGATTGGAGCTTTTTGCATAAGGAGAGGCAACCAATTGATGAGAGGACAATCACTCTGGAACACCTCGACTATGAATATATCAGGCTAGCTATCCGAGAGAGACGGATCCCCTACCCTCACTTATATAAATTGATAAAGGAACAAGAGGAGGAGGAGGATCCGTTTCACTTAAGCTTCAATAGGGGTGTGAATGACTATGTCCAGATGGAGATTGAGCGTGAGATCGAGGAACGGCAAAGGGACTTCTCAGTTTGCATAGCCACTGGTCATGCTTTGTACGAAAAAGTTAATAAATCGGTTGAAGAAGGACGGATTCCATTCCAGGTGGTGGAGAGCTACACCAAAGAAGAAGAGGACAAGTGGGACCCTATATGGTTGCTCACTCTCAAGGGAGCAAATGATTGTGCATGGGTAGATATGGAGATGATCCGACATGCTAGGGAACGAATTCTGGGAGGAAGGGTGTAACACCCCATTTTTTGCTTGAGTCTTTAAACGCTTCTATATGCTTCTTATGTATGCTTGTTTGTTTGGTAGTTATTAGAAAAGTGCTTTAGGGAATTTAAAATGGGGTTAAGTGGGATTTTTTGGTCAAAAATCCCTTTCTAACGCATATGTTTCTATCTCCTGGAGTTTGACACAGCTGTGTCTCCTGATAGACACAGCTGTGTCTAACACTCTAAATCGTTGTTCTGGCCTGGGACACAGCTGTGTCTCCTGATAGACACAGCTGTGTCTAATTTTCGAAAACGATGTTCTGGCCGGGACACAAATGTGTCAAATTCCCAAAAACACTGATCTGGTCCAGGACACAGCTGTGTCTAGTTCACAAAAACGCTATTATGGCAAGGGACACAGTTGTGTTTCCTAATAGACACAGCTGTGTCTAGTTCGCAAAGACGTTTTTGTCTGGAAATATAAATAAGTGAGTTAGGAGGGTTACAAGTTACAACCCTCATTTTGACACTTGTCGCAATCCTTGTGCGACAGAAACTCTCATCCCTCTTCTCTTTAAAACCTCTTCGTGATCTTTGGCGTTCTTGCTTGCGATTGGAGAGTAAGTCGCACGTTAGTGTAAATTAAGGTAATCGTGTAAACCCTTTATTATTCTCCCTTTTGTTTTCTTGAATAGGGGATTAATTGTTCTTCCTTCTTTTATGTTTTGACCAAGATTCATTGAACCGTTGAATCGTTCGAGGGAGCCAAGCTTGGATTCGCTCAAGTTGACCATAGAATTAGACCGTCATGCCAGGTATGGGGAGAAGTGTAACAGCCGAGAGCCAACGAGGACGGGGAGTGGTCGCCGGTGCAAGAAGGCACGGACAAGGAGCGGCTCCTGACAGGCTTCTAGGCAGAGGTAGACATGAATGAACCGATTACACACCCGAATGAGAGGGATCCTGAGACTGTGTAGGTATGGGACTATACAGTTGAGGATCACTTATATGAATTGATTGGTACTACCTATACTAACAAGATGCATCTTCTTTTCGGGATCCCATCACTAAAGAACTCCACAGTTAAGCGTGCTTGACTTGGAGAAATTCTGGGATGGGTGACCTCCTGGGAAGTTTTCCAGGAAGCATGTGAGTGAGGACAAAGCACGCTGAAAAGACCCGTGTTGGTCTGTGGGGACAGTCGTCAATCCATAGAGCAGCCAGGGATGTTACAAATGGTATCAGAGCGGCACCTCTCCCAGTACGGTGTGGTTCGGGGACGAACCAAGCGGAAGCTGGTGGGCATGTAACACCTAGGAGCCGATGAGGACGGGGAGTGCTCGCCGGTGCAAGAAGGCACGGACAAGGAGCGGCTCCTGGCAGGCTTCTCAGCGGAGGGAGACATGAATGAACCGATTACACACCCGAATGAGAGGGATCCTGAGACTGTGTAGGTATAAGACTATACAGTTGAGGATCACTTATATGAATTGATTGGTACTACCTATGCTAACAAGATGCATCTTCGTTTTGGGAGCCCATCACTTAAGAATTCCACAGTTAAGCGTACTTGACTTGGAGTAATTCTGGGATGGGTGACCTCCTGGGAAGTTTTCCAGGAAGCGTGTGAGTGAGGACAAAGCACGCTGAAAAGACTCGTGTTGGTCTGTGGGGACAGTCGTCAATCCATAGAGCAGCCAGGGATGTTACAAGAAGGATAGTATGAACATGTAGGTAATGGGAGTAGCATAAGATGAAAGGTTCTCATGACCCTATTATTTGTTAAATGCTTAATCGCTGTCTTTCCATGAGTTTGTGTATGCTTAGTGATATTTGGTTTGTTTGCTCATGAATGTTGATAATTGTTTTTTCCATTAGTAAGTGTTTAGTTGATAATATTTATACCATGAGTAAACTGCTTGGTTGATGATTTTATTCCATGAATGTTGTTTGATTGTATCGGGTGATTTATGCCATGAACGGACACATGAGGAGTTTAACATTGTTAATATTAATAACACTCTAATTGGTTAAAATAGGGCTTGTTAATAATATGTGAAATTAATGGCTTAATTCCCCCAATCGTTTCATAAAACATAGATTTAGTATTGAGAGTTGAGGTATATGACAAATGGTTTAGTTAAGGACCCTAGGATTGATTATGAGTGTTTTATGGAGTTTTTGGCTAAGAGCCTTAACCAGATCTGCCCAGACAGTACGGCCACGCTCCAGTAAGTATGACCGTGCTTAACAGGGAGCACGCCCGTGCTCTCAGTTCAAATTTGAATTGGTCGTGCTGCATAAGCATGGTCGTGCATAACAGAAAGCACCCTCGTGCTTCACTCCAGTGATAGCACACCCGTGTTGAGGGTAAGCATGCCCATTCTCCCCCAAACAGAACAGACGTGAATTAAAGGAATAAAGGGGTGCTTCAACCCAATTGTCCCCAATGATGAAATGAAACACCAATCGAATAAAGACAAGTTAGATAATTTAATTAAAAGACCTAACAAAATTATCATGAATAATAAGTTGGTTAATCCGGTACCCAATTGGTTACCACACGTTATGCTTTGGTGCTTATTGGCCAAAGTAACCTCGATGCTTATTGGTCGAGGTGTTGTTAAAGTTGAACCATGGTGCTTATTGGCCAAGGGGGCCTTGATTCTTAAGGGTAAAGGCATTGATGGTGATAAAACTTGGGTGCTTATTGGCCCAAACGAAGGTGGTGGTTTCCCGTTTGTTTATTGTTGTTCCATGCATTCACGCATTGGAAATGTTAGTGGGGGGAGTTCAACATAGGGGAGGTCGTCTTAGAGTACGACGATTTGACCGTAAGCGGTGATTCACCCATGGTTTGGCGCAGTGTTATTAAAATCGGACCTATGGCCGGTCCGGTCAGCATGTCAGACCGGTTAGCCACATGAACCGGTGCTGACATCATCAACTCGGCTTTGAACCGGTAAGAACCCACGACTGGACTAGCGGTCTGGTCCGTGTCCGGACCGGTTGCTGATATCACTATGCAGTTCGTCTGACGTCAGCATGCGGGAGTGAGGTTTTATAAGCAAAATTGTGCAAAATACCAGGCGTGGGACTCGAACTCGGGTGGGCGCAATACTCAAGGAAGAGTTGTGCCGCTGGACCACCTTATGTAACTGGTAATTGAACAGAAAATACTAAATATATAGACAGTTTATTACAAAATTTATATTAATATTATTTGGAGTATGGACATGTTGAATTATGTTGTCATATATATGAATATTTTATAATTTTTTAATGTATACCGGTTCAAACCGAGTCAACCAGTGACCCCCGGTTGAACCCGGTTGAACCAGTGACCTATTAACCCAGTGTCCTGACCGAGTCGATCACCAGTTCGGTTTTAATAACATTAGTTTGGTGAATCGAGGTCTCACGTGGTGGCGCATCCTAGAGTACGGTGTGTCGGCTATCCAAGGGGTTCACTCATGGTTTGGTGAACTGCTGGCGTTGGTGCTTGTTGGCCAATGTGGATATGTAACTCCGAAGTTGCCTTCCTGAGATAGATTAGATTCACATGCATAATGGAGTAGTTGAGTAGCGTTGCACCGCATAGCATGAATTGGTTGAATTATCATGATGTTATAGGTATGTTAGAAATGTATGTTGTATATTATCTGAGGAACCGCAACTCTAAGTTAGGATCTCCAAGTTTCAGTTCTAGTTCTAGTTTGTTCATCCGTGATGTTTTTTCGGATTGGTTATACCCTCTGTATATGCATCGGGGTTGGGTTATGTTGTTTGTCGTTATGTTTTTCTTTTATAAACTTGTTAATTCCGTGTTGTTGAGACCTTGTTCCTGTGGTACCTTTATACCCATGGATCTTTATTATTTTCAATAAATGAATATGCATGTCTTTATTTTTATTAATTTCTCTTATATGTTCTTTTATGCTTTATAAATACATGAGGGTAGAGGGTTTCACAAAGGGCTCCAAGAGAGGAAGCTACTATGATTAGTCCAGAAATTGTTTGGGCTAAGTATCTTGATGAGGCTGAGACTAGTCGGCCAAGAAAGAAAGTAAAGAGAGAAAAGGAATAGGCAAGGCATGCTAATGAGAGCGTGGGGTCCGCTCGGACCCCTTGAGATAACACTTTCTAAAACTCTACTCTTTTATTTTCTTTTGTTTCGTTTTTGAAAAAATTGCAAGTAAATAATGGTTAATACAAAAACAAATAGTGTCTATAGAGTCTTGTTGGTAAGTCTTGGTGGGATTGATTGAATTAAGCCTAGAATTGAATGCATGTGATAATATTTGAAAAGTATTTGATGATTTCCCTTATGTTTTTGAAAAGATAAAAATTTGATTCCCATGAAAAGTTGAAGAAAAAAAAATGAACTTTGAGAATTTTTGTTTGGATTGCATGATTTATGACAAGTTTGGGGTGAAGGGGTGCACACACTTGGGATTGTATCTCGGTCAAATAATTTGCGAAAAATGTCCAGGTGGGGAATTTGAGCCTCCAACATTGCTTTTAAATTTAGAGAATCACGTTTAAGTTGCACTTTCTCGGATTTGCTTGAATCTCTATTTAGTTTGCATGTTTATATTGTTGCATAAAATGATTTAGCCAATTTTTCTTTCAAATAACTACTTGACCTAAAAAGAACCATTCCTAATGCCTGTTCCATAGTTAGCCAATTTGAGCCTAGTAAACCTATTGTTTCTTAATGACCTAATGTTATAAGCCTAAAATCCGGAAAAACCATGTTAGCCCAATCTTAGGATTTAGGAGAGCATGGATGCTTAGAAAGAAAAAAGGTTTCTTTAGAAACTAAGTTTGGGGTGGCTGCAATGAGTTTATCATGTTATTTGGAAATGACAAAAAGAAAAATAAAAAGGTTGAAGCCAAATACAAAAAGTGAAAAAGAAAAAAAAGAAAAATGCAAAAGTGCCAAAAAGGGGCAAAATAAAAGGTGTCAAAAGGGAATAGGTTGTAGCCAACCAGGTGTGTAAAAGAAAAAAAATGGAAAAAGGATTGAGAGTGAAAATAAAAGTGTAAAAAGTTTCATGCTCTCATAATTCCTAGGGACTTAAGCCTAATACCTTTGTATATTGAGACACCCCGTTGTACCTCTTTGTGTCATTAGATTAAAACCTCATTATTTAATTACTTAATCGCACGTTTAACGTGAAAATACGTAAAAATTAAAACTTAACTTATAAAGTATACAACTTCATATAGAATGGCATATCACAATATAAGTATATTATGTATATTACAAAACACTGTTGAGGATATCCCATCAGTAGGATCCCTCACAGGCATAAACTTAGACAAAAAGTTAAACAGCGGAAAACATAATAAAAATACGCCTCACGAGACGCACTGGCCATAAATAACTAGACCCTAATCACCATGGGTCACAACTCATCCTCCAGCCTCCGGTTCGTAGGGAGTTCCATCCAATGCCTCCTGGTTACGCTCATCCACAGGGTCTTCTCGTACAATTCCACAAGGAGATAAAATACAACATACAGAAATATACAGGGGATAAGAAACAGTTCTATCATCAAAAAGCGAAAAAGAGTTATAGTAAAATTATACAGTAATTGTCACAGACAATCAACACACATAACTAACGAATCATCCTCAGGTTAATATGTATCATCCTCTACCCTTACTCTCAAGCAATCTAACACGTTATTTTAATGTAACCTCTCTAATCCTGTCGTCATGTCTTTACGTTATCGTGGCCACTACCACTCCTCTCACCATCCCTCATTTGCATCGGGGCACACCCTCATTCCCGTTAGGATGTTCCACCTAGTGCACACCTCCATTCCTGTTAAGGTGTTCCACCCCCATTCCCGTTAAGGTGGAAGTGGTCTCGCGAGAACTCTTGATTTTACGTTGATGAGTGTGATTTCACCTCATATTTCATGTACATTTTGCATGCATTTTCGTATAGTTTAGGCATATTTAATTTGATTATTAGTTAGTTTTTATCTTGGAACAGGTGAGGCGGTTTTGTGTGTTGTTTTGCAGGAATTTATGATTAAATGCCCAAGATTTAGCCATGATGAAGCTTGGATGAAGATAGAGCCTGAAAAGAGAAGAAAATGAGCCAAGCAGAACCCATCACGGCCGTGATGGAGCAATAACTGAAGAGAAAGAAGCCAAAAGTCAGAAGCTGTCACGGCCTAGCCGTGATGGCTATCACGGCCGTGACCTGTCAGCTGTACCGGACCTCCAAAATTTAGAATTGGTCACGGTCTAACCGTGATACCTATCACGGCCGTGACCTGCTAGTTGAACCAAACAGAACCGATCACGGCCTGCCCGTGATGAGTTTCATGGCCGTGACAGACAAGTTTTTGAAAGCGCGCCCAAGGCAGAACACGTCACGGCCTGGCCGTGATGGCCATCACGGCCGTGACGCGCACCTATTCTATAAAAAGTCCTCTGAGCAGAACAGAAAAATGATCGAAAAAACCCTAAAAACATACTCTCTGGCAGCTGTGGATCCTCCCATGGAGTTCCTCCCTTCCTTCATCTCTATTTCTTTTCTTTTGTTTTCCCCTTTGATTATGTGTAGCTAAACCCCCTTTTGTTGGGGTTAGATGTTGGCTTTTCTGAACATGATTGTAACATGATTTGATTGTAATACAATTTCCTCTTTCTTTATGAGTATTTGATTCCATGCTTAATGCTTTCCTTTGCCTGGTCATCCTAGGAATGAATTGTTGCCTTGATAGACAATTGAAAGATTGATGTTAAGGCATGCTCATGAATCAAATGCCAAGTAGTTCATGAATCTAGACATAGGTCTTGGGATACTTGCAATCTTATAAATCTTGATTCTTTATGCAAAATCTCAGGTTAATCCACCTAAGACATTAGGGTTTAATTTGGGGTTTTAGGCTCATTCCACCTAAGACATTAGGGTTTGAGTATTTGAGAAGATTTGATTGTCATAATTTAATTAGGAATTGTGTTATTAATCATGTCATTGCAATCATGGGACGATTAGCATAGTCTAACCCTGACAATTTCATTCATTTGTTAACCTCATCTCTATCGCGTGTTAAGTGTTTGTGAAAAATCCTAAAAGAACAAAAACATTTTATTCTTGTTAGTTTTATTACATGTTAGAACTCCCTTCCATCCAAACGATCGCCTAGATAGTAGTTCAATTTACGAAGTGGTACTTGTTCGCGATCCCTGAGGACGATATCCAGTCTTACCACCGTATTACTTGTACGACTAGGTATACTTGCCTAGAAATCGTATCAAGTTTTTGGCACCGTTGCCGGGGATCAGTGTGCCAATATCACGAGTACCAAAGGGGACTCCTAATTTAGGCATTTTTCTTTGTTTTCCTACTGCTGTTTTTTTTTTTTGTTGTTTTCTGTTTTCCTTGAAGTTGCATAATTGTCCACTTGTTGCTTAACCTGTACTTGCTGTATTCACTGCTGTTCTTCTCTGTTTGTTTGTGTATGCAAGGTACAATTGACCCAGGTGAACTTCAATTCAACCCGGAGATCAAGAAGCTTTGTAGACAGAATAGAAAAGAAGTCAAAGCAAGAAAGAACAGAGAAGAAGCATCCTCTACAGTGCAAGAACCACAAGTTGAGTTACCAAGTGTGCAAGAATCGCAAGTTGAAGTATCAATTGTCACCATAGCTGAAGACAATGCACCAAGGAGGACAATGGGGGACTATACTTCCCCTAGAGTCGATAGATGTGGAACTCCAATTGTTAGACCTGCAGTGGCCTGTAACAACTTTGAGATAAAGGCATCACTTCTCAATCTTGTGCAGCAAAAACAGTTTGGAGGTTTGGAGAGTGAAGACCCTTATTCTCACATTTGCACATTTATTGAGCTGTGTGATACTATCAAGCTAAATGGAGCTTCCGATGAGGCTATCCGTTTAAGGCTTTTCCCTTTCTCTTTGAGGGATAGAGCTAAGTCATAGATTCAATCTCATCCTCATGGGAGCATTACTACTTGGAATGATTTGGTGAGCAAGTTCTTATCTCGCTTCTTCCCTCCATCCAGAATGATCAAGTTGAGATCGGAGATCAATGATTTTGCACAGAAGGATGGTGAATCACTCTATGAAGCATGGGAGAGGTTCAAATCTTTGCTTACAGCTTGTCCAAATCATGAGTTAGCAACATGGCAACAAGTTGCAACCTTTGTCAATGGTCTCAACCGAAATTCCAGAAGTATGATTGAAGCGGCTGCAGGTGGAACATTGAGTCAAAAGACACCCGGTGAAGCAAAGAACTTGATTGAAACTATGGCTAATAATGATTATAAAATGCCTAGTTCTCGATCAATGGCCAAGAGAGGTGTTTTGGAGCTTGATGAATATGATGCTCTTAAGGCGCAAGTGGCCATTCTTACCAAGCAAATGGGGGCCATTCAACTACTGAATTCTCAATTACAAGCGGTTCAAGTTCAAGCTGCCTCAGTGTGTGACTTTTGTGGAGGTAACCATGCCAACGGTAATTGTGAGATTAATGTGGTTGGAGGTTCTGTGCAAGAGGAAGTGAATTACATGGGAAACCAAGGGCCCAAGCATGATCCTTTATCTAACACCTACAATCCGGGGTGGCGCAGCCATCCTAACTTTGGTTGGAGACATGGGCAAGGCTTAAGTTCTCAAGCAAAGCCTCCTCAAGAGAATTCAAGCAATTTGGAGAATATGCTAGCCCAATTCATGCAAGCAACTCAAGATAATATAAAGAATCAAAATGCCTCCATCAAGAATCTAGAACACCAAATAGGCTAATTGGCAAAGCAAATGGCGGAGAGACCTCAAGGACAATTACCGGGAGATACCGAGAAGAATCCAAGGGAGGATTTCAAGGCAATTACTACAAGAAGTGGGAAGGTAGTAGTTCCACAAGAAAAAGAGAAAGAAGAAAAGAGGGTTGATGAAGTGACCATTGAATATGTAACCAATGAAGAACCATAGACTTCCACCACCTCTAGTCCTATTGTTGTTGAAGTTGAAGAACCAAAGAGAGAAAAACTGGTTGATGAAGAGTTTGCAAGAAAGAAGACTAAAAGGTAAATTCTTGAAGAAGTTGACAATCCTAAGGAGTTGCCACCGTATTTCAAGATACCCTATCCTCGAAGGTTGAAGAAAGAGGTAAAAGATCAACAATTCTCTAAGTTCTTGGATGTGTTCAAAAAGTTGCAAATTAACATCCCCTTTGCCGAAGCACTTCAACAAATGCCTTCCTATGCCAAATTTATGAAGGAGATTCTTACTAACAAGAGGAAGTGGAAAGAGGAGACGGTCATGCTCATGGAAGAATGTAGTGCCATACTCCAAAGGAAGTTGCCAGTGAAGTTGAAGGATCCGGGTAGCTTTACTATCCCATGTACTATTGGTCATTTGAACATTGGAAGAGCCTTGTGTGATCTTGGTGCGAGTATCAACCTTATGCCTCTCTCCATTTTCAAGAAGTTGGGAATTGATGAAGTCAAGCCAACCGGGATTTCTCTCCAACTGGCGGATCGCTCCATTACGTATCCTTATGGTGTAGTGGAGGATTTATTGGTAAAAGTAGACAAGTTCATCTTTCCAGCAGACTTTGTGGTGTTGGATATAGCGAAAGATAGTGAGACTCCGTTGATTCTTGGAAGACCATTCCTAGCCACGGGTAGGGCTTTGATCGATGTAAATCAAGGGGAGTTGGTGCTTAGAGTCCAAGATGAAAAGGTCACCTTCAATGTTTTTGAAGCAATGAGGCATCCAAGCGACAAAGATACATGTATGAGTGTGGACCTTGTTGATTCATTGACTGACAAGAGTGTGCAACAAACTTTTGAAGATTCATTGGAAGCGGCTCTTATGGTTGAGAATGTAGAAGAAGAGGTATGTGAGGAAGAAGTTGAGTTCATGGTTAAATCCCTTGAGGCTTGTCTAGTTGTGAATAATGATGAACACAAAGTTGTGGAGGATGTGCGGATTGAAGACAAGGGTGAGACACCCAGACTAGAGTTGAAGGAACTTCCGTCCCATCTCCGTTATGCTTTCCTTGGAGTGAATTCTTCATTCCCGGTGATCAGTAGTATCGAGTTGAACTCTTTAGAGGAAGAGAAGCTGTTAAGGGTGCTTAGGGAGCACAAATCTGCAATTGGGTGGTCTATGTCCGACTTGAAAGGGATAAGTCCCTCATTCTATATGCACAAAATCTTTTTGGAGGAAAACTTCAAGCCGATCAGACAACCCCAAAGAAGGCTCAACCCAAACATGAAAGAAGTTGTAAGGAAGGAGGTTGTGAAGCTTTTGGATGCGGGTATAATTTATCCAATCTCCGATAGTCCTTGGGTGAGTCCGGTCCAAGTTGTCCCTAAGAAAGGGGGGATGACGGTGGTTGCAAATGATAAAAATGAACTCATTCCCTCAAGGACCGTTTCTGGATGGAGGGTGTGTATTGATTACAGAAGATTGAATGAGGCCACCAGAAAGGATCATTTTCCCTTTCCCTTCATTGATCAGATGTTAGAGAGATTGGCGGGCCATGCCTTTTATTGCTTCCTTGATGGATACTCAGGATATAACCAGATTGTGGTGGACCCGAAGGACCAAGAGAAGACTGCTTTTACTTGTCCCTATGGTGTCTATGCATACCGGAGGATGCCATTCGGGTTGTGTAATATACCCGCCACTTTTCAAAGGTGCATGCTTTCCATATTCTGTGATATGACTGAAAAATTCATTGAGGTATTTATGGATGATTTTTCTGTGTTTGGTAATTCTTTTGATGATTGTCTGAAAAATCATGCATGTGTTTTGAAAAGATGCCAAGAAACTAGCCTTGTTTTAAATTGGTAAAAATGTCATTTTATGGTTAGGGAAGGTATAGTTCTTGGTCATAAGATTTCATCATGGGGGATAGAAGTTGATAAGGCAAAAATTGAAGTAATCGAAAAACTTCCCCCTCCCATGAATGTGAAAGGTGTTAGAAGCTTCCTAGGGCACGCGGGTTTCTATAGGAGATTTATAAAAGACTTTTCAAAGATTGTGAAACCCTTGTGCAAGCTCTTGGTAGTTGATACTCCTTTTGTGTTTGATGATGATTGCATGCATGCTTTCCAACTTTTAAAGGAAAAACTCACCACCGCACCAGTCATTGCACCTTCAGATTGGAGTTTGCCATTTGAGTTAATGTGTGATGCAAGCGACTATGCGGTGGGAGCCATTTTGGGTCAAAGGAAAAATAAAATGCTGTATGTTATTTACTATGCTAGTCGTGTGCTAAATGATGCTCAATTGAACTATACCACGACTGAAAAAGAATTGCTTGCTGTGGTTTTTGCTTTTGATAAGTTTAGATCTTACTTGATTGGCTCTAAAACTACTGTCTACACTGATCATTCTGCTTTGAAGTATCTCATGACTGAACAGGATGCCAATCCAAGACTCATTAGGTGGGTACTATTGCTCCAAGAGTTTGATTTGGATATGAAGGACAAAAAAGGAGTGGAGAATGTGGTAGCCGACCATTTGTTTAGGCTTCCACAAGCATATGTTCAAGCAAAAGATGAGTTGTCAATTCAAGAAGAATTCCCGGATGAAAGGTTGTTTATGGTGCAAGTGGCACCTTGGTTTGAGGACATTGCAAATTATAAGGCTGCAAACAAGATTCCGAAGGACTTCAATGCACAACAAAGGAAGAAGCTCATCCATGATGCTAAATACTATGTATGGGATGAACCTTACCTTTTCAAAAGAGGTTCGGATGGAATTCTGAGAAGATGTATTTCGGAAGAAGAGATTAATGGGGTGTTGACTCATTGGCACAACTCACCCTATGGAGGACACTTTGGTGGTGAGAGAACTGCCATGAAGATCTTGCAAAGCAGGTTATTTTGGCCCACCATTTTTAAAGACTCTAGAGCTTGGGTAATGAAGTGTGACAAGTGTCAAAGAACCGGAAGTATATCCAAGCGAAATGAGATGCCCTTGAAGGGTATTTTAGAGGTGGAACTCTTTGATGTGTGGGGGATCGACTTCATGGGTCCTTTCCCATCATCCTACAATAACAAGTATATTCTGGTTGCGGTTGACTATGTGAGCAAATGGGTAGAAGCTGTCCCAACTATGAAAGATGACGCAAAAGCGGTGGTTAATTTTGTGAGGAATAACATCTTTACCCGGTTTGGAACCCCTAGAGCCATTATTAGTGATGGGGGTACTCACTTTTGTAACAAAGAGTTCAATGCGGTGCTTGCCAAGTTTGGGGTCAATCATAAAGTTGCCACACCATACCACCCGCAAACCAGTGGGCAAGTGGAGTTGTCTAATCGGGAGTAAAAGAGGATCTTGGAGAAAACAGTGAACAATGCTAGGAAAGATTGGGCAAAGAAACTGGATGATGCACTTTGAGCTTATCGGACTGCATATAAAACACCTATTGGTATATCACCTTACCCAATTAGTGTTTGGAAAATCATGTCACCTTCCGATAGAGCTCCAACATCGTGCTTTTTGGGAAGTGAAGGCTTTGAACTTTGACACGAAGCTGGCTATGGACAAGAGACTGTTGCAATTGAATGAGTTGGATGAATTCCGACTCTTGGCATATGAGAGTGCAAGAATCTACAAGGAAAGAAAAAAATTTGGCATGATAAGTACATTCTTCCCAAGCATTTTGAAGAAGGCCAATCAGTTTTGCTCTTTAATTCATGTCTCAAGCTATTTCCGGGCAAGTTGAGATCGAGGTGGTCGGGTCCATTCTATGCCAAGTCATTTTCTCCATTTGGTGCGGTTGAATTGGTAGATCCATCGTCCGGAGACACTTTCATTGTTAACGGGCAAAGGCTCAAGCACTACCTTGGAGGAGACTTTGATCGTCAAGTAGTCTCCATCCCTCTTAAAACACCCTCTTAGAGGTCATCTGCCCCGTCAAGCTAGTGACGTTAAATAAGCGCTTATTGGGAGGCAACCCAAGTTTCCTTTTCCTTTTCTTCTTGTTTTTTTTTATTTTACCTCTTGAATAATTTGAGAAGATCAAGAGGACAAAAATCATAAATTAATAGATTTGTTAAGTGCTTTCAGGCTTAGAAGGAAGGAAGAGCAAAAGGGCATGGAGAAACAAAGTCACTAACCATCACGCCCAGGCCGTGACACTGGTCACGGCCGTGATGAGCTTAATGTGAAGACCAGAAAGGATCACGGCCCAGCCGTGATACCCATCACGGGCGTGATGGAAGGACCCTGAAGATCAGAGACCATCATGGCCTAGTTGTGATGTAGGTCACGACCGTGATAGGCCACCCCTATGGACCAGAAAGCATCACGGCCTGCCCGTGAGGAGCATCACAGCCGTGACACATTTTTCAGCCTCCCTTTGACTAGGCATGTGAGTTAACACCCGCTACCACCTCGGTGAGTTGTTCCATTTTTATCTTCTTCTTTCTCCTCTCTCCGACTTGATTCTTTACATTGGGGACAATGTAAATTTTTAAGCTTGGGGTATGGGTATTTTTGTAAATTTTTGAATTTTTGCATTGTTCATATTGCATTCATTTAGGCATAGTTTTGCATGATCACATGATTCGATTACCCCCCTTGCTTAGATTATGCATCCGATTGTGAGAACTGAGTGCCAAATAAATTGAGATAGTGAATTGTTGAACCCAATTTTGGTTATTCTTGTGATAAGGCAGCAAATAAAAATTCTTGATATGATCGTTGATAGTTGATAATTAGCATATGGTTTCATAGATTGGTGTTTCTCATTGATTTTTGAACTACTAAATGTGAGATTTTGAGCCAAAAAGGGGTACTCACTAAATCTACCCCATTCTTTGTGATAGAGTGTTTTATTCCTCTTGGATGGTATTCTCTAGAACTTGACTTGAAACCGTTTTGAAGCTTAAAATTTTTTTAAAACATTTTTGAAAATGATTGAGGCACTAGGTATTTTTCCGATCTTCTGAGCTTTGATTGACCAAATGCTACCCCTTAGTTGCCCAACTTTGAGCCTGAAAGAATAAATACTTTTCTTGGTACCTTAAATTAATTTGATGAATATGATTAGTGTGGCACCTTGTAAAGTATTACAAAAGGGTAAAAGGTAGTTGAAAAAGTATGGGATGAGAAAATCAGAAAAATATTTCTTTTGAATTGAAAATCTCCCCGTCTCCAAATCAAAAAAAAAAAAATAAAATAAAATAAAATAAAAGAGAGAATATAAAGAAGGGGGTGACAAAAAGAAAGTGAGAAATAAAATGAAAGGAAAGAAAGAAAGGTGGAAAAGTGAATCGAAACCCAAAAAGGTATTTTAGAAGGTGTCATGCTTTGCAATGCTTGATATTTTGTTTAGCCCTTTTGAAGTTTCCTTTTCTTGATTTCCCCACCTAACGATTAATCCCATGGCCCCGTTACAACCAAAGCAAAAGACCTCTTGATTCTTAATTGTTTTCATTAATAAAGTAGAGATTTGGTTGATAGTCAAGCTTATGGTAGAATTCATTCCTTGAGAAAATTGAGCGAATTATTACGTATCCCTAAACACTTGAGTGAGGTGAGAAAGACTGCCCGAATCAGTGAGAATACGAGTCTAGGAAACCTAAGCGTCTAATTGGACTTGAAATTGATCGTCTCTTGCTGAATTAATTGAAAATGCCTGTTACTTGAATCAGCTTTTCGGGTTCTTGGTTCACTATCCATGCTTTGATTTTTTATCTCTTCTGGCCTTGGTGATTGCTTGAGGACAAGCAAAGTCTTAAGCTTGGGGTGATTTGATGAGTGTGATTTCACCTCATATTTCATGTACATTTTGCATGCATTTTCGTATAGTTTAGGCATATTTAATTTGATTATTAGTTAGTTTTTATCTTGGAACAGGTGAGGCGGTTTTGTGTGTTGTTTTGCAGGAATTTATGATTAAATGCCCAAGATTTAGCCATGATGAAGCTTGGATGAAGATAGAGCCTGAAAAGAGAAGAAAATGAGCCAAGCAGAACCCATCATAGCCTAGCTGTGATGACCATCACGGTCGTGATGGAGCAATAACTGAAGAGAAAGAAGCCAAAAGTCAGAAGCCGTCACGGCCTAGCCGTGATGGCTATCACGGCCGTGACCTGTCAGCTGTACCGGACCTCCAAAAGTCAGAATTGGTCACGACCTAGCCGTGATACCTATCACGGCCGTGACCTGCTAGTTGAACAAAACAGAACCGATCACGGCGTGCCCGTGATGAGTGTCACGGCCGTGACAGACAAGTTTTTGAAAGCGCGCCCAAGGCAGAACACGTCACGACCTGGACGTGATGGCCATCACGGCCGTGACGCGCACCTATTCTATAAAAGACCTCTGAGCAGAACAGAAAAATGATCGAAAAAACCCTAAAAACATACTCTCTGGCTGCTGTGGCTGCTGTGGATCCTCCCATGGAGTTCCTTCCTTCCTTCATCTCTATTTCTTTTATTTTGTTTTTCCCTTTGATTATGTGTAGCTAAACCCCCTTTTGTTGGGGTTAGATGTTGGCTTTTCTGAACATGATTGTAACATGATTTGATTGTAATACAATTTCCTCTTTCTTTATAGGTATTTGATTCCATGCTTAATGCTTTCCTTTGCCTGATCATCCTAGGAATGAATTGTTGCCTTGATAGACAATTGAAAGATTGATGTTAAGGCATGCTCATGAATCAAATGCCAAGTAGTTCATGAACCTAGACATAGGTCTTGGGATACTTGCAATCTTATAAATCTTGATTCTTTATGCAAAATCTCAGGTTAATCCACCTAAGACATTAAGGTTTAATTTGGGGTTTTAGACTCATTCCACCTAAGACATTAGGGTTTGAGTATTTGAGAAGATTTGATTGTCATGATTGAATTAGGAATTGTGTTATTAATCATGTCATTGCAATCATGGGATGATTAGCATAGTCTAACCCTGACAATTTCATTCATTTGTTAACCTCATCTCTGTCGCATGTTAAGTGTTTGTGAAAAATCCTAAAAGAACAAAAACATTTTGTTCTTGTTTGTTTTATTACATTTTAGAACTCCCTTCCATCCAAACGATAGCCTAGATAGTAGTTCAATTTGCGAAGTGGTACTTGTCCGCGATCCCTGAGGACGATATCCGGTCTTACCACCGTATTACTTGTACGACTAGGTATACTTGCCTAGAAATCGTATCATACGTGTATTATATTACCAATACACAAAAGTGTTTTACGTGTATTATATTACCAATACACGGTGTATTATATTACCAATACACAGAAGTGTTTTACGTGTATTATATTACCAATACACGGTGTATTATATTACCAATACACAGATGTCCTTGCGTATTATATTACCAATACATTTTTATCTTTGTGTATTATATTACCAATACACTTTTGTCCTTGTGTATTATATTACCAATACACGGTTGTGGACAACAACACCTATACTTGAATCTCACCAACCCGTTTTAACAACATCTTAGTGCCTTAACCTTCCATTAGAACTTGACACATATTCTATGCCATAACACCTCTTTAACATTCCTCATCTAATTTAGGCACATCTAAATCATCATTATCGTCACACCCAAAACAATCATCTCTTAGACAACATATATATCTTTGCTTAAAATCCACTAACCATAATAATAAAAACCAGGCAGATCATGCATAATACAATATCAATCAAACTATTCCTATATTACCAACATAGCACAAAATCAATTCAATAAAGTAATGAAATCAAATCAACCATCAACAATATAAAGATCAACCTAATGTCAATAAACCTACAATCCCCGAATCGCCATTGGTTTTTCAGAAAAGGTTTCCAATGTGATTTTGGTCTTGTCGATTACTCGACTACTAGTAGGGTTTATGTCGCCCTACACAATTATTATATAATCTACCACTTATCCATTCCGACGATAGGTTGGTTCTTTCCCCCACCTGGGTTATCACCGGACTCCCGAACTCGAAGCTCCTCGTTGTCACACCACTAAGTACTAACTCTACCTTCTGTGAAGGTAAGGAGATTGGATGCTCGAAGAGGTATACCATGAACGTCCTCGTTTCCTCCGTGATGGAAGTCTAAGGTTATGAACACAAAATTACAAGTTAAAATCAAACAAGAACACTAAACCACAAGGTATATGTTCGGTCAAGACTAGTTCTTAGGGTTAGAGATTCCCAAAAATTATACAACTCATGGATTTATGATCCTTAAGTGTTAGGAGTTCATAAACAATGATCATTTAACAAAGTTGAATTAAAATCTCACTAAGTTATAAACTTAGGGTATTCGACCAAGGCTAGTAAAATAGGCTAGCATTCACTAAACTTTCCAATCTCTTAGGTTTAGCATCCATATGTATTAAGGAGCTCAAAACCATGATCATTTTGGGAAAATAAGAACAAAGTATCCTAGGTCCATAACCTTCTAGGTTCGGCCTTCATAGGATTTATAGGTTAGAAATCTTTAAACTTTCCAATCTCTTAGACTTAGCATCCAAATATCTTATGGAGCTCGAGTCCATGATCATTTTGGAAAACAACGGAAACTTAAACATTCCAATCTCTTAGACTTAGCATCCAAATATCTTATGGAGCTCAAGTCCATGATCATCTTGGAAAAATGAAAGTAATACATCCTAGCTTTAATAACATAGAATAAACAAGTTAGAAATCCTTAGACTTTCCAATCTCTTAGACTTAGCATCCAAATATCTTATGGAGCTCAAGTCCATGATCATTTTGGAAAAATAAAAACTCACACATCCTAGCACCTAAACACTAAGTTTCGCCCATCATAGGATGATGAAGAAAATATTCTTTGTTTAACAATAACTCTTAGGTTTAGAATCACAAGGTATTAAGAGTTCTAAATCCATGATCATACTTGGAAATTTGAAACATTGTATCCTAGGCGTACTTATTCATATTTTTAGCCATCATAGGAAGAAGCTATCAAAACTTCCAAGATTTATATATTTAAGATCAATGGATAGTTAGAAACTCAAATACATGATCATATTCCAAAAGTTGAAACAAAAACTTCATAGGTCACAAATGCAAGCATTCTGCCTTCATTAGAAGAGATAGGTAGAGATTTTTGTTTTACAAAACCTCATAGTATGTGAAAATATAAGTTAATACAAGACTATAGAAAGTGGTTTCAACTCAAAAGGAGTTCTCTACCATTTTAGAGAGATTTTAGAAGTTTAAAGCATATAAAGAACACATAAAGTAAACTAAGAAATAAAAGATGAAACTTGCAAAAAGATTCGTATGAGAGTACTACCCTTAGTATAAGGAAGAACTTTAATGAAGAACTTAAGTAGAAAAGATGAATAAAAACTAAAGCTTTAAGAGCTTGAACTTTTAGAAGAAAGTAGAAGATGAAGGTTTAATAGAGGTTGTAGGAGGAAGATGATAAAGTGCAAATGAAAGGGGTATATATAGAGAGTGGAGAGAGTGGCACGAAATCGAGGAGAGAGGAATGAGCTTGGAGAGTAAGCTTTGACCTTGTGCCTTGTTTGGTTGAAGAGGAAAGAGAAAAATAGGTTTTTAGAATATAATATGATATATTTCAAAAAGTCCATCATGACCACTTTTTAGGAGGTAGCTTAGGCCATACCTCTAGTGAGTCACCTCACTCCCTCATCTCACCTCAAGCCTTTTATGTCTCCTATTCTGCTCCATTTCGTACCCGGTTGCATTTCCTATCGTAATTCTTCCGACGGTTTCGCCCGAATAAAATATTATATTTTATTTTTGAACGAAAATTTTCAAAATAAACAAAGTTGAAGGAAACATAATAAAAACACTAACTATCTGGTTCACGGGTCAAAATTAGGTTTTCTGCACAGTAAACTTATACCGGTAGTGAAAACGCAACCGGCTTTCATCTGAATTTTCAACCGAAAATTTTACCGTAACCCTCAACCATAAAGTAGACTACGAATATGATTTTATTTTAATCAAAAACACTTTCTAACTCTCAAATTTAAAATATAATTTAATTATATTTTAACCGGTTGAACAACATAATTAAAATCAGGCTGTTACATATATCCTACATTTAGCCAGGCCCCATTACAATCTTAAAAGACCTTTTGATGATGCATGCATGTTTTCGCGGGAACTATTTTTTAGATGAAAATGAAATTCATGGAAAGTGCGTTTAAAATGTGAAATTGAGTGAAAGTGGATAGCCTAGACAAATTGAGCGAATGAGCGAATTACTAAATGCCCTTGTGAGGATGGAAATTGTTTGAAATTGACGATCTCTCTTTTTTGTGTATGTTTGGATCCTTGACTTAGATTAATGATTGCATGAATGATTGGATTCTCATTATTTAAAAGTAGATGAGATTGGGGATTGATTAATTTAAATAAGAAAAGGGAAACATTGAATGATAAATTGAATGGATAAAATTCCATGAAAATTGGACAAAGTTTGATTAAGTCCATTAAGCTTACCTAGTCTTGAGTCCTTTTAATTCTTAGTTTGCTTGGGACAAGCAAAGTTTAAATTTGGGGTATTTTGATAAACTAGTGGTTCATCTACTTTTATGACTAGAAAGACCTCAATTTTGATACCAATTAAGCGAGTTCAATATTGTTTTTGCCCAAATTTGACTTTATTTGTCCACAGACAACATTTTGAGTCTTTGAATTAAATTTTAAGTATTTTACGTATTTTTAGGTCAAATAAAGCAATAAGTGATAATCTTTATTTTTAGGTTAAAAGTGAAGCTCAAGGAAACTTGGAAAATTGAAGAAAACAAACAAAAAGGAGAATTTCAAGGTCTCGTCCTGCGAGCTAGAGTTGATGCTGAGCAAGGAATTGAGATCTTTCAGACTCGCCCCGAGAGAAAGGACGTGCCTTGCGAGCCAGGCATAGGAATCCTGAAGATGTTCTGTCTCGCCCTGCGAGACAGTCCTCACCCCGCAAGGATTCAAAATCAGAATGGAGCCAAAAGTAAGTGCTCGCCCCGCCTGCTTGCCCCTCGAGTGAGCGCAGATCCAGTTTCTTATAAATAGCTTGTCACTATGCGAATTTTATCATCAAGTCCTAGTTTTCTCTTAGCCGCGTCTCGTTTAGGTTTACAAACAAATTGTTTAGTTTTCTTTAATGTTTTCTTTTAATTTTATTACGTTGAAGCATGCTATGAGGAACTAATTCTCTTTTCCGAGGAAGCAATGAAGCCTCTCATGACGTGATGTGAGCATGGACACACAAAGCCAATGACCTAGCATTGAAGACTTGCATGGACCCATGACAAGGGCAAGGCTTAGAAGAGTCCAAGACACACTCAAGAAGGTGGTGGTCAATCACTTGACTCATGGGCAACCTTATGAAGATGGCTTCATCTTGAACCTCTTATGCATTGAGTCATTGACCACCTAGTTAGGGATATGGCCTAGAACCTTTATATAGAGTAGAGTTCATGTAATAATGGTAGGGATTAGGACCCTTGTATAGAGTAGAATTTTTGTAATAAAAGTGCTTATTCAAAAAGCACTTGGGTAGTGTAGGCTTTTGGGATTTTTCTTTGGGATTAGACTAATTAAGCCTCTTGTACCAATTAGGCCCAACATAGGAATCCTACATTGGCCATAGGAGGCGCTACTTGCTTCACAAGAAAGGATGAGCACTTTGCTCATCTATAAATAGGCCCCATGTAACTCATTTTTCAAGTTTGAATACAATTGAGTTTTCTCACACTTGAGATTTCTAGAGAGAGTTGAGAGTTCTCCTCTTCTTGGTTCATGAGTTGAACCATTGGTTCTTATCTTGAATTTCCATATTCAAGTGGTGAATCCTCCTTTGGCTTATCAAATTCAATCTTTTTCTCCAAGAAGAATGACTTTTTGGCGCCATTCCCCTCCTCTTCTTCATATTCCATTTTATACTTTTGTTCGTTAATTCTTGCAATTTACTTCTTGAAATTTACTTTCTAGTCATATATCAATTGTTCTTCTCTTCTACTCCTTTTTGTTTCTCTTGATTCTTCACTTGAAGAACAAGTTTCATATCCATTGTGCTTGAATTGTGTTTGATCTCAAATTTTGAAACAATTAGATCGAAGAAGATCCTAAAATGCTTAGTGATCAATGCTTGGTCACATCACGACGGCATAGTAAAATTGTGATATTTTTTACTCCCTAATTCTCAATTCTTGTTTATTAATTCTGCTTTGTTTGCGTTAATCATATGAGCTCGTGGTTAGCTAGTCAAGCGTGATGAGTCAGACCGGAGATTCATGCTTTAGGACTTGAATTAAGAACACAAGTTGAATGTTGATAGAGATTAATAGGAGATTTGTGCAATCGTTATAGGGAACCAATAACTTAATGAATCTAACTTGTTAATCTTCGAATAGAGATATAGTTGATTGGCATGCTTAGGTGTTTTCTCTTGTGCTCGATCGATACATTAGGGTAATTTTGGGTTCCTAGTTGGCATGTAATTGAACCTAGGGATAGAAAATATTCATTTTTGATCTATGCTTAATTGGATTAGTGAATTCGTGACCTTGGAGCTCCCCCATTCTTAATCACAACTTCTTGATATTTGATATTGTCTTGTTTAAACTCTTGCTTGATACTTGATAAAGATAACTGCTTGAAATTCAACAAACTTCTCTCCCTTGAGTTGGTCAATCCTAACTGCTTCCTTTAAATATTGATAACAATTGGCGACCCAATCCCTGTGTTCGATCTCGGTATTTTACTTATCGTATTTTATTACTTGCTTCGATCCGGTATACTTGTCGGAGTCCATCAGATGGCAATTTGAACTCTACCCGATGGATACGCGCAAAAAATACCTACAATTGGTAGGGTAAATACCCGCTTCATGGATATGGTCCGGATATGGGTAACTACCCGTAAATAAGATTGGGTATGGGTACGGGTACATGTACTCTAGTATCGACCCCACCCTGCACCTGCATATATATATTTATATTAGTATATATAATTATAATCATATATCAATTTTTAATAATAAAATTAATGTGGAAGTTCTAAACCTAGTGATAAGTAGTGTTTTTCAATTCCGGCTTACAATTAATTCATAAATTTATTGTTTTTGATGCTTATTGTGATATTTACTCGTTTTGTTTGTTTTAGATGTTTTTATTTAGTTTAATATTTTAGTTTGTAATGTTTCATGAGTACATTTGAAAGGTGTTTGGATGATTTTTGAATTGAATTATAATTTTTTTATGTTATTTATTGCTTTTTCCTAGTTAAAGTATGAGCAACGGATGCAGTGTGGTACTAAGGTATCAAGAAGGTACGAATAAGGATATTAAAGTTGCTACCTATGCAGATATAGGTCTAGGTACAGATAGTTTTTTTCAAATGAGGGTATGGGACGGGTATTGTAGTACCCTACCCATAACCATCCCTATTACTGAACTCATCTGACATTGATTGTGCGCAACTTGCTGACCTCGCGCTTCTCCCTTCTCTCGCATATGGAGATGAGGCTAACTTTGATTCTGAACCTTTCCTTCTTGGGCAAGAGCACAGAGCTGCCAGTTCCACCTTCTTGTGATGTTTAGGGCTCCAAGAAATTGAACCCTGTATCCAATTAGCCAGTGACCATTTGATCTTTTTCTTGGGATTTTGGCCATCTCGCTCAGATTTTCTTTTGCCTCCAGACTTTCCTCTAGTGCTTTTACCTTCCCTCATATGTGTCTTAATTGTGTGGTCTACCCCCTCGCGGTGTGCTCCTTCATACCGTGCAGCAAAGAATCCGAAAAAATCTAGTTTGTCACCTTTTGTTTTTTGCCCAATATTTAATAGACCACCCACCAACATAGACCCTTCAAATCCACCTGTCATACACTCCTGGTTACTTCTGGTTTGGATGATACCTAGCCTGTTTTCGACCAACCCAATACCATGGCCATTGTCTTCATCGCCTAGCCTAACACACAAGCCACTTGGCTCACTCCTCCCTGATGGGCTCGCTCGGTTAGGCCCAACAGCGTTAGAATTTTCCTGCTGAACTAAGACACCTCTCCCCTTATCTTTTATGTCTCTTGTCGGCACCTTACTTGACCTCCTTTCTAACTCAGCTTACGGAGACTGACGACTACCACCTATTCTCACCGCTCCCTGCCGAACTGAGCAACTGACACCCATCCCATCCTTAAACCCATGGATATTTTTAAAATTAAGATTCATAGGTCCCTGTTGTCATATTTTTGTGAATATGTATAGAATGTACAAGTGAACACAATCTTACAAGTAATAAAATGTGAATAAAGATTGTTCTCTAGAAGATTTAAACGAGTTGAATACAAATTTTATTTTTAACTTCTCTAGATAGCTCAATAAAAGAATGATTGTTTTTGACAATAAGGTAAAAAGAAGTAAATCAGTCTCAAGCCCTAATTGTAAATTGTAAGGTAATAAAGTAATAAAATAAGGTTTTCAAATGAGATGAGTAACAGCTAGGAAAACAAATCCTTTGTAATTTTAACTGCAAGGTAACTTATGCTTCGGCATGCTACAGCATTTAGTCTAGGAAATAAATTTTGTTTTCCAACAATAAAGATTGAGTTTCATTAAAAGCTTCTTATTCCTAAGTTCAGATTAAATTCACTCAGATACAGATTAAGAACGTCCAGCTACTTAAAGACTTGAAGGCTATCCCTAGCTCATTCAACAATAACTAATTTTCCAATTAATTACCTGGTCTTTATCCTCTAAACAAATCCACTAGTTAAGTTTTTCCAAACTTAACTAGCTAGTACTTTAGCTTAATTGATCACGCTAATCCAAAGTAAATATTAACGCAGAGAAGAGGAAAATGAGTAACATCCATTGCATAAATCACCCTTAAGTATCAATTATAAAATCATAACATCCTAGCTAAAGGAATTTAGCTCATAATGAACATAATGACAAAACAAATTAATAAAATGGTAAATGAAGACATAAAAGCATAAACGAAATTACAAAGAGGACAGGGAGTAAAAATGGAGGCTGCTGTACCCTGTACCAGCTGACCTAACAGGAGGCTGACCTAACACTATTCGTACTAGCTCCCAAAATAGGGTTTTACATTCTCTCTCATGCCTCACTTTTTGGGCTTTACAAAATTCAAATACTAAAATAATCCATGACCCAATTCCCCAAGTACACACAGCTGCTGTCTTGCATTTTCTCTTTCTTCCTTTTGGGACAGCGCTGCAGGTCTTTTGTCCTCTAGTGGACATGAGCTGAACTAGAATTGTTTTTGTCTTGTAGTGAATCACTCCCGGAAGGCTATGACATTCCATAGCAATTCAGAGTAACTCCTTCAGCAATTTTGACCAATACAACCGACTCAAAACTCAAACAATTCTTCAGCAATAATATTTCAGAATTCAAAGCTTTTTCAGTATTTTAACAGTTCAACACAATTATTTGCTAAGCAAAGAAAAACTAGACTTTTTTTTCCAAAATTGTTCAAAATAAGACAATGATTAAGCTAAAATGATAGTAATAACTCTTATTTCTAAGAGTTATCACACCCCTAAACTTAAACCATTGCTTGTCCTCAAGTAATGACACTTTAACAAGAACTAGCAAACTATGAACAAAATCAGAATAGCATATGTAAAATCCATCGCAGTCCTCAGATGCATTTTCAAAGACATGCTAAACACTACATACCCATTCTCAATCACCTTCCAAAGTGTGTGTGTGTGGCTTCCCTATGCTCACAACTCAGTTTTATCAAAGAGACTCCAGCCAAACCACCTCTCAACAGAGTCTTAAGTGCATTTACCAATTATCCTTTGGACAAAAGGATGAGGGTTCGCCATATTATCTTCCTAAGAAAAGGGGCTTAACGCACTTTTGGATTTGCTACATCACTCTATTCACTCAGCTTTATGTTCTTGTTGGTGTTTCACTCAATCATCATACACATGCAACTCTATCATAGACTTGACAAATTTCTACCAATTAAAAACACAAACATTGATTGCACACAGCAAGAGGGCTTGTTTGGGTGTAATGGGGCTAAGGTTCAGGTGTGGTACATTTTGGATAGTAGCTTAATTAGGTGGAGTTCACGATCTCTTGTCCAAATCAACCCCCCTCCTCAAATTGAGGCATTTCTATATTTCTATCTACATTTATGATGACAAGGAGGGGTACTGTCTTGATTTGATTTCTGATTTTGAGTTTTTTTTTGAGGAAAATAAAATGAATAAGAGGAAGAAGAAAGGCAACATCTTAAGTTGTGTGCATCAATGATATGTGCAATTGATCATAGAAATAAGGCAAGTTCTGCAGAGAAAACACTTGAATGGAATGCATAATAAAGGAAACTTCTGAAGCCCAAAAGCTCACGGGGTTTATGCTGTAGAGTGCTACAACATCTCATTTAAACTCACACACCCCCAAACTTAGGTTGAAATCTAATGTAAACCCCACCCTCTCTTTCTTTATCAAGGGTCCTTGCAACCTAATTCCCAATTGATTGGTGACTTTGTATGCAGTCCTTCTTTAAGGCTTATTTTAAATTAGGGAATAAGTGGTAGAAGGGAGTAATCAAGGGTAATAATGTATTGATCAAGCATTAAAGCACACAAAAACAGAATTTCTTCATCAGATGCACATGGACAGTAAATACAATTCATTCATTCACATGTTTCTTTCAAAAAGGCCCCCACTTTCCATTAATCACAATTCATTTGAAAGAGTGGGGCCAGCCACACTTCAGACATACCAAATTAAAACAAACTAATCTAACTACTAACAATCAAACACAACAAAACTAAAGACAAATAAGCTAAACTGAAGTAAAAAGGGTCCTCTGCTGCCAAAGATACTGCTCTTAATTTGGAAAGTTCCCAAAAAGAGTTGTTGTTGCTTCAAGCTATGTTGTAGCATTAGGTAGCACATGTCCAACTTTTTTGTTCAAATCCTATGGTGATCCTGCTGCCCAGATGGAGGAACTTGATTTGCTACCTTTGAAGTTGAGCCCGCGAAGCGTTTTATTGCAGTCATATCAATAGCCCCCTTGTTTGACAGAATCTCCTCTCCTGGCTTAGCCTTAACTCCACTTCTCAAGCATAAAGATGTGATCAATGAGGGGGAAAAGAGCAACCCCTTTGGCTTGAAGGAACAGGAAATGATATCCCTTTCCACCAATTGGCTCAGAATGACCTTCTTTTCCTTGAGAATACAATAGAGGAGGATTAGCCTCTCTTTGTTCACAATTTCCAAGTGAGCAGTGGGGAGGATTTTGGACCTAATGATGTGATACCACACTTTTGCTAGAGGAGTGAGGACAGGCCTAGCTATTTCCAGTTTTCATCTTGCTGAATCCAGTCTGCCCCTTCCATAGTGACCTATTTCATCATATCATTCAAAACGGTTTCCTCTGCACCTTTCAAGCCCATATACTCATCCCGAACTTCCTTCAACCCCCACCTTCTGTTCAGTGTGGCAGTAGAGAAAGATACTTTGCACCCCCTCACCATAACATGCTTTTGTTGGGGAGAGGTGAGATTGGAGTAGAACTCGCACACAAATGGAGCTATGGGGTCTTTGGAATGGGTGGTGAATTTCTTCCAATTGTGGGTGTCAATCAGTTTGGCTACTTCCTCGGTGAGACTGTAATGGGTGGTATTAGTGAGGAAAAGTATTGGAGGGGTTATCAGATGAGTCAGAGGTGGGGACATTGATCTTTGTTTTCGTGATTTGGGTTTTGGTCTTTTTCATGGTGAAAAGTTGCAGGTGGGTTTTCGGGTGAAAGGGACAGATGAGCAGAGTAGGGTTTGGGTTGTAGGGACGAGTGAATGGAAATAGGGTATGGCAGAGTTGCTTTAATAGAGGGAAGAGGGTTGAGGTGAAAGGTCATGGGCAGACGTGAGTGGTGGAGTTGAGGGTGGTTATTAATGGGTGGTTTTTGGACAACTTCATTCCCCACATTTCATTTTTAATTCCTCCCCCCAAAACCTTTTAGCTTTTAAGTTCAAAAATCAAAATAATCCAGGCCCAGCCCTTTTGCACGTTGTACCATCCAACACCACTCAGAGCTCTGCCAAATGGGCTTGACTTAACCACATTGACCCACCCTTTAGCACAACCTTTTGGCCAAAAAAGCTTATGTCTGCACTTACATGTTAGCAGCATTTATTTATTATCAAATAACACTAACTAAACTAATTAAAATTAAATAAAACTAACTAACTGCAATTAAACGACAAAGCAAAGGATATAAAGCCGGGTTGCCTCCCAGTAGCGCTTGATTTAACGTCCTCAACCTGACTCCACACTTATGACTAAGGGTTAGCAAGATGGGTAGTGGTTTTCATTATGGTACAAGGCTCACCCCAATATTGCTTCACCCTTTGGCCATTCACCTTGAACTCCCTTCCAGAGCTTTCATCAAGCAATCCCACAGCTCCATGAGGGTATACCTTGATCAGTTTAAATGGTCCAGACCACCTTGACTTCAATTTCCCAGGGAACAGTTTTAATCTGGAGTTGAACAAGAGCACTTGCATGCCTTCAACTAGTTCCCTGGGTTGGATTTTCTGATCATGCCATGCCTTGACTTTGCTCTTGTATGCTTCAGAATTTTCATAAGCAAAGAGCCTGAACTCATCAAGTTCATTCAGCTGCATCAGTCTTGCTTCTCCAGCTGCTTGTACATCAAAATTCAACTTCTTTATGGCCCAGAATGCCTTGTGTTTCAGTTCTATTGGTAAATGGCAAGCCTTGCCATAAACCAATCTGTAAGGAGACATGCCAATTGGAGTTTTGAAAGCAGTTCTGTAGGCCTAGAGAGCATCATCTAAGTGTAAAGACCAATCCCTCCTGGAAGGATTCGCCATCTTCTCAAGGATTCTTTTGATCTCTACGTTGGACACTTTGGCTTGACCACTGGTCTGAGGGCGATAGTCAGTATCCACTTTGTGTTTCACTCCATATTTTGCAAACAAGTTAGAAAACAGCTTGTTGCAAAAATGAGAGCCTTCATCACTGATTATAGCTCTAGGAGTGCCAAACCTGGTAAAGATATTCTTGTGCAGGAACTTTGTGACTACTCTGGCATCATTAGAGGGCAAAGCTACTGCCTCCACCCATTCGGAGACATAATCCACTGCCATTAAGATGTAGACATTCCCATAAGAGACAGGAAATGGCCCCATAAAATCTATTCCCCACACATCAAACAATTCAATCTCCAAATTGGTGTTCAGTGGCAGGTCTTGTTTGCTGGAAATATTTCCCACTCTCTGACATCTATCACAATTTTTGGCATATTCCTAAGCATCTCTGAATAGAGTGGGAAAGAAGTACCCTGATTGTAGGACCTTTGCAGTAGTTCTTTTTCCTCCAAAGTGACCACCATAAGGGGCAGCATGGCAATCACTAACGATATCTTGCATTTCTTCCTCAGCAGCACATCTCCTCATGATCTGATCTTGGCATCTTTTATACAGGAAGGGTCCATCCCATTAAAAATGCTTAGCTTGATGCAAAAACCTCTTTTTTGTTGAGAGTTCATTTCCACTGGAATTACCCCACTGACTAGAAAATTCACCATGTCTGCGTACCAGGTGCTGCAGCATTTTCTATCAGCAAAATGTGTTCATCAGGGAAATTCTCTTTGATTTCTCTTTGAGGCTTGGCTTCTTCTCCTTCAACAATTTTGGAGAGATGATCGGCTACTTGATTCTCAATACCTTTCTTGTCCTTAATCTCCAAATCAAATTCTTGAAGTAGTAGCACCCATCTGATATGCCTTGGCTTTGCATCCTTCTTGTCAATAAGATACTTAATGGTTGCATGATCTGTGTACACCAAACTTTGGTTCCCACAAAAAAAGGTCTGAACTTGTCAAAAGCAAACACAACTACTAGCAACTCCTTTTCTGTAGTAGTGTAATAGACTTAAGCATCAATGAGAGTCTTGCTAGCATAATAGATAGTATAGAAAATCTTGTTATGACTTTGACCCAGCACAGCTCCCACTGCAAAATCACTTGCATCACACATCAAGTCAAATGGCCTCTCCCAATATGAAGCTACTATCACAGGGGCACTAATCAAAGCCTTCTTCAAAGTTTCAAAAGCTGATAGGCACTCATCTGTGAAGTCAAATGCACTATCATGCTCCAACAATTTGCACAGTGGCTTGGATATTTTGGATAAATCTTTGATGAATCTCCTATAAAATCCAGCATGGCGTTGAAAACTTATGATGCCCTTTGATGGGTCACGAATCCGCATGTGAACGGCTTCGTCGTCAGGTAATAAAAAGATTGAATCCACAGGGACCATGATCTTCAATAACTATCAATTATTAAATCAATTAAACTGGACTAGAAAAATATTTGGAAAAGATTTGGTTTTTAAAGGATTATCTAACAAATCAAATATCTAAAACGCAATCAAACAAAATAGGAAGTAAATCAAATAGGGGTTTTTCAAATTCAAAAGAGATTTTCAGGAATTGGGTTACCAACAAGACTGCTCATGTTACTAAATTGACTACCCCTCTTATTAATTATCGAAATTCTCTTTGAAGGTGAGTTTATCCTAAATAAGTTAATGTTCCCTCTTGGGATACAAGAACCGTGCCCGATTAAACAAACCCCTACTCTCGTGGTAATTGAATTTAAATCGAACTCTTTAAGCTTTGTGACAACTCAGTGAACCCTTGAAGGACCGCTTCTAACTCTCGTGATTTAAGTCCTAAGTTCAATCCCTATAGATCCAATACCTAAGTTCACCACTGGGTTCCTCATTAGAGTATCTATGACATGCAAATAAGTGCGCACCAGATTCACAAGTAATTCATGCAATAGGAATCAAATCAAAGCAAATTGAAATTAACAAGAAGTAAAACGTCAATTCATAACATAAAACAAATCTTGGGCATAACCCCTATTCCTAGAAATAAAAACAACTACTCAAGCATTGCCATGTTCATAGCAAGCTTGATTAACAAAAGCATAAAAGAAAACCTAAGAGAAGAGAAGAAATTGAGAAGAAGAGAAATCATAGTTTTTGCCTAAGGTAGCAGCCCAAGGGATCCTATTTTCGAGCCTCTAGGTCCTATTTATAATGTAGGGTAACTTGGATCCCAAGCAATTTCAAAATCAGATAAAATCAGCTTTTGAAATTCCAGATATTGCGCGTCACGGTCTTGATGGCTGTCACGGCCAGGCCGTGACAGATTCTGTCTTGGAAAACTTGGCACTGATGGTCTGTCACGGCCGTGACAGGTTCTGACTTTTGTGTTCTTTTCTTTTCATCCTTGCTCGATCATGGCCGTGATGGCTGTCACGGCTAGGCCGTGATGGGCTCTGTTTGGCTCATTTTTCTTACTTTTCAAGCTCCATCTTCATGTAAGCTCCAACATAAATGATCCTGAGCATTTTAATCCTCAATTCTTGCACACAAACACCACAAAACCGCCTTACCCGTTCCAAGGTAAAAATTAAAAAAAAATAAATTAAAAATGCCTAAACTACATGAAAATGCATGCAATATGATAAAGAAATATGAGGTGTAATCACACTCATCAAACTACCCCAAGCTTAAGATTTTACTTGTCCTCAAGCAATAACCAAAGCCAGACAAGATAAACAATCAGAGCATGGACAATGAACCAAGAACCCGAGTAATAAATCCAAGTAATAGGAACATCCAAATAAGTTCCCAAGAGACAATAAATTTCAAGTCCAATTAGAAACTTAGGTTCCCTAAATTCATACCTCTCACTAATTCAGGCACTCTTCTCACCTCACTCAAGTGTTTAGGGACATTTGACAATTCACTCAATTTCCTCAAGGAAGGTATTCTATCATAAGCTTGACTATTAACCAAATCTCTACTTTATTAATGAAAACACACAAGAATCAAGAGGTCTTTTACTTTGGCTATAATGGGGCCATGGGATTAATCGTTAGGTGGGGAAATCAAGAAAGGGATATTCAAGAAGGTTAAACAAAATATTAAACAATGCAAAGCATGACAACCTTCTAAAATACCTTTTTTGGGATTTAATTCACTTTTCTACCTTTCTTTCTTTCTTCCTCTTTTATTTTTTTTATTTATTTCTCACTTTTTTTTCTCATCCTCTTCTCCATTTTTTTGTTTATTTTATTTTATTTATTTTTTGGAGAATGGGAGATTTTAAACTTAAGAGAAATATTTTTCTAACTTTTTCATCCCACAATTTATTTTTCAAACTACCTTTTTGCCCTTTTTTCAATACTTTAAAAGGTGTCGTACCAAGCATTATTCATCAAAATAAATCAAGGTACCAAGAAAAATATTTTACTCTTTTAGGCTCAAAATTGGGCAGCTAAGGTGTAGCAATTAATCATTCAAAGCTTAGAAGGCCAGAAAAATACCTAGTGCCTCAATCATTTTCAAATATGTTTTCAAAAATTTTTAAGTTTCAAAACGGTTTCAAGTCAAGTTCTAGACAATACAATCCAAGAGGAATAAAACACTCAATCACAAAGAATGGGGTAGATTTAATGAGTACCCCTTTTAGGCTAAAAAAAATCTCACATTTAGTAGTTTAAAATCAATGAGAAACACAAATCTAAGGAACCACATGCTAATTATCAACTATCAGAAGATCATCTCAAGCATTTTTATTTTTAGCCTATCACAAGAATACAAAAATTGGGTTCAAAAATTCACTGTCTCAATTCATTTGGCACAAAGTTCTCACAATTGGATGCATACTCTAAGCAAGGGGCAATCTAATCATGTGATTATGCAAAACTATGCCTATATGAATGCAACATGAAAAATGCAAAAATGCAAAAAAAAAAAAAAAAAAATACCCCTACCCCAAGCTTAAAAACATACATTGTCCCCAATGTAAATAATCAAGTTGGAGAGAGGAGAAAAATGGAACAACTCACCGAGGTGGTGGAGGATGCTGGCTCACATACCAGTCAAAGAACTGCCGGAAGACGTGTCATAGCCGTGACGTTCATCACGGCTAGGCCGTGATCTCCTCTTGCTTTATTTTTCCATGCCTTTTTGCTCTTCCTGCCTTCATAACCTGAAAATACTTGGCAAAACCCTCAATTTGTTATCTTTCTTCTCTTAATCTTCTCAAATTATTCAAAAAGAAAATTCAAAAACGAATTAAAAAGGGAAAGAAAGCTTGGGTTGACTCCCAAGAAGTGCTTGTTTACGGTCTTAAGCTTGACCAAACTCCCTTGGATCAACCGGGATCAGCTGGGCTTGGAAATACAAGAACACCTCTCTTCCAAGGAAGTCCATCAAAGAGCCTATTTTGTTCATATGGCTAATTGTGCTTTCGCTTTGCTCTTTTCACTCTGAGTTTCATGGCCTTACTTCCTTCCTGCGGAAGTTTTAACTCCACATGTTGAGCAGCTTCGATTTCATCATTATTTGGTGCATCATTTGTCATACAAAGTTTCGGAGTTGCTTCCATATTAAGCTCTTCCTTTACCTCTGGAGGCATTATCTCAATCCTGCACATATGACTCTTAAAGGAGGGTTGTTATATGAATTAGTCAAATCAAAATCCACCCTACCTTCCTCTACAATCAAAGAGAGCTTACCATTTTTTACATCTATTATTGCTCCATCTATGGCTAAGAATGGCCTTCCTAGAATGATAGGGAATTTAGAATTCCCGTTCATGTCTAACACCATTAAATCGGTATGAATGAAAAATTTCCCTACCTTTATGGGGACATTCTCTAGTATGCCTAGAGGAGTTTTAGTTGATCCATCCATAAATTGTAAAGAGGACTTGGATGGACTCAATTCCTTGGTTCCTAACCTCTCAAAGATAGTAAGCGGCATCAAACTCGCACTAGCCCCTAAGTCACATAAGGCTTGGTCTATTTTTAATTCTCCAATTGAGCAAGCAATAGAGAAACTTCCTGGATCTTTTAGTTTAGGAGGCATATTAGTTTTTATCATGGCATCATGCTCCTCAATTAAGCTCTTAGTTTCCTTTTCTACTTGCATTTTCTTGACCAACCTTTGTGGGAAAGGTATTGGGGGTTGGTAAGGTGGTGGAGGGATATACTTTGGCTCTATCTCTTCATGTTCACTCATGTCCTCCTTGTGACACCCCAACTTGGTCATCACATGGTTACCCTTTTTGCGGAAAAATGCTCGTTTAAATGCTGGTCGCTTTCGGAAAAAGATTATTCAACATACACAAGGTTACCAAAAAGGTACTTAATTTTTTTTTTCTTTAAAGAAAAGAAGTAAAAGGTAAAGAAACTCACAACTTGAAAACGACAACAGATACATACATATAATATTGCCTCGAAAGGTCTTAGGTTTTAACATTACACCACGGCCTTAATCAATATGGCCAACAGAAACGAAAACATAACTGAAACATAACCGAGAAGATAAGGTAAATAAAACACCAACTGGGAATGGGAATTTGGGAATCTAAACTCAAAAGAAAAGCTCAAAAGCCAAGACTAACGGACCACTCAAAACAAAGCCTCCAACCACTACCAATGCCTACGACACTCGGAGTGGCCACAAATGCTCCCACAAGAAGAAGTCTCCGGCTCCGGGTCAATCACCTCTCCTCCGTCATCCAACGGGACATCCTCCTCCTCAATATCCAAAGGGTGATAACCCGCCTCGAGCTCCTCATCCCACCAGTCATCTACCAGCTCATGAGGCTCCTCCTCAGGATCCTCTTCGGGATCTTCTTCAGGATCTTCCTCCATCGGTTCCTCCTCTTCTGGCTCGGCAGGCTCAACGTGAGGGTGAAGTAGACCGGCTTCCTGTAGCGTGTTCAGGTACAACCATGGCGGTGGAAGAATCACGTTCCTGGATTCCACCGAGTGGATCCTCCTAACAAGCTCTCCATGTATATTAGCTTCAGTAGTAGTGATTGGCCCTCGGTACGTTGACGTAGTCGCATTCGCGTCCATCCTCCAATTCCCAATCCCGTCGGCCTCGTCAAAAGTCTCTGTCCGTGTGACCTCAGGTACAAGAGGGACAAGAGGGTCCATCTAAAGCATACACATACCCGGTACGAGGAAAATAAAAGAACATACAGACATGCAAGAGTGAGATACCGTCATAAGATATATCCCACAACAACCATATACATGATACATGCAACATGAAATCAGATCAACAGTTAAAGCATGCATAATCATCATAATATAACAGTGTTATATCAAGGGGTCCTCAAGCCCGTACAATCAGTTTTCGAAAATGTGCATGACACTTCAATATCAGGCTTTATCCTAATCTCATGAGATCACAACACCATGTTATCACTGGAGAAGATAGAGTTGGTCAAGCTCTGCCCACCGGGCTGTTGCCACCGCATCCTGATGCACCAGGCCTCTTGGTCAGACAACGCCACATGCCCTTAACGAAACAGCTAGCAATGTGACTGACTCTCAGATACCCCATGGGTATCCTCAATAAGCAATGGCACGTCTGCCAGGGGAAATGCATATGAATAAAAACTTTCCTTTTAAGGTTTTTCTTTGTGTAAATATTTCCTTTGTCAAAGCTCAAAGCTAATGACTTAACATTATTTCCCATCACTTGAAAACTTAGAAACATAGGACACACGGTCAGAATGCTCAATCCCAACACCTAGACCGTGGCCGCAGTCAAGGTTTGTGGTAATGGAAATCAATATACTTTTAGTCATGTTTTACTTATCATGCTAAGGACAATAGCCCACAACAACGGAAATCGAACGAACTGTCCTCGATTCCGCGGGTGGACTTGAAGTCCATAACATTACGAATAGGACTTTACGGTCCCGAATTAACACTGATCCAAGATCACGTGCTAAGCATGGAAAACTAGAGGCGACGTCTCACGTCTAGATTCCTATTCTTTTAGTACTTATCTTTCATTTGACGAAAACAGTTTTGAAATCGAAAGCCTCGATAACCTATCTTTGGCTATCGGAAAGTTTCTAAATCATTTGGGAGAAAACCTTTTCTTTTGAAAATCCTTTATAAAACGTTTTTGAAACACTTTTAACTTTGAAAATCCCCAATAGGATATTGTAAAATATTTTGAAATTTTTAACTTAAAACACATAGTTCGAAAAGGGTTTTTCTCTTGCATTCTAGAAATCACTAAAACTATATTGTCACATAAAACAATTACTTTTAAACATTCAAGCTTTTTGGAAAAGAACACCCATCCTTTCATCTTCAAAGCTTATTAAGGTTTTTAATCCTTATTAATGATTGAGCACAGACACACGTCCGGCTTAGCAAACTTCAAACAACAACAGCAGTATGTACACATATATATATTCACAGTTCAATGCCAATATCACAGTTCATCACAGTTATACATCTCAACATATATATAACGATACAGTTCAACTTCATATAATAGCATAACATTTCAGATAATCCAGTAACTCAATAACAGTCAAGTAAACAATTAATCAAATACACACATGCATACAGTTATTGAATATCTTTCGGAAATCCCCTCTTACCTCAAAAGACGATAAGGGTTCCGACTACGAAAACTAAGGATCATGAACGTCCGCGCGTAACGAATCTAAGGTTACACACATGAAACCATAGGTTAGATTTTTAATCAAAGAACACTAGCCACAAGGCATAGGTTCGGTTTTCAACAATGGTTTTGGATTAAGGTTTCCAAAAATCATGCAACTTATGGATTTATGATCCTTAAGTGCTAGGAGTTCTTAAACACCAAAAGTTTAACAAGTTTGAATCAAGAATCCCACTAAGTCATCAACTTAGGGTTTCGGTTTTCATCCTCTAAAATAGGTTAGGATGTTCTAAATTTTCCAATCTCTTTAGGTTAGCATCCATACCTAGTAAGGAGCCTAAAACCTTGATAATTTTGGAGAAATGAAAAAATCAAATACCCTAGGCCACAAACACTACCATTCGACCATGAGTAAAAATGAGGGTTAGAGGTTTTCAAACTTTCCAATCTCTTGGATCTAGCATCCTTATACATCAAGGAGCCCAAATCCATGATCACTTTGGAAAAACCTCAAAGTACATATAACAAAACACTTAGAGTTTTCACTTTTTCATGAAAATACATAAAAGTTTCTAAACTTTTCCAATCACTTAAACCTAGCATCCTTATGCACATAGGAGCTCTTGGTCATGATCATGTTGGAATAACACTCAAACACAAGCTTAACCAAGCAAAGATGAAACAAAACTCATATGGCACAAAAGACATAGATTCTGTCCAGTACAGAAAATGGTGTTTTAGATTTTTGTTTTCCACAAGATTTGAGTATGTTGTAGAGGAAGTAAAAATAAGAATATAGAAATTAGTTTCACCTCAATCGGAGTTTTCTACAATTTTTGAGAATTTTTTGAAGTTTAAAAGCATATTATGAACTCAAAACATCAACTATGAAAATAAAGCCAAAACTTGAAAAACAAATGGTATAGGGACATTACCCTTACCAATATGAACAACTTTGATGAAGAACACAACTTGAAAAACTTAGTAAAAATGGTACCTTTAGTTGTGTGAAGAAGAAGATGAATAGTTGTAAAAAAGTGTTTTTTTGTGAAAGGAAGCAAAAGTGTGAAATGGTTACACTTTGAAACTTAAATAGAAGAAGGAAAAGAGAGGGGAGGGCGTCAGTTTTGGGGCAGATTGGAGGGGAGAGAAGAGCTTGACTTGGTTGAGAAGAAAGGAGGTATGGTGTAGGTAAGGTGTGTGTAAGAAAGTATGGTGATTTGACTTGATTGGTGTAAGGAAGGTATGGACATGGACATGCCTATGTCATAGCCTTCACATCAGTCAATCTACTCCATTTTTGCTCTGCTCCAACATGCATCAAATGAATTTCCCGATCGTATTTCCCGACGATTCGCCCGGGTAATACTCGGAAATTCGGCCCCGAACAAGATTTCTCAAAACACTCCAAACCCACACAAAACATAAAAAAAACACTAATCGTCTTGTTCACGAGTCAATATTAGGTCTCTAGCTCAGTAAACTCGTGATCGGCTTTGAAAACCCTGCACCGAGCTTTCGTCGAATTTTATACCGAAAATTTTCTTTGTGACTTCATACAGTAAAATAACACAAGAAAATGATTTTATTTAAAATAAAATCATCCTCTGGATTTTATCACAATTAAATACATTAAAGCATGCATTTACTAATAATTAAGCACATGAAAAACAGGGTGTTACACTCCTCATATTCCACATTCTTTTCAACTACCCCAAGCTTATCATCCCTTAAGTATATAGCATTACAGTGCTCATTGGGATTAACTTCGGGTTGTCCTGGGAACGTACCTTTAGTTATAGAATATGTACTAGCTTGTTGGGCAATATGAGTTTCTAACATCTTGTTATGGATGACTAAGTTATCTACCTTAGATGTTAACTCTTTTATTGCCTCATTGACTGCCTTACCTTGTTTCCTAAACTCTTCATTTTTCTTTGTTTGAGTTTCAACAAAATTTTCCAAAAGAGACTCAAGTTTAGACTTTTGTACCTGAGGATACCCCGATGTGGGTTTCCTATTACCTTGGCCTTCCTGAAATTTGTGGTTCAACGTGTTGTTGTAGTTCCCATAGGAGAGATAAGGTCTATTCTTCCTTCCTTGGCTGTAAGAATTTGGGGGAACATAGTTTGGTAACTTCGGGTTCGTGTCATAGAAATTGTGACAAGAGTTCATTTGTTCCCCCGAAGCACCGGATCCAGGAGCAATACCATGTGGGCAAGTCATGTCCCTGCATTCCACAAATATATTAGTAGCACCTATTGAACTCACATTAGACTTTTCAAGCTTATCAAAGCGTTTATTCAATGAGTCAATTTTAGACATAATTAGATCAGTGCTATTCATTTCAAACTTACCCCCCGAAATCTTTTTCGGGTTATTACCTCTTTTCGAACCCCATCGGTGATAGTTGGTGGCGACGTTTTCAATGATATTGAATGCTTCAGTTAGTGGTCTATTCATAAAGGCTCCACCAGCTGCGGAGACAAGTGACACCTTCGAAGAGTAATCCAATCCGTTGTAGAAGGTATGCACTAACAACCACCTCTCGAGTCCATGATGTGGGCAAGACTCTAGCAATCCTTTGTAACGATCGCAAGCTTCGGATAAGAATTCTCCGTCCTTTTGGAAGAAGTCGGTGATTTGAGTTCGTAGGTAAACAGTCTTGGATAGAGGGAAGAATTTCTCCAAGAATGCATGCTCCAGTTGGTCCCAAGTTGACAAAGTATTAGCGGGCACTTGCTTCAACCAAGATTTTGCCTTTCCAGTTAGAGAGGAAGGGAACAACCTCAAGCGAATAGCATCAATCGGGGAACCTTAAATTCTTATTGCATCGGTGAACTCCAAGAATGTCTCCACATGATCAGTCGGGTCCTCCGAGGGTAATCCTCCAAATTGATGTTGCCTAATCATGCCAATTAACATAGGCAGTATAGTGTAGTTCTCCGCTTCAATTTCTGGCCTAGCAATCCCAGTTCGCAAACCCCTAGCATTTGGGGCTGCGTAGTCCTTCAGTGGTTTGGTATCCGGTAGATTCGTCATGAGTGGAATGGAAATCAACCTCTCTCTCTCTCTTTGTCTTTGCAGTCTCCGACGTCTATTAAAGGTCCTTTCGATCTTGGGGTCAACTTCAATAAGATTTCTGAGACTTTGGGATTTTCGTATAAGAGAGAAAAATTCCTGCAAAGAGGGAGGTAGATACACTAGAAAAAAATTAAATAAAAAAATATCCAGAAAAATCAATTTAAAAATTAAATTGAAATTCAAGAAAGCACAGTCCCCGGCAACGACGCCAAAAACTTCATGGGTCACGAATCCGCAAGTGAACGGCTTCGTCATCAAGTAATAAAAAGATCGAATCCACAGGGACCATGATCTTAAATAACTATCAATTATTAAATCAATTAAACTGAACTAGAAAAATATTTGGAAAAGATTTGGTTTTTAAAGGATTATCTAATAAATCAAATATCTAAAACGCAATCAAACAAAATAGGAAAGTAAATCAAATAGGGGTTTTTCAAATTCAAAAGAGATTTTCAGGAATTGGGTTACCAACAAGACTGCTCATGTTACTAAATTGACTACCCCTCTTGTTAATTATCGAAATTCGCTTTGAAGGTGAGTTTATCCTAAATAAGTTAATGTTCCCTCTCGGGATACAAGAACCGTGCCCGATTAAACTAACCCCTACTCTCGTGGTAATTGAATTTAAATCGAATCCTTTAAGCTTTGTGACAACTCAGTGAACCCTCGAAGTACCGCTTCTAACTCTTGTGATTTAAATCCTAATTTTAATCCCTATAGATCCAATACCTAAGTTCACCGCTAGGTTCCTCCTTAGAGTATCTATGACATGCAAATAAGTGCGCACCAGATTCACAAGTAATTCATGCAATAGGAATCAAATCTAAAGCAAATTGAAATTAAAAAGAAGTAAAACGTCAATTCATAACATAAAACAAATCTTGGGCATAGCCCCAATTCCTAGAAATAAAAACAACTACTCAAGCATTGCCATGTTCATAGCAAGCTTGATTAACAAAAGCATAAAAGAAAACCTAAGAGAAGAGAATAAATTGAGAAGAAGAGAAATCCTAGTTTTTGCTTAAGGTAGCAGCTCAAGGGATCCTATTTTCGAGCCTCTAGGTCCTATTTATAATGTAGGGTAACTTGCATCCCAAGTAATTACAAAATCAGATAAAATCAGCTTTTGAAATTCCAGATATTGCGTGTCACGACCTTGATGTTTGTCACGGTCAGGCCATGACAGATTCTATCTTGGAAAACTTGGCACCGATGGCCTGTCACGACCGTGATGGCCGTCACGGCCTGGCCGTGACAGGTTCTGACTTTTGTGTTCTTTTCTTTTCAGCCTTGCTCGATCATGGCCGTGATGGCTAACACGGCTAGGCCGTGATGGGCTCTGTTTGGCTCATTTTTCTTACTTTTCAATCTCCGTCTTCATGCAAGCTCCAACATAAATGATCCTGAGCATTTTAATCCTCAATTCCTGCACACAAACACCACAAAACCGCCTTACCCGTTCCAAGGTAAAAACTAACAAAAATCAAATTAAAAATACCTAAACTACATGAAAATGCATTCAATATGATAAAGAAATATGAGGTGGAATCACACTCATCACCCTTGACAGAGTTAGGAGGGGGAAGTTTTTCAATCACCTCAATCTTAGCTTTGTCCACCTCTAAGCCCTTATTTGACACTTTGTGGCCCATGACAATGCCTTCCTTGACCATAAAATGACATTTTCCCCAATTCAAGACTAAATTGGTTTCTTCACATCTGTCCAACACCTGCTCTAAGTTGTTCAAGCATCCCATGAAAGAATCCCCAAATACTGAAAAATCATCCATGAAAATCTCCATAGTTTTCTCAATTAAATCTGAAAAGATAGCCATCATGCATCTCTGAAAAGTTGCTGGAGCATTGGAGAGCCCAAAAGGCATTATTCTGAAGGCAAATGTACCATATGGACAGGTGAAGGTGGTCTTCTGCTGATCTTCTGGTGCCACTGCTATCTGATTGTAGCCTGAATAGCCATCTAGGAAGCAATACAATTCTCTCCTAGACAACCAATCAAGCATCTGATCAATGAATGGCAATGGAAAATGATCCTTCCTTGTGGCCTTGTTTACCTTTCTATAATCCATGTATATCCTCCACCTTGTGACTGTCCTTGTGGGAATAAGTTCATTCTTTTCATTCTTTACCACAGTGACTCCTCCTTTCTTGGGGACACATTGCACAGGACTAACCCACACACTATCTGAGATGGGGTAAATGATTTCTGCATCAATCCATTTGATGATCTCTTTCTTCTACTTCTTTCATTATTGGATTCAGCCTTCTCTGACCTTCAATACTGTTTTTTGGCATTTTCTTCTAAAAGAATTCTATGCATACAGAGACTATGATTGATTCCTCTGATATCTGCCATTTGCCAACCAATAACCTTCTTGTGCCTCTTCAAAACTGAGATGAGACCGTCTTCTTGTTCTGAAGTTAAGAGGGAAGAAATGATGATTTGAAGAGTTTCCTGTTCTCCAAGATAAGCATACTTCATATGAGAAGGTAGTTGCTTCAATTCAAGGGTGGGAGGCCTCTCAATAGAGGGAACATTCTCCTTGAAGGTGTCAGCAGTTAATTCCAGAGGTTCATATTTTCTGACCCAAGATCTCTGTGCCAACTTCTCTTCAACTAAGATCTTCAGCTCTTCATTTCCAGAATAAGTTTCATCATACATTTCAAATTCTGGTTCCACACTTTGCCTTGCTACTAAAAGTTGCTATTGGATAAGGGATTCAATACCAGTAATAACAGAACAACTTTCCATCTCTTCATCAGGATATTGCATCGCATTAAAGACATTGAAAGTAACTTGCTGGTCATTTACCCTCATAGTAAGCTCTCCTTTATGCACATCTATCAATGTTCTTCTAGTTGCCAGAAAGGGTCTTCCAAGGATAATTGGAACTTCCTTGTCAGCCTCAAAGTATAGAATAATAAAATCCACTGGAAACAGAAACCTGACCACTTTGATTAAGACATCTTTAATCTTTCCTTCTGGGTAAGCAATGGACCTATCAACAAGCTGTAAAGTCACAGTGGTGGGCCTTGCTTCACCAATTTTCAATTGCTTGAAAATGGACATAGGCATCAAATTAATGCTAGCTCCAAGATCACACAGAGCTTTCCCACAGTAAGTATTCCCTATAGAGCAAGGAATTGTAAAACTGCCTGGATCTTTCATTTTCTGATGGACCTTGTTCCGCAATAGCTGGCTGCACTCCTTTGCCATTGCCACTGTCTCGAATTCTCCTAGCCTCTTTCTCTTGGTGAGAATGTCTTTCATGAATTTGGTGTAGTTAGGCATCTGCTGCAAGGCTTCAACCAGAGGTATATTGATGTGCAACTGCTTCAGGATTTCCAAAAACTTGTGGAACTGCTTCTCTTGCTGTTTTCTTCAACCTTTCTGGAAATGGAAGAGGTGGTCTTTCTGGAATCAGTTTGGTCACCTTCTGTCTAAGGATTTCCTGCACTTCATCTTCAGCTGCTGGGATTAATTTAGGAATTTCATGTTCTGTCTCAGCTGTGTCAGTCTTCTTTGTTGCTTTCTGTTTAAGTGCTACAGCATCTGGCAGCTCTTTCCCACTTCTCAGGTTTATAACTTTAACATGCTCCTTCCCTTTATCAGTGGAAGAGGAAGGAGTTTCTGTGGATACAGGGAGGGTGCCAGCTGGCCTATTGGTGAGTGCAGTAGCCAACTGACCCACTTGATTCTTCAAATTCCTCATAGCTACTCCTTGGTTCTGGATCTGAGCTTTGGTTTCAGTCATGAAAGCCTTCAGAATGGCTTCAAGAGAGGGCTCTTTAGACGGGGTTTGAGTTTACTGGTGCTGGTTATTCTGCCCTTGTTGCTGATTCTGCTGTTGAACATGGCCAGAAGGTGGATTCAAAGTGTTGTGAGTGCTATAGTTGAAGTTTGGGTGCTGCCTATATCCAGCATTGTAAGTGTTAGAGTAAGTATTATGTCCCTTATATCACACATAATTTACTGATACTGGGTTGTTGGGACACTCTTCAAACAGATGCTCCCCTCCACAAAAAACACGGGAAGTAGGAGTCACTTGAGCCACCACAGGTTCAGCCATAGCAGGTTCCTTGCGTTGGTAGCAGTCAGATTTTTCATCATATTAGTGATGGCAGCTAGCTAAGCGATAAGGCATTTTCTTCCTTCACCTTAAGCACTCCAGCAGGGGTTTTAGCAAAGTTGGCCCTCACAGTTGGCCATCGATAGCTATTAGCAGCCATGCTCTCAATCAATGCATACGCTTCATTATATGATTTAGTCAAGAATGTACCACCAGATGAAGCATCTAACATCAATCTTGAAGGAGGCAGCAGCCCATTGTAGAAGGTCTCCATTTGGATGCATACATGAATGCTATGATGAGGACATATTCTCAAAAGCTCCTTGAACCTCTCCCACGATTCATACAGTGATTCATCATCATTTTTCCTGAAGGAAGTTATATCACTTCTCATTCGTGCACTTTTAGTAGGAGGAAAGTACTTAGTTAAGAACTTTTCAGCTAGGCCATTCCACGAAGTAATAGAGTTAGATACCAAAGAGTTCAGCCAAGTCTTGGCTCTGTCCCTCAGAGAATAAAGAAAGAGCCTTAACCTGAAAGCATCATCACTTACTCCAGGAGTCTTGAAATTGCTGGCCACTTCCAGAAATTGCCTCAGATGCAAGTGTGGATCTTCAGTAGGGGCACCACTGAACTTCCCAACAGTTTGAACTATTTGGAATATCATTGGTTTGAACTCAAACTGCTGGGTGGTTATTTCTGGTCTCAAAATCCCAGTGCTCATGGTTTGGGGATCAAAGACAGCACAATCCCTGATGGACCTCTCCCTATCATTTGCCATTTCAATCATACCAGCCTGATCTTCATCCTTATTTCCCAGAATGTGAGCCATGAAGCCTAAGTCAGAGTGTTGATCTCTAGCTCTTTGCTTTTTAGTTCTTTTTATTAGCCTCTTTGCTGTTTTCTCTATATCCAAGTCTAATTGAAACTCAGGTGTACCCTTGCTGCGCATGCAGATGTAAACCTGTTGCTGAGCAAAGTGCACACAATTTTCAGTGCTAGCTAAATAGAAAAAGTTAACAAAAGAATTTAAATATTCAACACCATTGTCAATCCCCGACAACGACGCCAAAAACTTGTTGCCATATTTTGTGAATATGCATTGAGTGTGCAAGTGAACATAGTCTTACAAGTAATAAAGTGTGAATAAAGATCGTTCCCTCAAGGATTTAAATGAGTTGAATACAAATTATATTTTTAACTTCTCTAGATAGCTCAATAAAAGAATGATTGTTTTTGACAGTAAGGAAAAAGGAAACAAATCAGTCTCGAGCAGTAATTGGAAATTGCAAGGTAATAAAGTAAAAAAATAAGGTTTTCAAATGAGATGGGTAACAACTAGGAAAACTAATCCTTTGTAATTTTAACTGCAAGGTAACTTATGCTTCAGGATGCTACAACATTTAGTCCAGGAAATAAATTTTGTTTTCCAACAATAAAGATTGAGTTTCATTAAAAGCTTCTTATTCCTAAGTTCAAATTAAATTCACTCAGATACAAATTAAGCACGTCCAACTACTTAAAGACTTGAAGGCTATCCCTAGCTCATTCAACAACAACTAATTTTCCAATTAATTACTTGATCTTTATCCTCTAAACAAATCAACTAGTTAATTTTTTCCAAACTTAACTAGCTTGTACTTTAGCTTAGTTGATCACACTAATCCAAAGTAAATATTAATGCAGAGAAGACAAAAATGGGTAACATCCATTGCAGAAATCACCCTTAAGTATCAATTACAAAATCATAGCATCCTAGCTAAAGGAATTTAGCTCATAATGATGACAAAACAAATTAATAAAATGGTAAATGAATACATAAAAGCGTAAACGAAATTACAGAGAGGACAGGGAGTAAAAATGGAGGCTGATGTACCCTGTACCAGCTGACCTAACAGGAGGCTGACCTAACACTATTTGTACTAGCTCCCAAAATAGGGTTTTACATTCTCTCTCATGCCTCACTTTTTGGGCTCTACAAAAATTCAAATACTAAAATAATCCATGGTCCAATTCCCCAAGTACACACAACTACTACCTTGCATTTTCTCTTTCTTCCTTTTGGGACAGCGTTGCAAGTCTTTTGTCCTTTAGTGGACATGAGCTGAGCTGGAATTATTTTATCTTGTAGTGAATCACTCCCCAGAAGCTGCAGCATTCCATAGCAATACAGAGCAGCTCCTTCAACAATTTTGACCAATACAACCTGCTCAAAACGCAAACAATTCTTCAACAATAATATTTCAGAATTCAAAGCTTTTTCAGCATTTTAACAGTTCAACACAATTATTTGCTAAGCAAACCAAAACTAGACTTTCTTTTCCAAAATTGTTCAAAACAAGACAATTATTACGCTAAAAGGATAGTAATAACTTTTATTTCTAAGAGTTATCAGTCCCCAATTTTGCGCCTCTTCACCACCATGCTAGAAACTCATACTGGACTCCGTTTCCGACACCTCCAGGTCAAGGTCAAAAACTGAATCGCTTCCTTCGGAATTGTTAGGTTTAGCCAAGGCATCGCCATATACACTCAACGAATCTTCCAACATACGGATCGTAAATAACCCACTATTAATTTTGACCATGAACACCTTGTTAATGGCTTCAGCAGAAGTACTTATGATGACTCTCCCAAAGAAAGCATCTGCTTTTTTGTTGTAGGATCATCCAAACACACCAACTTGCCTACCCTCCCAACAAGACTTTTAAATAATTCTTAACTCCAAGCAAGAGGAGGAACACCTATTATCTGCACCCAAGCTAGACTTTCCTTGCCCACCATTTCAGAGCTCCACTCCCTGATTTCAACGAACCATTGTGCAAGTTGGTTTTCATTCTCCATCAGCAGGGATAGGATTTCCTCTGCCGCCTCCGCGGTAAGCAACACTAGACTTCCCCCATCGGATCCGCGTTGACTGAGAACAAACCTTCTTTGTGGAGGATGTCTTGAATAATCAGAGCATCCTACGGAATACGAGTTTTGGTGATAAAGCTACCCTCTAGCCACTTCATGTTTTCTTTGTCAATGTTGAATTTCATTCCCTTCCAGTTAATAAGTGCAGTGTTATTAATGATATCCCTCTCATTTGGTGGTCCATGACTTCCCTTCTAATCAATCAATGTTGCACCAGAGACAATCGTCGCATACGACACCCCTTTCCCCATAAAGCTGTTTTGACCATTACTTCTAAATCTCTTATTCGAGCTTTCAAAAACCTTCACCCTCCTGCTGTCGAACATAGGTAATATCAATATGTGATACCTCCACGATAAAGTTCCACTTTTGGTTTGTAAAGTTCCTAATGTATTAGGTTGGAGTACCCTTGTACAATTCTTTGCTTATAAAAAAATATGTGTTACCTCCACGATAAATTCAGGTCATCGAGTTAACTAGAGGTATGTAAAGATTTCTTGAGGAGAGACTCTTGCATTTCCTTTGTGTTCACTACCAAAAAAATGAAGATTTAGCGACCGAAAACAGTAAGTTACCATTATCAATGATTGAACGGCCAAAATCTTGATTTAAAATTTTGATCTCTAATTTACCTTTAGCAACCAAGTTGGCAATCAAAATATTGGGTCACAAAGCAGTCGATCGCCAATTCGGTCTGTAGATGATGATGAGATACAAGTCTCAAGTATGCTTCCGTGAAGAATATCTCCACCTAGGCTCAAGAATGAAGATATGAAATGTGTTTTGATGATGATCGTGTTGATTGAAAATGTTGTAATCGTTTTGATGTTTTATGTTTGCTTTTCTAGGGTTTTGATGTAAGTCATAAGTAACTTAGATTGATTAGATGGCTTAACAAAATTAAGAAGATAATAATGCTAAACCTAAAAATAGAAATCAATTAGAGCTATTATCAAATGCCAAATGTTAGAAAATGATTTTGAGGTATAAGTAATCACATACATAGTTGTATATTGGTCTACTTTGAGGAAAACATGAAATTCCTTCAAGAGTATCCAAATACCAACTCATGTATGCCATTACAAATGTGACTTGGAAATTTTTGAAGGGAGTATTCGAATACTATCCATTCTGTTAAGTTTGTTGGGTTATGTTACAGGGAGTATTCGAATACCCTGTATGAGTATTCGAATACTCACTCAAAATTTCAGCAAACTTCAATTTTTCGGCTCCAATTGAAGTCTATATAAAGGGTATGTGTTTAAGATTTTTGGCAGCGAAATCATATGCAAAAATGTACTGTTATAATGCCAAAATTGCAAGCCATCTATTCATCCTTTATTAGAAGTGATCTAGAAGCTACAAGCTTTGATGCACAAGTGTTTGTGCTGGGATTTTCTCTTCTACTCAATTTGTTTTCCGAGTTTTTGTATTGGTAGTGTGGATCCCAAGGTTCTCAAGGGTAAGGCATCTCTTAAGGGGCATAAATCTTTGTTGGTGAGGTATCCTTCAAAGTGGCCATTGGAGAAAAATCTTTGTTGGTGATGTATCCTTCAAAGTAAGGGTGAGGCATCCCTTAGTGAGTTGTCGGTGAGGTATCCAACAAGGTTCAAGAGTGATGTATCTTTTGAGAGTGTGGTTCTAGTGGGTGAGGTATCCTACTAGAGGAGAGTGACTTTTGTAAGGAGTGTGGTATCTCTTGTACAAACGTTTTCATAGTGAATTTCTCCAAGAGGATTCTTAGGGACTGGACGTAGGCCACTCAGGTTGTGGGCCGAACCAGTAAAACACTTGTGTGACATTCTCTATCCCTACTCTCTTTACTATCTTGAAATCTTTATTATCGTATGCATTATTCTTTATGTTCTATGCTTATGATACTATAGTGCATGATTGTTGCATGTTACTATCTCTTAGCTTATACAATTGAATATCTTTCTTTAAGTGCATTCTTGAATTGGTATTGCAATTGTTTCTTGCTTGAGCTTCAAGGAAAGTTGATGACAACCAAATGGTGAGGTTGCCTTGTTGATGATCTACTTAGTTGAATTTTAGTCAAGAACTTAGTGTAACCAATTTGTAACCAAAATTAAAGTGAAGAAAGAAACAAAATGGATGAGAAAGAGATGATGATGGTGCCACAAACTAGAGAGTTTGATAAGCCTATGATGTTCGCCCCAAGAATCTTGGATTCTTAATAAGAACTAAGGTTGGCTCAACCAAGAACCAAAGAGAACAAAGTCTCACAAATGGATTTCATTCCAAATTCAACATCCAAGTTATCATTCAGCGTGAAAATGGAGTGTACAAATAGAGTCTTAGGCTACCAACTTTTGGCTTCCAAAAGAGATCATAACCCCCACAATAATTAGCCTAATCATGTCACTAAATGACTCACTAATCCCTCCTTAACTCAGCCTCTAATGGTGAGTTTATTATTCTCTCATAACCATCATTATGTGGCTGCCACACTTTACTTCTCATATTAAAAAGTGTAACTCCCACATAATTAACAAAACAATAAACAAACTAATAACTTATAAGAGTTACTATTGGCATGCAAACCATAGATTCCTCCTACTAAGCTCCCAAATTCATGTACAACATGGACTTAAGTGGGCTTGACCCATTTGCAACACTTAGCCAATTTGGACACACACACATAACCAATTACACTTATTGACTTAAAATAAAACAACTAAATGGACTCATAACTAGAGCACGCCCCATTTGAACATGATAATGGGTCCTCTAGTTGAATGAGATAGGTCATCAATTTGGGCTCCATTCCATTTGGTCTCGTTCTTGGGCTTGCTTCTATCAAAATAACCACCATGTAGTTAAGATCCTGTTGGGCTTTCTTGTGTCTAACTCTTGTCATGGGCCCACCAAGTCCTTGATTTGATTCTTGATCCATGGTCTTCATTGGGCTCATATTATTCTTGTTGGAAAGTTGACTTGCCCCCCCATGGCTCATATCATGCCCTCCTTCTTTAAGAAAATTTGTCCTCGAATTTATGACTTCAATCCCAAGCATGTTATCAAATCTTGTGTTAAGATATCCAGACTTTTGAGTGACCATGCAAGTTCCAAAACCATGGGGTACATCCCTTGGGATGAACTCTTCAATTACATCGACTGTATCAAACTTAAGTTCAAAATATATTTCAATAGGAGGTAAAGCATGAGTAGGTGCTTTATTGAACCTTTTGGAATCGATGCAAGTTTCCAAACCATGGGGTATTTCCTTTGGGATGAAATCTCCAAATTTCTGCAAAAGAGTTACAACACCACTAGGCAAAAAGAGATCATTAGAAGTGTTAGCAACCAAATGAAAATTCTTGTAATAAAATATACATTGGGGCTGCCTTGAAATTAAAGCCCTCTTCTCTTCACTTTTTGTTGCCAAATAACTCTCTTTTTTCACACTAATTTCCACACTATTTTTCTCATTGTTTTTCACACTATTTTTCTCTTTATCATCACTCTTCTTTTCACTTTCTCTTTCCTTTTCCTTTTGATCATCACCTTTTTTGTCACTCTCATTTGCTTTTGCCTCATTCTCTTGTTTTGCTTTCTCTCCCTCTTTACTTTCAATCTCTTTTTCTTTTTCCACTTGCATTTTTCTTTCTCTCAAATTAGAAGAGGCTTCCATAGGTTTCTTTACATGAGCACTTGCCACGGCCACCTTAGAGGTTGAAGTGTTGCCCTCATTCGTTAATTTGTTGTGAAGAACTCTATGGCAATGGTATGAAGCATATCTTCTCCTCATTATTTTTCTCATCTCAACCTAAGTCTCAATAGGCTCCGCCTCATATCTTATTTTCTCTTTTTGCAATTGATCCCACCAAACAAGTGCATAGTCCTTAAATTGAAGAGATGCTGCCTTCACTTTCTTTCTCTCATTGTAATTGTTGCAACTGAACACTTGCTCTATCTTCACCTCCCATTTTAAATAAGCTTTGGGATCATTCTTCCCATGAAAGGTAGGAACTTTGATCTTGACCCCTTCTCTATTTTGGAGGGTGGCAAGTTGTTGAGTGAAATTTGTATTCATTTGCTCCATTTGCCTTGTAAGGTTTTGTATTTGAGTAGCCATCCTAGAATGAAGAGTTGCTAACCTTGGAGAAAGAGGTGGACTATAACTTCTAAAAAGGAGTTACTTAGGCATGCAAGCCAAAAGTCACCCTCCTTTGAAGCTCAAACTCATCCAAATATTCTCATTAAACTTCCAGCCCGTTTTTCATCATGATAGAAGCCGAATCTGGTCAAGAGGCCTCCAATATTATTTGTAGAAAATTTCCTAAGATTTCCAACGCACCAAAGAATGCATCAATCGGAGATCCGTAGCTCATGATATGACCAAATCAAGTATATGGGTTCAATCAGAAAATTCCTAAAAATATTACAAAAACTAAAAATAAAAGGCTAAAATTTGGACTTAATTGTTATCTAATAAGTCCACTAATAATAGTACACTAATATGGATTTGAATATGCTTCTTTCCACATACTCAAGCCATCCATGCTTTTATCATTCCTTTCCTCTTGAAAGTGATTTGTCCTCAAATCCAAACCTGCTTCAAAATTAGTGGATTATCTAATAACATATTTCTTTTGTTCTTTCCACCTTTTGCTTGAAAAGTGGCTCTTCCATTTCTCTTTCTCTCAAAGCTCTCATTTTTCATGAGATATCCCTCATTGCTTTCTTTTCCTTCAACTTTTATACCATGATTTTCTTTTTTCTCTATTTTTCTTTCGTCACTCTCCCTTCCCTCTTCCTTTCTCTCATGGGATTCCTTTTTCTTTACTTCTTCTTTTTTCTCATCCACCGAACCCTCTTCTTTTATTTTCTTCGCACTCATTCTTCTTTTCTCACTCTCTCCTTTCAAGTACATTTGATCTTCATACACTTGTTTTGGTGACAATGGTCCAAGAGTAATTTTGCGATTATTAAATACAAATGAGTACTTGTTGTTGTTGACATCATATCTCGCTTGTCGTTCAACCCTCCAAGGACGACCAAGTAACAAGCGCCTTGTTTCCATGGGCACCACATCACATAACACCTCATCTTCATATCTCCCAATCCGGAATGATACTCATACTTGTTTGTTCACCATCACGTCACCGAGATCACTAAACTCCGGGAAGCTCCAAATGACATATGATTGTGGATGCTCTATAAGAGGAAGTCCCAACTTTTGCACCATGGTAATGATAGAAGCATGGATGGCTTGAGTATGTGGAAAGAAGCATATTCAGATCCATATTAGTGAACTATTATTAGTGGACTTATTAGATAACAATTAAGTCCAAATTTTATCCTTTAATTTTTAATTTTCGTAATATTTTCAGGAATTTTCTGATTGAATCCGTATACTTGATTTGGTCATATCTTGAGCTACGAATCTCCGATTGATGCATTCTTTGGTGTGTTGGAAAGCTTAGGAAATTATCTACAAATAATGTTGGAGGCATCTTGACCAGATTCGGCTTCTATCATGGTGAAAAACGGGCTGGAAGTTTAATGCGAATATTTGGACGAGTTTGAGCTTCAAAGGAGGGTGACTTTTGGCTTGCATGCCTAAGTAACTCCTTTATAGAAGTTATGGATCATTTTAATTATTTTATTAAGTAGGATAGTTATGTTATTTTAATAGCCACTTAGTGGGGAGTTATGTCTAGTTATTAGGAGTTTATGTCATCTTATGATGACCTTTTGTTTTCTTTCCCTATGCTATATGTACACACCTATTACATGATGAAATACAACTTTGATGTTCAATTTGGTTTTTACCAATTGTGAGAGCGTTCTCTCTTGGGTTCTTCATTGAGCCAACCCCTTTGATCTTATCAAGGGACCAAGACCCTTGTGGCGATCCTCACCTTGGCTTATCAATTTCCCTTGGAATTGTGGTGCCATTCTCATCTCTTACCTTCATCCATTTGCTTATTTTCTTCTTCTTCTTGAATTTTGGTTGGTCACTCAAGGATAGATCCGAAAATCTACATGCTCCTTTTTAGGATCATATCATTTGGTATCAAAGCCATCCTTCCTAGAGTGACCTTTGATCTATTTTTCAATTTTTCCGGAAGTTTGAATTTTTCTTAGTAGGTTCTTAATGGAGTCACTAATGAAGAAAAATGATGCCAAGCAAAGGGAGGATCTTTTCTATTCTAGATGCTATGTGAAGGACAAGATATGTAGCTTGCTTATTGATAATGTTGGTTACAATTTGGTTACACTAAGTTCTTTTTTCTCTATTTTTCTTTCATCACTTTCCCTTCCCTCTTCCTGTCTCTCATGGGTTTCCTTTTTCTTTACTTCTTATTTTTCCTCATCCACCGAACCCTCTTATTTTATTTTCTTTGCACTCATTCTTCTTTTCTCACTCTCCCCTTTCAAGTACATTTGATCTTTATACACTTGTTTTGGTGACAATGGTCCAAGAGTAATTTTGCGATTATTAAATACAAATGAGTACTTGTTGTTGTTGACATCTTATCTCGCTTGTCGTTCAACCCTCCAAGGACGACCAAGTAACAAGTGCCTTGTTTCCATGGGCACCACATCACATAACACCTCATCTTCATATCTCCCAATCCGGAACGATACTCGTACTTGTTTGTTCACCATCATGTCACCGAGATCACTAAACTCCGGGATGCTCCAAATGACATACGGTTGTGGATGCTCTATAAGAGGAAGTCCCAACTTTTGCACCATGGTGGTACAAGCTAGGTTAATGTAACCCTTTCTATCAATAAGCAAGCTATATATCTTGTCCTTCACATAGCATCTAGAATAGAAAAGATCCTCCCTTTGCTTGGCATCATTTTTCTTCATTAGTGACTCCATGAAGAACCCACTAAGAAAAATTCAAACTTCCGGAAAAATGGAAAAACAAAATCAAAGGTCACTCTAAAAAGGATGGCTCTAGATACCAAATGATATGATCCTAAAAAGGAGCATGTAGATTTCCGGATCTATCCTTGATTGACCAAGCAAAATTCAAGAAGAATAAGAAAATAAGCAAATGGATGAAGGTAAGAGATGAGAATGGCGCCACAATTCCAAGGGAAATTGATAAGCCAAGGTGAGGATCGCCACAAGGGTCTTGGACTCTTGATAAGATCAAAGGGGTTGGCTCAATGAAGAACCCAAGAGAGAACACTCTCACTATTGGTAAAAAAACAAATTGAACATCAAAGTTGTATTTCATCATGTAATAGGTGTGTACATATAGCATAGGGAAAGAAAACAAAAGGTCATCATAAGATGACATAAACTCCTAATAACTAGACATAACTCTCCACTAAGTGGCTATTAAAATAACATAACTATCCTACTTAAGAAAATAATTAAAATGATCCATAACTTCTATAAAGGAGTTACTTAGGCATGCAAGCCAAAAGTCACCCTCCTTTGAAGCTCAAACTCGTCCAAATATTCGCATTAAACTTCCAGCCCGTTTTTCACCATGATAGAAGCAGAATCTGGTCAAGAGGCCTCCGACATTATTTGTAGATAATTTCCTAAGCTTTCCAACACACCAAAGAATGCATCAATCGGAGATCCGTAGCTCAAGATATGACCAAATCAAGTATACGGATTCAATCAAAAAATTGCTGAAAATATTACGAAAATTAAAAATAAAAGGATAAAATTTGGACTTAATTGTTATCTAATAAGTCCACTAATAATAGTGCACTAATATGGATCTGAATATGCTTCTTTCCACATACTCAAGCCATCCATGCTTCTATCAAAAGTTTACTATCTTGCTACTCCATTTGAAAAAGGGAACTTAAACATTGTTTTTCTAAAAGTTTTAGAAAGGTCAATTCACCCCCTCCTCTTGACTAAGAATCGTTTCCACATCTTACAATTGGTATCTAGAGCGGATTCTTGAATAAGGTTAATCACCTTTCAAGTCTCGTGGAAATAAATGGCTTCTCAATCAAATGGGACAAGTGATTATGTTTCTATTTCTAAACCCCCTATTTTCAATGGTGAAGGTTATCCTTATTGGAAAGCAAGGATGAAAATTTTCATTGAAGCAATAGATGTTGATATATGGGAAATGGTTATGAATGGTCCTTTTATGCCTAAACATGTTGTTAATGAAGAATAAAAATATAAACCTAGATCTTTATGGACCGTTGATGATAAGAAGAAGGTCCAATTAGATAAGAAGGCTAAGAACAACATTATCACGGGAGTTAGTATTGATGAGTTCTTTAGAATATTTACTTGCAATTCCAGAAAGGAAATGTGGGATACACTTGAGGTGTCCCATGAGGGCACAAGTAAGTAAGGAGATCTAGGATGAACACTTTAACCCATGAATATGAATTGTTTAGAATGATGCATGGTGAATCTATATGTGATATGCAAAACGTTTTACATATATTGTTAACCAACTTAGTGCTTTTGGTAAAGTTTTTGATAATGAGGATCTTATTAACAATGTTCTAAGATGTTTGAGTAGGTGTTGGCAACCCAAGGTGACGGCTATTGCGGAATCAATGAATCTTTCTACAATGTCACTTGCTACACTCTTTGGCAAGCTTCAAGAGAATGAACTTGAGCTATCCAGATTAAATGAGAGTGAAGATCAAGACAAGAGGAAGAAAGGCATAGCCTTGGTTGCATCTTCAAGAAAGAAATACCTAAGTGATAGTGATGATTCAAGTGAGGAATTCCATGAGGAACACATCAACTTGTTACTGAGGAAGTTTGGAAAGTTTTTCAAGAAAAGAGGCAACTTCAAGAGAGTCAACTTCAACAACAAAAAGTTCACAAAGAATGAGACTTCCAACCCAACTTGCTATGGATGTGGAAAGCCCGGTCACATGAAATATGATTGCCCCAACTACAAGAAGAAGAATGATAAAGATGAGAAGAAGAGCAAGAAAGACAAGAAGGGTAAGAAAGCATACATAGCATGGGATGAGAATGAGATGTCATCCTCAGGTGATGAAGGAAGTCAAAGTGAAGAGGCCAATCCATGCTTAATGACTTCACATCAAAGTGAAGATGAGGTATCGGATGATGAACTCTCTCTCTCTCTTTTACTTATGATGCGTTGCATGATGCTTTTGAAGAATTGCATAAAGAGTCTCTTGATTTAGCAAAACTTGTTGTGAAACAAAAGAATTTGATGGCTCAACTTGAAAAAGAAAAATTTGTTTTGAAAAAGCAAGTTGAGGATCCAAATCTAGAGACTGAGACTATGCAAAAGATTTGTAAAAATTCTTCAAAAGGAAAAGAAAAAGAATTGTCCACCACTTGTGAAAATTTCAAGAATTTGGAAAGTGTAAACATTGATTTGAAAAAGTCACATGCAAGGTTCACAAACGGAAGTAACAATATTAATGTTTTACTTGTTAAACAAACTATGAGTTGTGTTAAGGCTGGATTGGGATACAATCCATTTAATGCTATAGCCTCCAACAAGATTCAATTTGTTCCATAAAGCAAACAAAAGAAATCAACTATCAAATGCTATTTTTGTTGCAAGCATGGACACCATATTTCAAAATGTTATATCAAAAGCAAAGGTTTTGAGAAATGTAACTCGATGTGGGTCCCTAAAGGGAGTAAACCCAAGACTAACATACAAGGACCCAATCCAAATTGGGTACATAAGATTTGATCTCTTTTGTATAGGTATGCTTGAAGACACTATGCAAGGAGTGGTACTTGAATAGTGGATGCTCTAAACATATGACCGGAGACATCTCTAAGTTTTCCCATCTATCTCCAAGGAAAAGTGGTCATGTCACATATCGAGATAACAACAAGGGTAAAATTCTTGGAATGGGTAAGGTTGGTAAGAATTCTAATACCCCGATTGATAATGTGCTATTGGTTGAAGGTCTTAAGCATAACTTGTTAAGCATTAGTCAACATACTTAGTCTCACAAATAACTGAGTAGACGGAGATTTTGAGTAGACGAGTTTCTATCTCCTATACGTTCTTCTAAAGTGAATAAATGCAATCCAGTTCTCTTGAATTTGTTTCAAATGATTGATATTTATTCCAATAGAATATTTGTTCTTCCCATTTGTTTTATCTGGTTAATGTTTTGTTTCCTTTTGAGAAAATTATAGTACCATCGAGGAAATAGAAAAAGCAAATAATACAATGAGGAAATGAAAAGTGACTTGTATGATGACAACTTTATGGTTGGAAATAGCTGGACTGTACACAAAGGAGGAAAAACTTTTTCAAGCTGCAATGCTCAGAGCAGTGAGTCTCCATTTTGTACTACCCTGATAACCAAGAGTGTATTTCAGCATTGCTTCGATCAAGCCTTCAGTAACAACGGATATTATGCTATCTCTAAACGGGAAATTCAAAATGACCGTTGAAGCTTTTCAAGAGAAGGAGAAGGTCATTATAAGTAGAAGACCTCAGATACTGAAGAACGACTTTTGCTAGCCAACAACTCCTGCCTATACAATATTTGGGAGAGCAAGCTCTTATTCATTCTTTCAAAAAGCAAAAGTATGTAATCTCTTAGTTTGAATATTGTGAAAATATTCAACAGATCTCAAACTTTCATATCCTCACACATAGTGAGTTAAGAAGATCTAATTTAAATCTCTTTGTTAGAATTAGAGCCTGGAGAGGCTTAGTAAGAAAGGAATACTTGTAAGCCCGGAGATATGTTGAATACTTGGTTGTAATCTATTTGGAGAAATAGTGGATAAATCCTTCAAGTCGAATGGACTGGACATAGCTCTTGTTGGAAGAGAGTGAATCAGGATAAAATCATTTGTGTGAATCTTCTATCTCTAAACTATTACAGCTTTATTTGTTTATACTGACTGTGGGGTTTTGATATTGCTTTTGTTAAGTTTCTAAAAGATCTATCTCTGTGTGCTTGCTTTTGATTTATTCTTCTTGTGTGAGAAAACAGTTTTGAAAATGTTGTTTTCGAAAATTAATAACAAACACAATTCAACCCCCCCTTCTTGTGTTTGCCTTTGTCAACTTCAATTTCATCTTCCATACAAAGCTTGATTAGTAAAGATGATGATGCATGGCTATGGCATAAAAGAATTGCACACATTCACATGGATTACCTTAACAGACTTATCTCTAAGGATTTAGTGATTGGTTTGCCTAAGATAAAATTTAACAAAGAAGGTTTATGTGATGCATGCCAAAAAGGTAAACAAACTAGAGTTAGTTTCAAACCCAAGAATGTTGTTTCTACTTCTAGACCTTTGTAATTGCTTCATATGGATTTATTTGGTCCTTCAAGGACAATGAGTTTTGGTGGAAACTATTACGCTTTAGTGATTGTTGACGATTTCTCAATATTGACATGGACATTTTTTTAGTTCATAAAAGTGATGCATTCCATGCTTTCAAGAAACTTGCTAAAGTGATTCAAAATGAAAAAGATTTGAAAATTGCATGCATTAGAAGTGATCATGTTGGGGAATTTGAAAACCATGAATTTGAATGTTGTTGTGATAAACATGGAATTGAACATAATTTTTCGGCTCCAAGGACCCCTCAACAAAATGGAGTTGTTGAGAGGAAGAATAGGTTCTTAGAGGAGTTGGCAGGAACCATGTTAAATGAATCTAGTATGCCTAAGTATTTTTGGGCGGATGCGGTTAACACCGCTTGCTAGGTGTCTAATAGAGTGCTTATTAGACCTATCTTGTTGAAAACCCCTTATGAGTTGTATAAAGATAGAAAACCAAATATATCATATTTACATGTCTTTGGATGCAAATGCTATGTTTTGAATAATGGAAAAGACAATCTTGGAAAGTTTGATGCTAAAGTGGATCAAGCAATCTTTCTTGGATATTCATTATCAAGTAAAGCATGTAGAGTTTTCAATAAAAGAACCAAGACTATAGAAGAATCTATTCATGCATCATTTGATGAGACTAACCCCCAAGAAATTGGTAAAGTGCATAATGATGATATTGTAGATACAAGAATGGATTCTCAAGAAAATCAAGCAAAGGACAGTGAACAAGAATCAATATTGGAGCTTCAAGGTCAACAACAAAGAGATGAGGAACTTCCTAAGGAGTGGAGAATGACTAAATACCATCCAATTGATAAGGTGATAGGTGACATCACCAAAAGGGTAACTACTCGTTGTTCTCTTAGGAATGTATGTCATTTTATGTCTTTTGTGTCTCAAGTTGAACCTAAGACAATTGATGAGGCTATCATAGATGAACATTGGGTAATTGCTATGCAAGATGAGTTAAATCAATTTACAAGAAATTATGTATGGGAACTTGTACCTAAACCTAGTAATAAACAAGTAATTGGAACTAAATGGGTTTTTAGGAACAAATTAGATGAGAATGGTATTATTGTTAGAAACAAAGCTAGATTAGTAGCCAAAGGTTATAATCAACAAGAAGGCATAGACTATGAGGAAACTTATGCACCCGTTGCTAGGTTAGAAGCTATTAGATTGCCTTCTTGCTTTTGCATGTCTTATGGATTTTAAGCTCTATCAAATGGATGTCAAAAGTGTTTTTCTTAATGGTTTAATTCAAAAAGAAGTTTATGTAGATCAACCACCAGGCTTTGAAAACTTTGAAAAACCAAATTTTGTCTTTAAACTTAAGGCTCTCTATGGTTTGAAACAAGCCCCAAGAGCTTGGTATGAGAGACTTAGCAAATTTCTTTTGCAAAAATATTTTTAAAGAGGGAAGGTTGACACTACTCTTTTCATTAAAAAGAAAAAGCATGATATTTTGATTGTACAAGTATATGTTGATGACATTATTTTTGGAGCCACTAATGAATCTATGTGCAAGGAATTCTCTAAGAAAATGCAAGGTGAATTCGAGATGTCTATGATGGGTGAACTCACTTTCTTCTTGGGGCTACAAATCAAACAAGTGCCTAGTGAAACTTTCATCTACCAAGCCAAGTATTGCAAAGAACTACTCAAAAGATTTGGCATGGACAAGGCAAAAGAGGCTTCCACACCTATGGGCACATCCTCCTATCTTGACAAAGATGAACATGGTAATCTGGTAGATGTAACTAAGTGTAGAGGTATAATTGGCTCTATACTTTATCTTACCGCTACTAGATCGGATGTTATGTGTAGTGTATGCATGAAGTCCTAAATAATCTCACCTAATTGTCGTAAAAAGAATAATGAAATATTTGTTAGGTACAGCTAATGTAGGACTTTGGTATCCTAAAGGATCAAGTTGTAGTCTAGTTGGATATTCGGATTCGGACTTTGCCAGATGCAAACTTGATAGGAAGAGTACTAGTGGCACATGTCATATTTTTGGTAATTGCTTAATTTCATGGTTTAGTTAAAATCAAGTTAGTGTTGCTATATCAACCGTCGAAGTGGAATACGTTACGGTCGATAGTTGTTGTGCCTAAATGCTTTGGATGAAACAACAATTGTTATACTATGGAATAGAATTAGACCAAGTTCCAAATAGATGTGATAATACAAATGCCATCAATCTATCCAAGAATCCTATCCAACACTCTAGGACTAAACACGTTGAGATAAGGCACCATTTCTTAAGAGATCATGTTCAAAAAGGAGATATTGTTCTAGACTTTGTAGAATCAAATAAACAATTAGCCCATATCTTTACCAAACATTTTCCTAGAGAAAACTTCTTTTATATAAGAAGAGAACTAGGGATCATATATGAAACATGTATTGATTGATCTTATATGCTATGATTGTTTGGATGCATATTTGTTTGATTCATATCTTGTATATATTGATCCTTAATATTATATGAATGTCTGGATGAGCAATGTGAATGAATATATATGAAATCTATGTGTTTTTTGCTCTCTGTCCAAGTAGTATTCGAATACCACCAGAGTATTCGAATACTCTATTTTTCTGGGTAGTATTTGAATACTCAATCCTGTATTCGAATACCAGCAAAAAACTGGTACAGATTTTTGGGAGTATTCGAATACTCCTCCTGGTATTTGAATACTCTGCAGATCTGAAATTTTTTTCATGACTTATAAGTGCTTGGCTCGACATTTGATGCATAAAAAACCTCTCTTCTCCAACATTCTTCTCAAATATAGTAAGAACATCATGTTTAGACCATAGTTTCTTCATAAAACATCATTCTTGGTCTTTGTTCTTCATAGACTTCTCTCTAAACATCATCAAACTCTCATCTGTCTATCCTAAGCCTCCTTCATCACCATGGCTAGAAATAAATCTCGTACAAAATGAGGAGCTTCATCCTCTACTCAACCATCTCCTTCACCCCAACTAAGAAGGAAAAGTTATAGGTTGGCTAATGGATCTGGAAAAGGAAAGAAAAGGGTTGCTTTGGAAGAGGAAGTTATCTTTATGGGAACTGAAGAGTTGGAAGATAGTTCTACGGAAGGAGAGGAAGAACAAGTGGAAGAAGAAATGGAAGAAGAAGAAATAGAAGAAGAGGAAAATGCTAATAGAGTGGACATATCTTCTTGGTTTACAAGCAAATCAAAATTCATGGAATACAAAGAAGATTTTATGAACAAGAAACTATTGTGTCCAATCTACATGAAGTGCAGCTGGCATGAGAAAAACAACTTCCCTTTTCACAATTTTTTCATCAGGCAGAAGCTGAAGTCCTTTGTTGAGCTGAGGGAGATATATTCTCATGATATGGTTAGAGTCTTCATTGCTGGGCTTGAGCAAGGCGAAAATGGTACGTTACTCTGTTAAGTAGCTAGGAGGAACTTTATTATTCCTCCTCAGTATTGGAATAATGTGATATGAATACCTTATGTAGGACTTAAGATTTCTGATCCCTCATCAATTACAAACTTTTCTAGGAGAGGGATTATAGAAAATTTTGCTAATGGTTCTATCCCTGACCGCCTTGAGAGAAAGCCTAAGGTTGGCTTACTTAACATGGAGGGTAGATTGCTTCACTATGATGTAGCTACTATTTTGAACCCTAGGCAATCTAACACATCGGTGATGCTTGAAGAAGATTTATTTCAAATGTATTGTATGAAGTATAATGTGAAAATGAATTGGGCATGGTACATTTCACAAAGATGGTTGTCTTGTAAGAACAATTGTCGTAGCCCTATTCAATATGCAAATCTGATTCAAGCATTTCTGGAATATTTTGATGTTGATCTCAATACAACCTATCTGCCCGTGACAAGAAGATTCGGCACCACTACCTTGGCCAAAATGAGTATTAAGAAAGTGAATGGAATTTGGTTTCATGATGGATCCCCGGTGAACCAGGCTCGGTATGAACCATATGAGCTAGATGCGGCTTTGAACATGGATGATCAAATACATGCTTCACACAGTTCTCAGTCTAGCCACTCTGCTCACACCTCTGTGACTAACTTCTCTAATCCATTTCAATCCTATGTAGCTTCCAGCTTGAACCGCATGGAAACAGGATTGGAAACCTTTAAAATGCAGATGGATACAAGGTTCACAAACATGGAAGGTTATTTGAAAACTGAGTTCACAAGTATGGATGTTGGCAATCAAGCGATATCCAGTGATATGGCAGCCTTGACAGACAGAGTAAGGAGGATGCAGTCGCAGCTCAATGATGAAGAGGATGGAGATGATGATGAGATTTGATTTCTCTAGTTCCTATTTCTATAATTTATATGATTAAATTCTATTGGATGACTGAATGTTCTCTGTTATGCTCAGATACCACTATGGATTTTTGTGATGATATTGTATGTTTTATTCCTGGATGACTGTATTTGTATACCTTTGTTGGAATACGAACTTGACTATGATACTCTAGACTATGCTATTATGGATGTTAGTAAACTACAAAAAAAAGAACTGTTTAGCGACCGACATATTCGGTCGCTAAACATTCTAATTCGGTCGCTATTTATGTTAGCGACCGATTCATGGTGGTGGCTGATAACCTGGTCGCTAAGCTTTTAGCGACCGAAATAATAATGCGGTTGTTAAATGGTGACCGTAATTTCGGTCTCTAAATAATAAAAAACGGTCGCTACAAGGTTGGTCGCATTGTTTGGGTAACCATTTTTAGCGACCGAAAATCGGTCGCCAATGTGGGTTGCTGTTAACCTATATTAGCGACGGATTTTCGGTCGCTAGACCACAATATGTAAATGTTAATTAAAGTTTAGCGACCGAATTATTGGTTTCTAATTCGGTCGCTAAACTGGTTTTTATTTAATTTTTTTAAATTTAATTTTTAAAATAATAAATTTTATCTGTTTTTCTTTAAAGTTTAGCAAAATTACTAATAAAACACACCAAATTACTAATTAAATATACAATCATAAGAAATAATGAATATATATATATATATATATATATATATATATATAATCCAAAGTGTCGTACAAGAATCATTTAAAGTCAAAAATATGAAGAAAAAAAATCAGTCATGATGAGGGGGAGGTGGAGGAATCCAATCATCCTCAGCGTCCATACCAATGACCTCTGCTATCTGATCGTCCTCTGCAGACGTGGATCGATGGCTGGCGCGCAGAACTGGAGGAGCGGCAGCAGGCGACACAACCGTCAGAGAATCACCCTGAGCAACTGGAGTCTGGATCCTCATCTGCTCCAACACCAGCCGCAGTGTCTGGCCCTGCTCGATGCTCGTCTGCATTAGCTGCTACTATGCCTGAGTCAACTGTGCAATCTGGTTCGCCATCTGCTGCTCTCTCTCACTCTTCTCCCGAAGCTCCGCGTTCATCTGTGTGATGGTGTCCTGCATTTGGTTGAACTGCTCCTGAGGGACGGTATCGGCGTAGGAAGGAGCAGGCGTGCCGGATGATGAAGCGATAAACTCGCCTCCCAGGTGTCCGAGGCCATACACGTGCCCCTTCTTGTTCCTACCCCCGAAGACCTCCAAATAAATGGCATTATCGTCGACGGAGATAGGAGAGCTGGGCCCATCACCAGTCAAGGCCTCATCCTGTGACTGTGAGGCACGTGATATGGCATCGTCCTTCTTCTCATTGAAGCCCACCTACAAAGTATAGTTGAAGAGATTTAGTTAAAATTATAATCAATATTAACAAATCATTTATAATAAATTACAAGTAAACACTAAATTGTTTTTTTGCTTACATCATAGTTACGGGCCTTGTCGTTGACCCATGTCCCCGACTTCAACTTCTTCGTCCTCTCCACCAACTCCATAGCAGTGGGGGCCCGCTGTTTCTGTGCTTTCTGCACAGAAAAATATAATCTTAAATTCATAAGAATAACTAAAAATGAAAACTAATTAATTAAATAGTATAATAAGTCAAAAGGTTAATGTATTACCAGCTCGTCGTAGTGGGCGGCGGCTGATTTAGACCCGCCGGTCCAAGCACATGCGCCACCATCAGAAGCTCGATTACGCCGAGCTGTGGCCTGGATCTCCTGGAACTTCTCAGTAGCCCAGTACTGGTCCAGCTGCCTCCTGATCTCAGGATCCACCCACTTCCCTTTATTCTGACCCTTCCTCAGCTTGTTCGTCAGATTCATCATGACCAGTGAGCCTTTATGCTCAAATATGTCCCTGACAAGACCCTCTAAAGCTAGGTCCCACCTATACTCTTTCTGCAACGTACAGTTGTTAGGAAATTCGTGTGTGTGTCTGTATATATATATATAATGTAAATTTAATTTAAATAACTTAATAAATTGTTACCTTAAACTCTAGAAACAATTGATCCCTATGGCCCCCTGGGATGGCCTTCCATGTAGGCCATGGACCATCAACCTTGCGTCGCAGGATCTTCGATATCGAATCTGAAGGGCCCTTCGCGGGCAGAAAGCTGCAGCAAAATTAGAGCATTAATAAATGTTATAAATAAATTTAAAAAACAAGTAAATAAAAATTAACGATACTTTATATATATTAAAAAAATTAAATTAGCTTACTCGTTATCCCCCCTGAGGATAAGAAGAATCCTCCTGTCGGATGGACCACGACTCTCCTGTCCCGATTATGATGATGGTCATGTCGTAGGGGTGGATGATGAGGGTGCAGTCTGTGTCCCGACCACATTAGGCTGGGTAGGGGGTGCAACTCCATCACCCTGAGGTGTCCCGGCCCACGGAGAGGTCTTTGGTAGGGTGGTCTCGTCTCGAGAAGGTGTGGGTCGGCCGGCGAAGGGACTCTCGCAACACGACCTCTGCCACGACCTCCACGACGACCCCTACCTCTAGAGAAATCTGCCATCTGTGTAAAAAATGAAAAGATGATTACACAACAGTATAAATAATACAAAAATAAATTACCTAAGTAGAATGACATTTACACTGAGTGTTCAGAGAACTTACCTGAGAGAGAAAATACAACCGAGTAAGGATAAGGGGAGGAGCCGGAGCCAACAGAGAGTAGAAGAATATGACAACAAGGACCTATCGTGCATAAATGAAATAGTCCTTTCAAATCAAATCACTATTCTATATATACAGAATCCAGTACAACTATTTATAAGACTAGAAACACATAAATTAATATAAAATAGAATCAATAATATACGGTTACAAATTTAGAACAACTTGCAACTGATAAGCCTCTGGCTTATCTAGTTTTATAACTAGATGGACTGTGGTTTTTGTGCAAATTATTCGATTTCACTCTCGTTTTCGCCCAAATTTGCCTTGTTTTGTTCCTAAGTTGGACTTTGACTCGTTCTAGGAAATTCTCGTAGTTTTTAGTCTATTTTGAGTAGAATTACGCTTTTTGTTCTTTTTTATTATTATTTCAGGTTAGAAGTGAAGCTCCAAAGTCAAGGAAGCATTTCGAGTCAAGAAAACAGTGGAAATTTCCATTCTAGAGATACTCGCCCCGCGAGTAGATGCTCGCCTCGCGAGCCTGAAGATCAGCAAAACAGCAACAGTCATCAATTCTGGTTCGCCTCGCGAGAGTCTTCTCGCCCCGCGAGAGTCTGAAGACCCTGGAAGACAGAGACCATCACGGCCTAGCCGTGATGAAGGTCACGGCTATGACAGATTAAGGTTTGAAGACTCGCCCCGCGAACACACTCTCGCCTCGCGAGAATCCAAAATTAAAAGCGCGCCAAAACTAATGTTCACCTCGCGAAATCCTGTTCGCCCCGCGAGCGGACGAGAAACAGAATCCCTATATATTGCTGTTTCAGATCAGATTGAGAGAGCTTCTGGGCAGATCCGAATCCTAGTAGTTTTTCCACTGTAGAGTAGCGTTTAGGAAGATTTCTTTTCTCTCTGGGGCTGCGTCTCCCTTTTTATTTTCCTATTTTGTTATGGAGGTTATGTCCGATTGTTTGTCTATGAGCATAAGGAACTAATCCCCTCGTCTGAGGGAACAATGAAGCCACCCATGGTGGTGTAGATCCGATGTGATGTATGTCTTTCTCCCCTTATCTCAATTGATGTTTTCCAATTCTGATTTGATTGCGTTGATCATATGCTAGCGTGATTGACTAGTTAAACGTGTTGAGGCTGAACGGCGATTCGCGTTTTAGAACTTGAATTGGGATCACTAATTGAATATTGCACGACAGTGGGTAGGAGATTAGTGCAACCTTATAGGGAACACGAATTAACAGAATTTGATGATTAGGATTATGATACCTAGTAAGTAATTGATCCAATCTTCGAATACGTCCTAATGAGCACGGCAGTGGATTTAGGAGAATTTGGGGGTCCCGGTTGACATTGTAATTGAACTTAGGGAGGAATTCATCATCACTTGGGAATGCATATTGGGTAGGTGGATTTGTGACCTTGGACATTTTAATTTCAGATTTTAATAGCTTAGTTTTATTAGATTTGTTAATTTAGATTACAATCCTATTTTCTCTCTCTCAACCACTTTCCTCACTTAACCAAACATATCTGATTTCCCGCGGATTAGTTGAATTGGTAGCCCAATCCCTGAGTTCGACCTCGGTAAATTCTTACCGTGTTTATTTTATTACTTGCGACGACCCGGTACACTTGCCGGTGACTCAACCGCAACTTGGTACGAGTGTTATCTATCATAATCAAGTGATTCCTTTTTTTCTTAAGTAATCCCTTACTTCCCAAAATAAACGTAACATATAGAAATATCACCTCTCCGTGTTAGTTTAACTTTTTCCAAAGTACACCTCTATACCCATCCATCCCCCTCCATAGGAATAGTTGCCCAATCTAATGTTTTTTTGTCTATGCTTTAATTAATAAATCATTATGACCTTAAGTCACTCACTTAACATTAAACAATCATGTGCCTCTGTTAACAAACATGGGGAAAAATCACAAATAAAGATATACCTAACTAAAGCACATAATCCAAAGCACCAAGCAGTAAGCATACTCAACTTACAACAACAAAAGACACACATGGTTAACTAATCCTCCTACCTAAGTCTCTAACCAAAGAGACAAGGAAGAGCACGTTGAAAATAATAATAGCAATAATATATATAAAAACATAAATTGTGCACCAAAAAGTTGAATTACTATTGACCTTTAACATCAGTTCATGAAGTTTGAAGAAGCTGAAGCTACTCAAAATATATAAATCTATCTATCTTTTTGGCGTATTCTTAGCTTCTCATCTCAGTACTCAGTAAAACGGATTGCACCAAATTTTCGGACAAAGTAAGTTGTTGTAAACATCAATGTACTGATGAACTTTGTTTATATGTTCAAACATGACTGCAAACCCATTTTGAGTCCTAAACTCACTTATGGATAGAAGCAAAAAAATTGTTATTTATGTGTTTTGCCAAAAATCGGTTTGAGTTTTTCAAACCCTTACCACAGTAGCCTTAAAAATTAATCCCTTCTCATATTCTCTTAAATCAATACGAATGACACAATTAAAATCACATTAACTCTTTTGAACATTGTTTTAACATTACAATATTTAAAAACATAAATCAATTACTACAGTCTCATTTCTAATTAAATCCTCAAGTATAAAACTCAATTTTTCAAATGTGCAAACAGCCCAAATTCACATTGACACTGACTTATGTTTATATACATTATGCCTAACTGATAAATACTGACACAACATATAAACAAGTTGTTGCAAGCATGAATATACTGATCAAAATCCACACAACAACAATTGAGTAATTTGACATAACAGAATATGATAGCAGGGCAGTGGAAGCAATAGAGAATTTAGGGTTTAGGGTTTAGCAAATAAAGAGAAATGGAAGCTTACGCTTTGAAGAGAAATGGAGCCACAATCAGTCACCAATGCAAAGAGTGGGGGGGAGCTGAAATCACAAACCAGAGAAGTCAGAGAAGAGGAGAAAAATAGGGAGATGGGGAGGGGGTTGTGCACGATGGGGAGAGAGAGAGGAAGAAGGGGGGTTTAACTTACCTTGATGGTGGCGTTGCGCTGGTGGCTTTGCCGACGCAAACAGTGGCCAGAGGAAGGAGGAGGGGTGGTGGCGGATATGGGGCAAAGGGAAAGAGGGAGGCAAAATGGGGAGAGGCGAATGGAAAGGGAGGAGGTGCAGAGTGGTGGTGGTTGCGTTGCGGTGGTGGCGACAGAGGAGGTGGTGGCCGGTGAGGGGCTGCTACGGCACTGCGTGTGAAGAGAGGAATAGAGGAAGAAAGGAAAAGACAAAAATGGGGGAAGAGAGGAAGGAAATCGCGATTTAGGGATTTTAGTTTTAGCGACCGAATAATTATGTTGCTAAATCGGTCACTAAAATGGTTAGTTTGAAATTTGAATTCATAATTTTATCAACCGATTTAAAATTCGGTCGCTAACACTCTCTATTTTTATTTTTTACGCGTCGTTTAGCGAGAGATTTAATATCGGTCGCAAAAGATAACTTAATTTTAACCATTGCATTTAACTCGGTCGCCATTTCGGTCGCTAAAAAGTCATAAATTTTTTACTTTTACTTTCCTTTATTTTGCGACCGAAATAGAGACCGATAACTCTGCTACGCTTTATTTCGGTCGCTATTTCGGTCGCAATATCAACTCTAATCAGTGTTTGATTTAAATCCTACAATCGGTCGCCATTTCGGTCGCAAACAGCAACCAACAAATTCGGTCGCTATTTTCGGTTGCTAAATAACCTTTTTTTTGTAGTGGTATGCATGCTTTGAACTTACTAGATATATTTTGTTTATGCATGTATGACATCTATTACATATATATTTGTGAATATTGTGTCTTTTCTCTCCACATATTATATGCTTTTTGATAATGCCAAAGGGGGAGAAAAGGTGTGCTTTTGTATTTATTTTGTAGGACTCTCTAAATCTACTCAGACGGAGTGTCATATATTCAGGGGAAGTTCAGCGAAAATAATGGTACACCTTATTCACAAGTTATCAAAACCTTATGATACAAAAGCAAAGCAAGAAGATTTTATTTTTCAATCAAAGGAGTTGTCATCATCAAAAAGAGGGAGATTGTAAATGATGATGAGATACAAGTCTCAAGCATGCTTTCGTGAGGAATATCTCCACCCATGCTCAAGAATGAAGATATGAAATGTGTTTTGATGATGATCATGTTGATTGAAAATGTTGTAATCGTTTTGATGTTTTATGTTTGCTTTTCTAGGGTTTTGATGTAGGTCACTAGTAACTTAGATTTATTAGATGGCTTAACAAAATTAAGAAGATAATAATGCTAAACCTAAAAATAGAAATCAATTAGAGCTATTATCAATGCCAAATGTTGGAAAATTATTTAAAGGTATAAGTAATCACATACATAGTTGTATATTGGTCTACTTTGAGGAAAACATGAAATTCCTTCAAGAGTATTCAAATACCAACTCATTTATGCCATTACAAATGCAATTTGGCAACTTTTGAAGGGAGTATTCGAATACCCCTGTGAGTATTCGAATACTACTCATCTTGTTAAGTTTGTTGGGTTCTGTTATAGGGAGTATTCGAATACCCTGTATGAGTATTCGAATACTCACCCAAAATTTCAGCAAACTTCAATTTTTTCAGCTCCAATTGAAGTCTATATAAAGGGCATGTGTTTAGGAGTTTTGGCAACGAAATAATATAAAAAAATATACTGTTATAATGCCAAAATAGCAAACAATCTATTCATCCTTTGTTACAAGTGATCTAGAAGCTACAAGCTTTGATGCACAAGTGTTTGTGCTAGGATTTTCTCTTCTACTCAATTTGTTTTCTGAGTTTTTGTATTGGGAATATGGATCCCAAGGTTCTCAAGGGTGAGGCATCTTTTGAGGGGCATAAATCTTTGTTGGCGAGGTATCCTTCAAAGTGGCCATTGGAGAAAAATCTTCGTTGGTGAGGTATCCTTCAAAGTAAGGGTGAGGCATCCTTTTTTAGGAAAAGTGTGGTATCTCTTGTGGTGATTGTTGGTGAGGTATCCAACAAGGTGTAAGGGTGAGGCATCCCTTAGTGAGTTATTGGTGTGGTATCCAACAAGGTTCTAGAGTGAGGTATCTCTTGAGAGTGTGGTTCTAGTGGGTGAGGTATCCTACTAGAGGAGAGTGACTTTTGTAAGGAGTGTGGTATCTCTTGTACAAACTTTGTCATAGTGAATTTCTCCAAGAGGATTCTTGGAGACTGGACGTAGGCCACTCAGGTTATGGGTCGAACCAGTAAAATACTTGTGTCACTTTCTCTATCCCTAATCTCTTTACTTTCTTGCAATCTTTATTATCGTATCCATGATTCTTTATAATCTATGCTTATGATACTATAGTGCATGATTGTTGTATGATACTATCTCTTAGCTTATACAATTGAATATCTTTCTTTAAGTGCATTCTTGAATTGGTATTGCAATTGTTTCTTGCTTGAGCTTCAAGAAAAGTTTACTATCTTGCTACTCCATTTGAAAAAGGGAACTTAAACATTGTTTTTCGAAAAGTTTTAAAATGGTCAATTCACCCCCTGTTGACTAAGAACCGTTTCCACATCTTACACAGTCACCGTTTTGAAAATTCTAAATGTCAATTTTTTTACTATCTGGCGATCGAATTAACGATTTATTAACGATCATTTTTAGCGTATGAAATCGGATCAGTCGCTACACCAAAGTTTTAGTACTTGGTGATGGATTTAGCGATCGATGTAATACCCTGAACTTCACCCTATGTTGATATGTGTTAGTTTTGGCATATTTATGTTGTTATGTGTTTGATATATTTGATATTTATGTATATGTGTATGTCAGAGGTAATTTAACCATTGGGAGGGTCTTATATAGTGAATTCTAGTCGTATGAAATTCACTCGGTTCAACCGAGCAGAAAATTCACATTTTGTATTTCTGAAGAATCCTCCCGGTCTAAAGTTTTGTGCCCGACCTAACGAGTCTAAGCCCGATATAACATTCCTGTGCTTGGCCTAACGACACTGACAATATTGCGTTTTGGGGCTTCTATTTCAGTTCAGTTGCACCCTAATTCATTTTAAACCTATAAACCATGACCTAAACCTTATTTTCCACGATTCTAACCTCATAAAACTTCCTCCCACTCTTCTCCTAGACTTTTCATTCCTTTCTCTCTAAAACTCTCTCGAGAAAAAGTTTTTGTTCATCGTTCTTCTTGTCCCTTGCCAGAAGAACATCGCTGCTGATATGCGCTCATCCGTGTCGACTTTCAACATCGTGATCTTTAGGTTTTGGGGTTTAAAGCAAGGTATTTTCATGTGGCCTTTTTCCTTTTGTTCTTCTCTTGAGTTTTCGCAATTAAGAATTGAATCAAGGTGTTTTGGTTGTCGTTCTTGAATTACTGATCAAGTGTTCGTGAGACAAGACCCAAATGGAACTTTTCTTCTATTCCTTTTTGAATTGCAATCTTCGTACCAGATATGGGGAGAAGGAATTAGTATAAAAATATAGGTTTTGTGGTATTGTAAGATAAGGGTTAACCCATGACCCTTTTGTATGCTATATGTCTTAATTCAATATATGATTGCCGATTATTGTTGTTGATGTATGAATAGAGATACCTGCCAGCGTGGTTTGCATGACTTATATAATGTATGATGAGAATCATTGATGAAGATGATTGTAAATCGTGATTAAATGTGTTAGTGCTTCAATGCCATGAAATGATGAACTACTATTGCTATTGAAACATGTTAATTAAAGACATAGGGATGTTAGTGTTGAACCTAAGACTAAAAATTAGTTGCCAGTGTTCATAAGACATAAAGATAGCAAAGATGGGTGAGGTTAATACTCAATGGAATAGTAAAGGACATTTAGGGATGATCTCGAGTATTTTAGGAGAACTTGTGAGGCTTCTTAGAGAAAATAGATGAGACAGTAACAGAGATAAAAAATAAGAGTGATAGTCCAATATACAATTAATGCTATAACCTTTAATAAATTTAATAAAGACAATTAATGATGCTGATGTTGGTTAAGACAATAACGATGATGTTATTGCACGTTAATGTTGTTAGACTTTGATGCCTATTGGTCAAAGTTGTTAAACCATTGAGAATGTGGTGTTGACGGAGGTGGTTGTTTATGATTGATTGTGCGTTAGCATTACGTGCATTCATACATGGAGTTGTTAGTTGGGGGAAGTTACAATGACAGGGGAGTTCGCCCGAGAGTATGGCGAACTTGCCGTCCGCGATGATCCATCAGAGAGTTAGGTGGGTCGAGTGCATCCGTGATGATTCATCTGAGAGTAAGGTGAATGGACTATCCAAGGGGTTCACCCATGGTTTAGTGGACTGTCGACGTTGGTTCTTGTTGGCCAACGTGGATATGTAACTCCAAAGTCGTCTTCCTGAGTTAGTTATGGATCCACATACATATGGGGTAGTGGAGTAGCACTACATTGCATAACTTGAATTATTTGATATGCTGTTATGAAATATGTTATGTTATGTTATAAATTGTTATAATGTGATATATTACAAGTTGTGTGAACATCTTGCTAACTATTCCATTATTGTTTATGTTCATACATAGAGTTTCTTACTCCCTATTATTGTTGTTTCTTTGCATGTACTTTGGTTTATGCAGAGGATGATGAGTATCTTGTTGAGGAGTGATCCCAAGGAGAACGCTTGCTCGTAGTTTAGGATCTTTATGTTTAGTCATTTTCTGATGTAATTTCGATATTGGTTACTAGCTCTGATTATGTGGTGTTGAGATTTGGTTTATGTTTTATGTTTCTTTTCCACAGTTGTTACGTATGATTTTTTTATGTTTGGTTCATGTGGTACCTGCTACCCTATGGTTTCAATTATTTTATTATCTATTTCATATGATTTATTTTATATTTATCGTATATGGGGTAGAGGGTGTCACAATCAATCCATTTGGTCATTAAATCTTAAATTCCTAAATTAGGCGTGCATCCCTTTCATTTTTTTCTCTCCCCTCTCAACTCTCACTCTCATCCTCTGCAACTTCGCCCCCCAACTCTGGCCCATGCTCGTCGTGTAGCTCCGTTGGGCATGCACCTCCTCTCTCTCTTTTTCCAATTTTTTTTTTATTTAAGGTTCGACCCTCACCATCTCTCTCAATCTTCTATTGCAGCCACAAACGTCCTCTGTCCTCCGCAAACTTGTTTGTCCTCCGCCCTCCATCTATTCCTGCCATCACTGTCAGGTATGCACTGTTCAACCACTGTTGGCCCTTTTCCTTTTGGGTTTTCATCGCCGGGTTTTCCTTTTCATAACCAACCACCACTGTCAGGTACCAGACATCCCTCCGGTCACTCCACTTGAGTGCCCTCCCTCTCTGATTCGATCTGTAAGTGGCCTTCTTCTTTGTAATTTTATTTTTATTTTTCTTTAATTTTATTTTCATTATTCTCTATAATTGATTGGGTGTGTTCTTGTGCATTCTCTGTAAGTAATTTTTTTTCCCTGTAAACTCTGAAAGTATGATTGTGTATCCTTGTGCATTCTCTTAAACAAAAGCAGGGTAACTGAAAGAAGGAAGGAGTGCAAAAACTTGCTGGCGCTTATACTTGCTGTGATTTTCAATTAGGCTAGCAAGTTATGGATTCTGATTTATAAAAATATATCATATTTTATTATTAATTATTACATATTTAAATCAATTGATTAATCAAAATCCATGACACAAAATTGTAGCATAATTTGTCGAAAGTTGATGTTCTCCCAGTGAGATACGCCTACCAATATGAAGTTTTCTTTATTCCTGCTCGTTCACTACCCATATACCTAATTATAAACAGTTCAACACACCATGCATATAAAGTGCATGTAACTGAACTCTTTAATTTTAACAAGATGATGGAATCCGATTCTGCATATCTAGCTCGCTGGTTAAAAAGATTTTACAAAGATATAGTTATATAAAAATGTATCCCTTCGAGAATGAATTGGCATGTCCGAATTAGGCACTTGATTCAGAGATAATAAAGCCATTAATACATGGATTGGTTTGTCAACGTGGTAGAACGCGTCAACAAATCATGATGCCCTTTAAAACATTTTAGAATTATGGAATATATGCCATTTAACAGTTGCAAATTATATTGGTCCTTCACTTTTTTTTTTCTTTGGGTGTTCCCAATCTAATCTTCACATGGTCCCACATCAGAAAATCTCTCGGTGGCGACAAATTAATAGACTCATGGTCATAGTCAAAATACTACAAGATAAGAATAACACCAATTCCATACTATTTTAAAATAAGATTATAATTAAGTTAAATAACTTAAAAAGCAATCCAAGGAGTTGGTCTAGTAAAACATAACAATGTTTCGTATTTGTCGGGTTGGAGGTTCGAGCCCCAATCTCCTAGAGGAAAAATAAATATAAATCCTTTTATAAATATTCATAGAATTCAAAGGTTTTTTCTTAGTTGTACTGGCACATTATCTTATCATCCTAATTTTCTTAATTAAAAAAAAAAACTTAAAAAGCATGAAACTGCTGGAGTGTGGCATGAGAGGAGCAAACAAATGAATGGCCCATCTCATTCCAAAAGATGAGGTGGGAAAACCATGAAGGAGGTGAGTCACCAACCTCAGATTCTTCTCCTTATTTTAAAGTAATTTTATTTCTAGTGCTTCTAGAAGCAACAAAAAACTAAGGTGGGAAGGTGAGCTCTACCAACCATGTCCATAAAAATTGACATGGCCGGCTCAAAATGACATAACTGTGTTGGATGCGATAGGAGGTTGGTTGGACTTTGAAAGTGACAAATATTTATTAAGATACCGATCATCGACAATATTATAATTAGATAAATGGATCATGTGTTACCGTGACCTCATACTACTCCATCCATATCTCCTTGTAAACGATTTTATTTTCACGAAACATTATCATATTGGTTTGTTCTTTATTTTCATATTCCATTTCCGATTTAATTATAATAAAAATTATTATAAAATTATCGTATTATTTTTATTATGGTTTCTGTTTTTAAAGACTTGTACAGGAAATAGTGAAAATAATTTTTTATTTGTTTTTACTGTTATCTGTACAAGTCTTTGAAAACATGAAACATGATGAAAATAATGTGATAGTTTTATAATGATTTTTGTTGTAATTATTTTTAAAAATAAGAAATGAAACGGAAAACAATGAACAAATCAATCAGGCCCATAGGATATGTTTGCTTTATTTCTGATCTCCTATTTCTATTTATATTTCATGTTTTTAAAAATAATTATAAAATTGTCATATTGTTTTTTTTTAATTTCCTGTTTTCAAAAATTTGTAAGAGAAATATTGAAAATAACTTTTTTCTTTTCACTATTTCCTGTACAGATCTTTAGAAATAGAAAATAAAATAAAAATAAAATGATAATTTTATAATTATTTCTGAAAATAAGAAACTCGAAACAAAACAAACAAGTACTTAACAACTCGGAACATACTCCACCCGTATGAAGATATGGTAATGAGACCACTCTAAAGGGCAAATCAATTTTATTCCTTGTTTACTTTCTTCTAATATAGGTCCCATTTGAATGACCTTTTTTTTAAAAAAAAAAGAACTTCCATGATCTAGAAATAAAAGTATAAGTTATTATTAGAAGCAAAAGCTATTTTTCGTTTGCATGAGTTTTAAAAAAAGTGTTTTTTTATGAGATTTATTACATGGACATTATTATCCTGTAAAATATCAGTTATCCTCAATCACTCTCTTCTATTACAGTTGCATTTCTTAGAAGTTATAGAAATTGTAACTTCTTAAAAAAATATCAAAACATGCTTTTTTCATCACTATTTTTTTTAAGTTCATTCAAACACCCATATTTTATTTAAAAACACTTATATTCTAATAAATAAATGTATTTTTGGAGGAAAAACTCATCCAAACGGGCTCATGATACTATATAATTCGCATTTTTTATGTTCATATATCTTAATTAATTAACATCAATAAACATCTGGTCAATTAAATAAGGATTGCATTTGAAATCCTTTCTAATGATGGTAATGGTGTATTTGGATGAGGGAATTTAAAAGGGTAATGTATTTTTAGAGGATAATTAAAATTCATCAATATAAATATAAAACATTTTATATTGATGGATTCTAATTACCCTCTAAAAATACATTACGCTCTTAAATTCTCCCCTCCAAACATACCTTAATTGTATATTTGAAACATATTTTGTAGTAAAGAATTTGGAGATCATGAAAAGAAAGAATTGTCATGTAGTTTGGTTTGGAACTTAATTTTAGCCAAGTTGTTAACTTTAAAGGCAAGTTCAATATTTTGTGCTTATATTTATGGAGAATGTTTATAAGTGTCTTCAGAGCATTATTTAAGGAACTAAAAAAAGAATATTTGTATGAAGAATTACGAGTTTAACATTTCGAAGAATATGATACTTAGTTTTCCAAAACAAAGTTTTCTTTTATGGATTATTTAACCAATATCCTTACAATATTTAATTTGATAATTTATTTTGCCAAGTGGGTGGAAGAATTGAAGGAAAGGGATACTATTGATGAGCACTACTGATCTCAACGACTCAACAATGGATGGTAGGGGAAGTTAGTTTCACATATCGAACTTGAATTGACAAGAGTAAGTGGAGGAAGTTGAGAAATGCTTCTAGAATCCTTTATTCACGAAACAAAATATGTAAAGTAATAATTAGAAAAAAGTCGTTAGAATACAGTGGAATGCTATAAAAACTTGGGGCAAACAAATCAGCAAAGATAAGGGTGAGTTTTGGGTTTGTACTGAAGAAAAAGTTTGGTGTGCTTTGCTTGATTTTAAATTTCTCAATCAATGAATTGGCACGAAGCTTTTGCTGTGGTAGGTCTTTGACAGTCCTTTTTTTTTTGTCGTTTGGTATCTGCCTTTTTCTCTCTTCTCAAAATTGATTTACTGAGGCTACGCAAATTACCATTTGGTCCCTGCATTATGCATCATTTATTGGAAGATGGTGCGGGCTTTATGGCGCCGTTCAACTTATCTAACGACGATTGCTCCTTTAACAGACAAATTAGAAAGAGTCAAACACAATAATGCATCTTTTCATTCATAATGCACTATAGCTCAACAGGAAAAACAAAAAACTCCCCGTCCATAAATTCAAGACATTAATTTTGATATATTATCATGATAAAGTTTTTTATATTCTCGATGAATTATAAATTATTTTATATATAATTTTTGAGATAATTATGATAAATAGGGATACAAATATGTCATGTCAAACCAAACATTGAGTTGAATATAGGTGAAACCTATTTAAAATATATATGGCCTAAACATAAACTATTATTTGATATATATAATTTTTTAAGATCTTGACTTAGCCATTTTAGAAGATTGATCTAACCTAAACTAAAAACTCAATTAAAAGGCTTATTTCGCATTAAGTCCTTTAATTAGACTAATAGGCATATCTCTAAGTAGGTTAATAGGCTAACAGACTAATAGATATGTCTTTAAAAATAATATATTATTATAAATGCAATATTTTAAAGAAAACATTAGCTGAAAAGTAAAACATATTTATAAACTTACAAAGTGTAATAAAGAAACTCACATTTTATGATATTCTGGGTGCAATTTTAATTTAAGATTTAATAAATATGTATTGTCATTATATTGACAATTAATCATAAATTGTATATCATTAAAAATATTTAACCATAAATACTATTAAAAAAAACATTGTTTACCAACGGACAAAAGTCGTCACTAAGGTCAAAAAACCATCGGTAATGACGTGTTACCAAAGGACTTCCGACTTCTCCAAATCTGTCAGTAACTGGCTCGTCGATAACAGTTACTGACGTATTTGGGTGTTTCGTCGGTAATTACCGACGGAAATTCTTTTGGTAATTACCATGGTAGGCTGTCCATTTACCGACGGAAAAAGCCGTCGGTAACTTTGTTTGTAACTTACTGACGGCTTCTTCCGTCAATAATAGGGTACCCAACACATCGACGACTTAGTCTGTCAGAAATTAGTTTGTAGATTACTGAGGGACCAGTCCATCGCTAAATTCATTTTATTTTTTAATTAATAAAATTTTTTATTTTATTAAATAAATTTAAATTAAAATTAAAATAAAACTTAAATTTTAGTTTTAATTTTAATTTTAATTTTAATTTTAATTAAAATTGAAATTGAAATTAAAATAAATAAAATCATATATAAAAAATGCAATATATAAATAATATCAAAATTATCCGTATAATGTAAATAAATCAGTGCAAAACCCTAGAAATATCTAAATTAACTATCCTAATAATCAGTGTAATAGTCATCGTCCTTGTTGGGGGAGTCAAGATCATCATCCAGTCGCGGAGGACCATCCCATTGCGGACCGAGACGAAGTATCACCATCCTCTCTTCCGCTCAGTACGTCGAGTAGTAGTAGGTCGACTGTATGGAGCATCCCCTGCAGAACGGTGCGCTTATTAGGTGGGAGCATGTCGAGCACACCAACGACCACCTACTGGACTGCCTCCACCTGGTGCCTCATATGCTCGTTCTCCTCCCTCCGCTAATGCACATCATGTCTCAGCTGCTGCACCTCCTCGGTGTCCTGTGAGTTAGAAGATACACCCTTCTGATGTGTCAAGCTCGGACCCCTTTGATGGTAGGTACGAGCTAGGCTCCCAGTACCGTAAATACGCCCCTTCAATGTTATAATATGATGTAATTTTGAATTTAGAAATTTTTGCCCTAAGTATATGGTTTAAATATTCAATCATTTTATTTATATACGTTAATAATAGTTATTTAAATGTTATTCTTGCTATACTTATATTTTTTATTTTATTGTTTAAAGTCTTATGAGTTTTTTTTTAATAAGCTTAAGTCTCATGAGACTTAACTAACATCTGTTATAAGTGCTAAGGCTATTTTTGGATTGATGGAAAGTAATGGAATGAAGTGGAATGAAATATAATGAAATGGAGTGGAATGGAATGAAATAAAACTTGGTTCCATTGTTTGGATATTTTATGATGGAATGGAATAAAGTTGTCACTCCATTGTTTGGAAGGTGGACCGAATGGAATGAGTTATAATTTTTTTATTCCAATAATACCCTTCCTTTAACAATGTGAACAAGATAAAGGGAACATTACATTAAATCCTCTTCCTGTATCTTTCCGTCAACATGTGTGTCTCGTGTGATGCTCCTGCTCCAATTCATTCCTTTCATAGTCATTTCCATTATTTCTTTTTGTTTATGCTTTTCTTCCACGCTAATGATCTAGCATTATTAAAACTAAAAAAAACCTAATATTTGTTAAAAAAAACTTGTTAACTATCAGTATCAGAATGCCTTACAACATTTTCGATTAATTCATTAAATTATTATTTATATAATAATTATTTAAACAAATGAAAAATCAAAATCGGTTTATAAATTAAATGGATGTATTATTTGATAGTTAAAGATAAATTTATAAATATGATTATTAATTTATGAAATCTATTATAAAATATCAATGCAAAAGCACATGTCTCAACTTCACTTATTATAGAGAAATATATTATCTTACTTTAATATAAAATGCCTGAAATTAAAAAACACGAAAAAGAGTAAATCAAATCATGTAAAGAAAATAATGTCTAACTTTCTGTAAGTAAAGTTTCACTTGTAAAAAAATAGCCAGAATGTTTGTTACGACATTGTTCGTGGGTCATAAATAGTGCCAAATCCCATTTCATTGCTCTGTTGCTTCTTTGTCTTCATCGCAACGCAAGCGAAATGATAGTATAACAGTGGAAGAAGCTGAAGTATACACATAAGGAGAAAACAGTGGGAAAATGGAAAAAGAGGTGAAGAGGTCAGAAAAATATATTGGGTAAGGATAAGACCGTAAATTAATAATTTTATAAAGCATCTAATCTTCCATTCCATCACATTCCGCCCAAATCGGAGGGGGAAAATTGAGTATAAGTGATGGAATAGGATGGAATGAATTCCATTGAGTTCTATTCCATTACATCCTTTTTTACACAATCCAAACAATGGAACATCATTCCATTCCATCCCATCCCCCTCCATTCCATCCCCTTCCATCAATCTAACCATACCCTAAGACAGCTTAGCAATATTACGCTTATGGTTTAATAATTTATTTATTTAAATAATTTAATTTTGCAACCGTTTTATTCAATTACTTAAATATTGATTATTTGTTTAGATATTAATTATTTTTTATACATAATATTTTTTTTCATTTTTTATAAGTGCTATGATAAATTATATATTATTGTTTAATTGTGATTATTAACTAAATAATTATTTTTTGTAGTTTAATTGTTTATTTATTATTATTATTTTGATACTATTATTCATTTATTATTTGATTGTGATTGTTTAATTTTATTTAATTAAATAAATATTAATTAGTTTTAACAATATTATTTAATATTCTCAAGCGCTCCTTGAAGACCATCGATGCCGATACATGCGTGTCTCGCAAACCACATCAACGAGGCGTAAACATTTTATCTAAAGTGTTAATTTAAGTAATGTATGAAAATTATTTAATTAATAATTAAAGGTGAATTTTACACTACTAACAATTAAAAATACAATCAAATTCAAAAAAAATTAAAAAGGTATATTCAATCTCAGTTCATCTTCATCTGATCCTTCATCACTGTCTAAAGTTCCAGCATCGTCCGAAATTTCAACAGCTTTGAGAGCTTTCGCTTTATTTGCCTTTAGGGCAATAGACTTTCCTTTTCTGGAGTTGTCTTCTTCATTCAATTCAAGTTCATGAACCTTGAGAGATCCAAGAAGCTCTTCTAGAGAAAGTGTATTCAAGTTCTTAGCTTCCTGGATGGCAATAACCTTGGGTCTCCATTGTTTGGATAGACTTCTCAGGATTTTTCTAACATGGTCTCTATTTTCATAAGTTTTTCCAAGAGATCTGAGACTGTTGGTAATAGTTTGAAATCTTCCAAACATCCGATCTATTGTTTCATGATCAGCCATTTTAAATAGTTCATACTGGTGAACCAGCATGCTTATCTTTGATTCCTTTACTTGAGATGACCTTTCATGAGCTAGGGAAAGAGTATCCCATATTTCCTTAGCAAGATGTGCAGCTTTGGACCTTATCATGCTCGGATCCGGTAATAACACACATGAGATAGTGCTTAGCTTTTAGATTGAGCTGATGTTGATTTTTCCGCTCTTGAGTCTATTGGGCTCTAGGGACAGCAGCACTCGACTTCACCTCTTGGCTCTTTTTGCGGTTTCAATAAGCTCTCAAATATCTACGTTCTGTGCATCCAAGAAGGCCATCATCCTCTTCTTCCAGTAATCATAATTGGTTCCATCAAAGAGAAGAGGTCTGTTGATAGCTTGTCCTTCTGCATCCATGGTTGTTGGATCGTACACCCTTAGCACTTGTTAGATGCTCAACGCTTTCGAGGCTGAGCTCTGATACCAACTGAAGTTGACATAGACAAACACAAGAAGGGGGATTGAATTGTGTTTGTTAATAATTTTCTAAAACAACATTTTCCAAAACTTATGTTCTCGCACAAGGAAAATAAGGCAGATGCACACACAAAAAGACCTTTTAAAAGCTTAACAAAATCAAGTTCAAATCCCCACAGTCAATATAAACAAATAAAACTGAAGAGATAAGGGACTAGAAGATTCACGCAAGTGTTTTATCCTGGTTCACTCTCTTCTAACCAAGAGCTACATCCAGCCCCTTCGACTAGAAGGTTTTACTCCACTATTTCTTCAAATAGATTACAACAAGTATTCAACACCTCTCCAGGCTACAAGTATTCCTTTCTTACCAAGCCTCTTCAGGCTCTAACTCTAACAAAGAGATTGTACGCTTTTGATTTTCTAACTCACTATGTGTGAGGATATGAAGGTTTAAGATCGGTTGAATATTACAACAATATTCAAGATAAAGAATTACAGACTTTTGCTCTTGAAAGAATAAAGGAATGATAGCTTGTAGATTGGCCAAAAGTTCAGCTCACAAAAGTTGTTCTTCAGTGGTTGAGGTCTTCTATTTATAGTGACCTTTTTCTTCACTTGAAAATCTTCAACAGTTGTTTTGAATATTCCCGTTTAGAGATAAAGGTGACATGATACAGAGCGTTTTGCATTTCCTCATTGTACTACATTGCTTTTTGTATTTCCTCGATGATACTATGTTTCTCTTATAAAGAAACAAGCCATTAAAACATATAAATCAAATAGGAAGGACCCATATTCATTTGAAATAAATATCAATAATTTGAAATAAATATTTCTTTGTGGTCGGGGTAGCATTTACTTAGCTGGACGGAGCATATGAAAACTTATAAGAAAAAGAACTCGTCTACTTAAAATTTGCGTCTACACGCTCATGGGTAAAACCAAGTCTATGGACTTGCAGTTTTCTTTTCGCTCGTCTCCTGACGTGGCATATCCTCTCGTCTATCATCAAGTCTTTGCACTTGCTATATTTTCAGTGAGTTATTTTTTATCTCTGTCTACTGACGTGGCATTTAATCTCGTCTACTCATTTAAACTAAAGTTCTCGTCTACTGAGAGAATTTTATTAACAGTCCACTCAAATATAATAAATAAAAAAATATACCAAACGTTTTGAGCAGCTCGTCTATATGAATGGACGTGGATTCACAATCTAAGTCCAAGCAGATATATGGAAACTTATTCAAGGTTTCCATAACTTAATATTCTTAATATTCCTGCAAGACTAGATAAAGCATGTTAGATCTCAACTAAAACTTTGCCATTCAAATTTAATCCTTTTTGTTAACATCAAAACTCAGAGATTATTAATTCAAATCACTTTGGTTCCAACAAGTTACCATATGGATTCATTTCATACGTAGAAAGTCCAAGCCTAAGGTTTCTTGGCTCATTGGCGAAATCCGGAAACAAATTATCGATGTTCTTCCATTGCACAGAATCAGTCGGATGGCGAACCTGTCCATCACGTTTCCTCTCATCATCATGCCATCTAAGGTTCTTTGCGTCTTTTACATTAGCAAACAATCGCTTGAACCTTGGAATTATTGGAAGATACTACAACACCTTCGCAGGAGGACCCTTTTTTTCACATCACAACTCGAATCATCAAGATCATCACCATCATCACAATCCTTCACTTTTTAGCGTGATAACCCACACTTGGGGCAATCGTACATCTTTTCATAATCACCCGTGTACAATATGCATTCATTGGGGCATGCGTGTATCTTCTTATACTCCATACCCATTGGACACAATACCTTCTTCGCCTAATAGTTATGGTCAGGCAATGTGTTGCCCTCTGGAAGCAAGTCTTTCAACAATTCAAGCAATCAGTGAAGCTTTTATCAATCCAACCATTTCTCGCCTTCACACAAACCAATTTTAACCCCGCCGACAACCGTGTATGAGTAGTACACCCGGATACAAAGTCTTATCCGCATCACTGTACAATCTTTCATACACACGTGCTCTTTGAAAAGATTCTTGTCCAATATCACGGATCATATCCTCTATTCGATCATCCTCCATATCTACGTCAGCATCCTCACATTGAGAGACACTTGGCTTATTCTTTAACAACACATCACCATGCCATATCCATTTTGTATAATTCAAGTAAATCCCAAAACAAATCAGATGAGTACGTATATCCTTGACCGCACATTTCCTTGTATTCAAACATTTGACACAAGGACAACAGAACATTCCTTTACTATTAGGAACGTTCTTTGGAGTAAATTCTATAAACTCTTCCACTCCCTTCAGATACTCATCACTTGTGCGTTTACAAACCATCCAACTCTGATCGATAGCTAGATAGGTTTTGTAGATATACACACATATATCCAATGTAAGCACAATTGAGGAGATTGGAAAAGTGCACTAGTATTTGAAAACCTAACAACCATATATATCTTAATTGAGTAATTGGCTAAAACATCATCCAAATATATCTTAATCATCATTTCAATGCCAACAATAAGCCTATTAACGAGTAAACTAGAAATCAAACCCCAACAAAAAACTATACCCATGTGGACCTGAAATGGACATGATATATCCTCATAACAAGTGTTTCCAATGACTTGCCTACTTTCTAAGAAACCAGAGACAATATTCATCATCATTACAAAGTGGTACCCCCAATATGTACAAAGTTCCCAGCAACACAATTAGACAAATCAAGTAACACAACCCCAAAATCTAAAGATCCCAAAACAGAAACAATAACAGTAACAGAAACTGAATTCCCTAAAAAGAAGACCACCAGTGACAAGTTCACTAATCTCAACCAAACTCATGAATAAAAGTGTAGGAAATATGTGTACCTTTTAAAGAGGGTAGTGCTGAATCTGTGCACCAGAGACCCTGAACTGTGATGGGTATCTGTGGTTTTCCCATAGTAAGTGGAGAAATTGCAATCAACAACAGGAATATTTTAAAACACTAACCAAAACTGAAACTGAAACTTTGAGGGTTTAGGCATTACCTGTGTTCACAGAGAAGATAGGGAGAGAGTTAAGGCTCGGTGATGGTGCTACCGGGGTGGCGGTGCGATGTCTCGGTGGCGGTTGCTGAGAGTGAGAGGGACGGAGAGAGTTAAGGGGCGAAATGTTTAGAAAGAGTGTGACGTTGAGAGAGAGAGAGAGAAAGAGTTAGGGCAGAGAAGTTGTACCTCACGGTGGTGGTGGAGAGGAGATCACTAGAAAGAGTTAGGGAAGAGAAGGTGGTGAGAACTGGGAACAGAGGTAGAGAGTGAAAGTGGAAGAAGGGAATGCACGCGGGTATAACGTATACTTACTAAAAAAAATTAAAATCACCTTTAACGTTTGTTTTTTAAACAACAGACGTTAAAGTTCATCTTTTACGTCTGTTGTCTAAATAACAAACGTTAAAGATGAACTTTTAACATCTGTTGTTAAATAACAGATGTAAAAGGTGATTTAAATGAACCTGATAATTATGGTTCTGTCACTGCCTCCTTTTTAACGTCTACTTTCTGTTTAACAGACGCTAAAAGTAATTTTAAAAAAATTTATGTTTATTCATTTCTGCATGTTTATACAACTGTTCATTTATTACTTTATTTGACTTCCAACTTCCCATGCACCTTGTAACTTAATGAACAATTAATTTTTAAGGAAGTTACCACACAAATAGCTTCCTTTATAAATAGCTTCCCTTCATATGACCAAAATATGGCTCACCATAAAGGCATCACCCCTTTTCGTTTTCTGCTTCAAAATATGGCTCTGCCGAGGAGATTATTATTCTTTCTTCCTATTCCTAGACTCATAGGTTTTTGTCTTAATGGTCAAACAACTTCTGAGGTTGTTTAAATCACATAACATGGGTGATAAGGTTGAGTAAACCACATAATGTGAGTTGCTCACCTTATCACCCTTCCGGAGAATCGGCTGCTAGAGGGCAAATGTTTGCAAAACCTCAACTTTGTCAATAAGTGACTGTCTTGGAAATCTCTGGAACCATTGCTGAAACAAATCGAGTGCACCCTCTCTGGAAAACTCAGTCGCTCGACTCGTCTCTTGCTCACCCTCGACATGTGAAGGGAACGAAGCCTCAACAAATGTTTAGGCTAGGCATAAACCATTTCAATGTATAACTTTGGGATTTTAAATCTTTGAATGTATCTTGTAACTTGTATTTGCCAAATCACTTCAATGAGATCCGGTTTGGGTTATTGATTCAACTTAGTTTTATTTCGCACATATTTTATATTTCAATTTAGGAACATAGCAAAATCAGAACAGATCGAACAGAAACTTTAGCAAATCAGATCTTAATCAGCATTATAATAACCCAATAAGTTCCTAATGTTAACATAACAGTAACACAAAACACAAAAGCAAGTGAAACTGAAACTGAAACTTTGAGGAAGGCAATGCGCAAGGGTATACTAACTAAAAGAATTAGTAAAATCACCTTTAACATCTGTTGTTAAAACAACGGACGCTAAAGTTCATATTAAACGTCTGTTACTTATTAACAGACGTTTAATATGTACTTTTAACGTCTATTTTTTAAACAATAGACGTTAAAAGTGACGCTCATCACTTATAACATCTGTTGTTTAAAAAAATGACATAAAAGATAATTTAAATGAACCTCATATTTACGGTTCTGCTACCGCCTCCTTTTTAACCTCCACTTCTTTATAAACAAACGTTATATCTGATCGTTTATTTCATATTTTCCAATAATGAAGCCTCTTCAGGCTTTACAGGAGAATGAATGTTTTGAAGCAACAACTTCAATCAACAAAAAACAATGAATCAACCAGAATACACTCATAGAGTGAATATGAATAACAGTGGTTGTGACTGCTTAAATACACAACACACTTCTCTAAGAGATTTCCACTTGTGAAGTTAAGAGAAGAATGCACGTAAGAGAGAGATGATAGATATCATAGTATTTCTTGCTTGTGTATTTCTTCAGAGTAGCGTTTCCTCGTGTTTTTGTCTTTGTATGTGTCTTGTCTATGCGTGTGTATATGTGTATATTGAACAGCTTCACAAGTCTTCTTTAAATAGACTTCTCTCTGAAATAGATCTGTTGGAGAGATATGTATATTTAATTGTTGGTATTACTCTTGATGTGAATTTATTATGTCTATAGCGTGCGTGTTAATGCTGGATATTTGATTATGCTCGTTATTGTTTATAATGATTTTTTTTGGATAAATTTTACTTATTTCATATGAATTAATTTTGCAAAATTCGCGGATATAATGGTTGATTTTCAAAACACCGCCCCTACTAAAAATAGCAAATTTGCAAAATTGTTTTAGAACTATGTTTTACTCACTAAGATTATATCTCATTAGTGGTGTAATTATTTTTAGGGCACATAGACGATGTAGTATCGACAAATGACTTGGAGCATTGAAGACTTGAGTATTAGATTTATTTTATTTTTGGTTATATTAGATGCCTAAATTTTGAGGGTAAGACCTTGCGCTAGAGTTGTATGAATTTTTATTTAATTATTATTATGATGCAGCTAATAGGCATTCCATTTGCGACGGCTTGAGCCGTCGCTATTCCGTTTAATATGCAAGTTTGCGACGATCGGGCTGTCGCTAATGTAACTTACAGTTTGCGACGGTTCTGGTCGTCAGTAAAGGATCACGTTTGAGACGGCCTGGCCGTCGCTTATAGGCATTCACGTTTGTTTGCGACGGCTTGGGCCGTTGCTTTTCCGTCACAAGATTTTAATAAAAGCTCAACCTGCCCCACTTTTCCTTCTTCAACCTACAACCTTCCTCTTCTCCCAAAACCCTCACGCCACTCAGCAGCACGTCACTGTCGTCGCACCGCAATCCTCTTCCCCCTTCTTGTCATTCCCTCTTCCCCACTCACATCCGGCCTCCCTTTTCCTTTTCTCCTTCTCCTTCCCTCTTCCCATCCCACCGCTGCCTGCTGCCACCACCGTCCGACCAGTCACCGCATGCCGTGGTGAGTTCACCCGTGACAACAACACAAGACAACAACACTATACCAAGTAGAGCGCAAGATGTTCCGACCAGCAAGATGGAGAAGTGATAAGTTCAAAGTCAAAGCTATTTTCAAACTCCCCTTCCATGTTACTCAGGTAGCTATTTTATAATAATGATCAATTTTGGGCACATTTTAAATTTTAATTAAAAAAGGTATAATTTTTTAGCCCTTATTAATCATATGGGGTGAAGTCAGAATTTTGTGGAATGCAAAATGGGTAATGGTGAAAGCCTTAAAGTTGAGATTTTTTAATTTGTAATGCAATTTATTTCGATGATCTTGTAACTGGGGTGGAGGCTTTGATGCTGTCTATAGTTCCAGGGGACATTGGAAAACTAAGTACGAGATTAGAGAAAGTTGTGGTTCATGGTGGAGTTTGTAAATGGGAGAATCCTGTTTATGAAACAATCAAGCTTGTTCAGGAGCCTAAGACTGGGAAATTCAATGAGAGAATATATAATTTTGTGGTTTCAACGGTATTTTTTTTTCTCTTTCAATCATTAACTGTGTTAGATTAAGTAGTTGGTTTATGTCATAATGTGATCTTGATTATGGGTTATTTTTCTTTGTAGGGATTATCAAAAGCTAGCTTCATTGGGGATGTTTCAAAAGAGTTTGTCTTAACTATTTTTGGTGATTGGGTTTCTTCTTGTTAAATAACATTTGCAGAGAGGAAGAGGAATGTGAAGATGCCAAGCTAAAACCCCATGATAGGAGACAAAAAAATTAAGTAATTAAGACAAAAAAACTCAAGTTTATATTAATTATGAATTTTATATTAAATATTAATTAAAAATAACTCATATTTTAAATAATTAATTAATAAAAAATTAATTTATTAAATTATTAAGTTTTAAACAAAATATGTATTGCAGTTTACGACGGCCTGACCGTCGCTAACTTCTGGTTATTTCCGACGGCTTGACCGTCGCTAATGTCTGATGCTTTGTGAATTTGCGACGACCAATTAATAAAAACCGTCATAAATGGTTTGCGACGACCCTTTATGTGACGGATTGTTGGCCGTCGCAAATCCGTCACAAACACGTGTTTTGTGATGGCTTTGGGCTATTTGCGACGGGACAATCGTCAGTAAAAATGACCAAAATATTATCGATGGTTAAGCCATCGGTAATGGTATACAGTTGTTGGTAATATAAAATTTTCTTGTAGTGACATTAGTGGCATATGACCAAAACATGAATGAAAATGTCATTACCCTGATCAAATGGAAAACAACAATTTATTTCTCTGAACTATAGGTCGTGTGCAATTTGGTTCCTAACCGTGGACTGATTTATATGTATTTTAGGGGGCCTAAGCCCCCTGCAGTCAATGAGCTAGTTGTTAGGACGACGGTCTTGAAAAGAGCTTTCCGTGCATATGTCAAAAATTTCACCTAGATCATAACTTACGGCCATTCAAAGATTTATCACCTGTTTGGGATTCTGGCGACTGACCAATACAAAAAGCCATCAATAGCTCACACTCGATGCGTGCTGAACCATGATGCTGGGTGCAGGTGTCGAGGGATTAGGTACACTTTGGGTGGCAAAATTACGTGTGTTTTGATAAATTACTAATGTAATTAACGTTTTGGAACAAATAATTATAAATATTTTGGATGAAATTTGATCAATATATATTTATTAGATGTATTTAAATTTTTATATATAGTTGGTCCCCTATCATCTAAATCTGGCTCCATCCATGTCCTAACGTATGCAAAAACATGTATTCTGGAATGTAAGGGCTGTTTTTTATTTGGTGACGGTATAAGGGCATTTTCATCAAAAAAAAAAAAAATTGGTCACACATGCCACTGATCAAGTATCAACTTCTGCTAGTATTTGACAAAAACATAAATAATAACGGGTCAATTTGCATATTTTATAAACGTTAAAAGTAGAAACACACATATTTTAAATATTAGGAACTATATGTCGCATGTAATCTATAATTCAGGAGACCAAACTATGTTATTCATCTAATTCATACAATGCCTCAAAAAAATTTTAATTCATACAATAATATTTTTAAATAAGTCGATGAATAATGTGGGAATGTTATATTTTGATATCAATCTCTTAAATGAGATGCATAAACATTTAACCTCTACTCCTCTCGTGATGTGGTATGTGTCCCTTTCTAAATTAGCTAAAATTTAAAATTGTTGGACAACAAGACGGACAGCAGTACTATTTATTCATTGAAAGGAGAACTTTGAAAAATAATTTAGATATGGGACACTCCATGACTCCAAAGAAGAGGAATTATATTTTAAAAAAAAAAAAGTATTGTTACACCACATATTTATTTATCTATTGATCACACAAGTTTAATTTAGAGGATGAAAGTATGAATAGAAAAAGGAAAAGGCCTAGAGATGCAAATAAAAAGAGAGGGAGGGAGGGAGTAGCAAAAAGGGCGTTGAGAGAGAAACATGAAAAGTAGAGCTACCTAACCAAATCCAGCACTAACTTAATTGTAACCACTCGTCTTTCTCACCAACTCGGTCAAATGCTCTTTCTTGCATTACTTGCTGAGAGAAAGAAGGTCCCCGAGTCAATTGCACCTCTTCCTTCTCTCCACCACCTCCCATTCATTTATATTCCCTTCTACCCTCTCTCTTTTCTCCTTCAACTACTTTTTCCAGGTTCCCCTTCCTTCTTATATATCATCCCCCACACAAATCTCACACTCCCTCTCTCTTTCTTCCTCTTGTGTGAGCAAAGAAAAGAAAACATAACATGGGTAGATCTCCTTGTTGTGAGAAAGAGCACACAAACAAAGGTGCTTGGACCAAAGAAGAAGATGAGCGCCTCATCAACTACATCAAGATTCATGGTGAAGGCTGTTGGAGATCTCTTCCCAAAGCTGCTGGTAATTGTTTAATTACTTTCCTTTATCTTATTTTCTACCTAAAACAAATAAATTAAATGTAACTTATTATAACTTCCTAGTTCATATAGATATTGAAAGAGCTTATTTCTAATAGTCTTATTATTATTATTATTAATTATAGGCTTGCTTAGATGTGGCAAGAGTTGTAGACTCAGGTGGATAAATTACCTGAGACCTGATCTCAAGAGAGGAAACTTCACTGAAGAAGAAGATGAGCTTATCATTAATCTCCACAGCTTACTTGGAAACAAGTATGAACACACAACTCCCCTTTTCTCATTTTATACATCTTTCAAGTGTCACACCATATATATATATAGTTAAACAATAACAAAAAAAAAGATTTGATTTGTCCCCTTTTTCTAATGAGAAAATTTGGAATGGCTTTTATGATTTTTCAGATGGTCTCTAATAGCTGCAAGGTTACCTGGAAGAACCGATAATGAGATCAAGAACTATTGGAACACCCACATCAAGAGAAAACTCTATAGCCGCGGAATCGACCCACAAACCCATCGACCACTCAACGCCGCCGCGGCTACTTCAGCCACCACCACCGTCGCCGCCACCGCCACCACAGTTTCACCTGCTAATACTGTACTCATCACAACCAACAAGAAAATGAACAACAACGATAGCATTAGCAGCAACAACATTAACAACAACAACAATTTTCAGTTGGTGAGTGGCTATGTCAATAGTACAAAGATTGGAACCGACTTGGTTGGAACTGAAGATTCAAATAGCAGCAGTGGCGTTACCACAGAGGAACAAGTCTATCATCATCATCATCAACAACAACAACAACAACAAATCAACTTGGACCTTTCTATTGGTCTTCCCTCTCATCAGCCCATTAATAAAATTTCTTCTTCTATGAATCAAGAACACAACAAGGTGAAACAAGAACCACAAGTTTTGTACCAGTGGTATAATGGGAACAACGTTAGTACTAGTCAAGGTGTGTGCCTATGTTATGGTCTAGGGTTTCAAAGCAACCAAGCATGTAGCTGCAAAGCCATGGGTGGTACTGCCACTGCTACAACTGCCACAGATAATGATCTGTATAGATTTTACCGACCCATGAGTTTTTAGAGTGCCATACAAGTTAGAGTTAATTATTTATTTTGGATATGGCGGTTATGTGTAAGGTTGTGACTGCTCTTGGTTAACATGGAAATAGTTTTAGAATTCCAAAATTTTGAGAAATTTTCGGATTAATTTTTTGTTTCAACCTTGAAATTTTCATTTTATTGTTAATCTTTTTTTTTATAATATTAAATTGAATTCTTAAACATGAAGTTAGAATATTCAAATAGTAATTTTAAGGACAAAACTTACGTCATATGATCATATCATTGTTTTTTTTTTTTTTTGAAAGAATGATCATATCATTGTTATCGAGTTCTGATTTGTGTAACTTTATGAATTAAAAATTAATGTTTTTAGATATCATAACTACACATATTATATACAACTATATATAAATAAGGTTTCCTTCAAAAGAGGTTGAATATAAAAGGGTGTCTTTATTCTTCGTTGGTTAAAAATGGATTGAATTAATTAACCTCGATACATAGTAATTAAAGGTGAATAAAATGTAACTTAAATACTGTCAAATAAAAATATAAGTAATTTAGGCTTAAATCTAACATCTATTATTATCTATTATAATATTACATTGGAATAGACAATGTTAGATTGCTTTCTATTCTTTGTTAAGATTGATTATTACGTGATTTAAGATTGCTATCGGCTTATAGCCATTAATTAAACTCGTAACCAGTTATCATTGGGTAAAATTGAAATTGAATATTCGTAGCGTACTATACTCTGGTGGGTCAGTAAATGAGTTGTTAGAAAATAACTATGTTTGGTAAATTACAGTAAGTTTGAGATATGCACAAGCTCAACACTGACTAGACCAGTGGCAGTGACAGTGGTCACTGGTCAAGCAAGTAGCAAAGCCCTAAATCCGATTGATTTTTGAGCGTTTCGGTAGGAGCAGCTTTTGAATGCAAACCTACCCTTTACTGTGTCACAGGAAGAAGACAATATGGGAACACTCAACTACTTGACAAAGTTTCTTATACGAGCGGAATTCTACTGTACTATTTTTCTTTTTAAGGAATATAATATAGATTAAAGTAGTTAAAGTAATATGACATTCATTAATAATTTGATATATATGCTATTATTTTAATAACTAAAAAAAAAAATAATATTGATGTTGATTTGTCAAAATATTATTGAATGTTTGTGTAAATGTTTTTTTACATTGATAATATATAGAAAGTAAACTCATATAATATTTAGAGTGAGTTGTTAATTATTTTATTAGTATTTGATTGGATTTAGTGAGTATATTTAGACCCTTTTTTATTGATTATCAATTATTTTTAAATATTTATCATAAAAAATAATATTCAATAAATACTTAATTACTTTTAATAATAATAATAATGAATATGAAAACCTACGCTTTTTTTTTTTGACACAAACCTACGCATCTGTTACCCTTAAAATTCCCTTATCATTGATATATGCTACTGGTGTTTTTTTTTTTTTTTTTTATGAGTATACTTTTTTTTTATTTATGAATTGCTACCGGTGATTTGCTAAAGGCCAATGCTTGACTATTTTTAAATGAGTAGCTGGCCAGCACCTCTAGTCTCTACTCTCTGCCCTTTCTTGGTGTACGTTATGTATGTTTTTGAATTTACCAGGTCTGTAAAGTACTAAAGTAATAACATACCATAACTTCAAACTTCAAATTTGATGTTGTTGGTGGTAACAATTAATTGCAACATAATTTTGTTTTGAGATTGGGTGTTGACCAAACTATATATACGAGTAAGGATATTGATTAAACAATATGAAAAAAAAGAAGAGTCAAGTTTTCATGAAAAAAATCAAATCACCTTTCAAAATAACAAATATATTTCTTCATAAATACTTGTTTTTTCTTGATTCGGTAATCAATATCCTAAATGTAATAATGTTTTAAAATTTGAAATGACGAGATATTCGGGTCATGATTCAATTGGTTTAGGATTAAACCGGATGACTAATAAATTAATTAATAAATAAAATATTAAATTGGGGGAAAAAGTAAAAAAATAAATAAACAAATAAAATTCATTTCAAATGCTTCAATCCAGTCAAGTTGATGGTTCAAAGTGATTAAACCTCCGTTCAATTCGGTTCATCCGATTTTTGGACGGTTCAATTAGATCATGGTTTAAAAGGGTTGAACCGAACCGTCAAAATGACCGGTTCTCGGTTGAACCGTCCGATTCGGTCCTGTTTTTAAAATATTGCCTAATTAAACGCAGTAGTTAGCATTTGAGGTAGTATCTGGTCTCAAGGTGAATTTTCACAAAAGCAACTTGATAGGTTTAAATGTTGAACAAAGTTGGCTCAATACAGTAGCGCAAGTTCTAAATTGAAAAAGGGGGACGATTCCATTTAAGTATTTAGGTTTGCCCATTGGTGCGAATCCTAGGCGCCTTGCAACTTGACAACCAGTAACAGAAAAGGTGAGGAAGAGATTATCTGTGTGGAGTAGTAAACAATTATCTTTTTGTAAGGAAGGACTATTTCTCTTAGATTAGACCACTTATGTAGATATTTTTGTAAGTCAATCAAAGGATACTACATCTTCTTGGGCAACTCGATCCCTCATTTCATGACGCTCCAAGAAACATTCCACTGTTTTCAGATATTATTTTGAAGCTTAATACAAAGCTCTTGTCTTCACTGTCTGTGAACCACAATGGTTGACTTACCTACTCAGGGATCTTAAACTTCCATTCACGTCTCCTGCACTCTACAATGACAGTCAATCAATCAGGCATATTGCAGCTAATCCAACTTGTATCATTCCTGACTACTCTATGGATTGACGACTGTCCCCACAAACCAACACGGGTTTTTTTAGCTTGCTTTGTCCTCACACACACGCTTCATGGGAAAACTTCCTCGGAGGTCTCCCATCCTGCATCTTTCAAAGTCAAGTACACTTAACTGTGGAGTTCGTAAGTGATGGGCTATCGAAAAGAAGATGCATCTTGTTGGTATAGGTAGTACCAATCAATTCATATAAGCCTTCATCAACTGTATAGTCCCATACCTATACAGTCTCAGGATCCCTCTCATTCTGGTGTGTAATCGATTCATTCATGTGTCTCTATGCCTAAAAGCCTGCCGGGAGTCTCTCCTTGTCCGTGTCTTCTTAAACCGACGACCACTCCCCTCTCTCGTCAGCCCCGGGTGTCACAACTTTTCACGAACATACCAAAAACATCGACATTGATTATCACGTTCATGAAAAGCTCCACGCCCATTTGTTCCATTTGCTATCTAATTGATCTCTAATGATCAACTTCTTCCACAACCTTTCTCTTATCTTCTCTCCAAGCTGATCATGTTAAACATATACTCTCCAGCTTGCAGGGTATTAGATCTCATTTCAATATAACTTAATGGATCAGTAAATGTAACTTTACGACAATTAATCAGTTAGTCTCTAGAAGGAAAGTTTTGTAAATGACAGTCAGTTAGTTGCAATCAGTGTTTTAAAAACCGGACCATAGATCAAACCGGCAAGACCTTCGGGTCATGGTTCAACCGGTTCAACCGTTGGTTGAATCGGAGGATTAATAAAAAATTAAATAATATAATTATAATATATATAATAATGAGATTAAGTTAAATAAATATCTATAAATAATATTCTATATAATAATTAATGGCAGGAGGTGAACTTTGAGAAACTAATATTATAAAAAAAAAATCTTGATGCTAAAAGATCTATGACTGAACCAAGAATTAAATTTCTTCTCCTTTATACAGTTTATGCATAACTAAAAGACTTGCGGGATAACTAAAAGACAGCGGGATATATAGCTTTTTGCCTAATCTAATAAGCCATGCCACGTGCCTTTCTTCAATTTGTCACCTTGAGATTACCCATATCCCATTAATTAGATAAGACCTCGTAAATGGAACCACACCCTTCTCAGTGTTACTGTGGTCGATGTCCCTTCCATTCTTCCAACCACTGAACATTATCAATGCTCCGTAATGGCCTCCAGCTTCGCGTCATGCAGATACACCACCGCGTGCCACCTTCTTCTACCGCCGGAACTCCATCCGCCTATGCCTTCCTTGCCTTCTATTTGGATGCCACACAACACATTCATTCTTTCTGATTCCACCAGAAGCTAACCTTACTTCCGAGATTCTACTTTTTTCAAATTTTCTTTCTGTTTTGGTGAAAGGTGTCGGAATGTACTGACCACTCGGTTTTCTGTAACCGAAACCGGTTCGCCGGTTCATCCGGTTTTGTTCCGGTTCTGAAGGTTCTGGCGGTTTTTTCCCGATTCTTTGAGACTGTCGATTTTTCTTGCCGAACCAGACTAGAGACACAACCGTTCTCGGTTCGACCAATTGAACCGGCCGATCCGATTTTTAAAACAATGGTTGCAACAGATACAAATTGCATATAAACTCTGTAATGAGCTTTGCCAAATGAAAAATCAATTGAGTAAAAAAAATGAAAAATCACTTTCCACATTTATAGTCTTGTAATAACGGAGGCAGCAACAATTCCGAGGACCGATTCTTATTACTCAATATCTTTATATATAAAAGAGTATTCGTTGTATATTTTTTTCCCTCCGAAACTAAGGTTAATTTTATAGTTTTACTAATAATTAATTTAATTTAATATATAAAGATTTGTTATACTAATTTAAAGTTATTATCTACATGGATTCCATGATCATTTACTCATCATAAATAACACATTTCCATAAAGCAATGATTTACAAATTTCAAATTTCCAAATTTAAATTTAAATTATATCTACCAACATGTGGTTGGTCTAAGTGGTAAGGGACTTGGGCACCTTAAGCAAGTGGCCAGGGGTTCGAATCCTGGCTCTTGCTAACGGTGGTGGATTATATATAAAAGAATATTCGTTGACCAGTTTTTCCCATCTGAAACTAGGATTAATTTTGTAATTTTATTAATAATTAATTTAATTTTATATGTAAATTAAAGATTTGTTATACTAATTTAAAACTATTATCTACATGGATTCCAAGATCATTTACTCATCATAATTTTGGGGATAAAAATTGTAGAAAAATTCAAAGTTTTCTATTTTAATGATTTTATGTACTAACATTATATAGATATAATATAATAAATATTACTTTAAATCTATCGTTTTTTTATTTTTCTTATATCCTTTAGTTGATTGTAGCTCACACGGTTGTACAAAAAACTTCCCTTCATCACTCTTTATTTATATTATTATTTTTAATATTTTCATCCTATTATTTTAATATTTAGTATCTTTATAAAAATATTAAAATAATTATAAATTTCATAATTAATATTTAATATCTTTAAAATTTTAGTAAGTGACAAATATAATATACTTTGTGGACTCTATTTTTTATAAATTTAACATAATCATGTATTTTATGAAAATAATATGAAAATATATCGTTAATGTATATTTCACCCATACATCGCATGAATCTATCATCTAGTAATATTCTATAATTTTAACCACTCGGGGTTGCCTACGAACCTGTAGAAAAATATTTGGGATTGATGTCAAACTTTTTATTCTAAATGTGTGTTTTATTTTTCATTAGGAATGTTCCAAACAAACGTTTGGACAAAAGTTGAGGGTTTTTGACTTGCATAGTATAATATTTATAGGAAATTATTATAATGGTGTAAGTTAAAAAGAAATTGTCTGGGTGTGGTAGTTCATATATGACTTTTTTTTTTTTTCAACTCCTCTTTCAAGAAAGTCGTACGTGATAAGGATGGCTTCTTTTATTTTATTATAAATCCCAAAAAAATAAAGTCGTATACGACATATACGACTTCAAAGTAATATATACCATGTACGACTTACCTCATTTAAGTATTTTTTTTTCAACTTACACCATTTTGATAATTCTCAATATAAATTACATTATGCATGTCAAAAAGCCGTTCCGTGACCTTTTCAATGGAAAATCAAACTCACATAATTCATTATTTTGATCACTCGTATGTAAGTAATTATTCAAAATTGGAGGAGTTAATTGCAATTTTTCAAAACAGAAGAACATCTTAGTACGTCGGCTTGGAAAACGGCCCGTATAGTGTAATGTTATTATGATAGAATGATTAATGTTCAATTTAAAACTTTGGTCAACATAGGAATACATATATACATAATAACTAAAACAATCAAAGTTAAAGTCCTTCTTCCATAAAAAAAAAAAAGTTAAAGTCCTTCTTAGCGAATTGAATCAGAAAACCCTAGCCTTAAAGAAAGAACAATGAAGCTTTTGTTTTATTTTTTTAAAAAAAGAATTTGAGATTTTGAAGTTTTCCAATGTTCTAGAAACGAAATTATCAAAGTTGTATATTAGATTATTAATCCAAAAGATTGATCAAAAAAAGATTATTAATCCGAATTTGATCATTCCAAAACTCAAGCAACATATATAAAATGGGTTAGGTAATTGAAAATAGAAGAGTCGAATTAAAGTCGGGCTAGTGTAGCTCAAGTGGTAGAGCTCAGTAATATTTGGTGTCAGTGAGCAGTACCTCCCATTTCCCGTTCCCTGTAAGGTTTAAGTATGCATCCTATATGAACCAAAAAAAAAAAAAAGGAGTCAAATTAAATGTTCTTGAACTAATTATTCAGTGGATGATTTTCTTATTGAAAAAGAAAACTAAACGTTCGAAATACAATGACAAGGAGAGTTTAAATAATAAAATTGATTGATTCATCGCACTTATCCAAGGTTAGTACTCTTTTGACATTTTTTTAATAACCAATGATATGCTTATTTTTTAATGAGTTAACTAAATATTAATTATATAATGTATTTGATTAATGTTTTGGAACAATATGTTAGAAGCATTAATAACTGAATTACCCTTTTAAGAAAATATAAAGATCAAGTGTGTAGGAACACATAAGTGTATTGTTTCGTATTTAAACTTTAAAGAGAATGATATATCCATTAAAAGGATGGAGAACTGGAGATACCTGGAAACTCAAAGTTTTTGAACAATATCCAAATAATTTACATCACTGGTAACGAGGGACGTGGTTGGGCAGAATGTTAGCAAATATTCAGAAAATCAGAAAAAATACTAATAGTATATTTTTTATAGTCGAATTTGATATATAGTAAGTCCTTTTCCGAGAGATATAGCAAGTCTAATTAGTTATCATAATATATTGTAATAAATAAATATATATATATATTATATAAAAATATAAATAAGATGCTATTCGTAAATGCTTTTAGAGTTCGGAAATTTTTCCTATCTTGAAATGAAGCATCATTCTCTCATCCTAAATTTTATATATAAAAAAATGTCTAGTTATGGATATTTGAAAAACGAAACTAAAAAAAAAAGGTAAATGGATAAACAGAATAAATAAAAGAAAATACAAGAAGAACACTGAAAATGGCGCGTGACTGTGGAGATATATAGATAGATAAGAAGGGGTTTGGTGGGAAGTGGGGCCTACAGGACATGACAGGAACACGGAACATTGAGCAGTTTTGGTAGGTAGACGTTGGTGACGTCGGCTTCGACACCCACCCCTTTGTCTTTTCTCAATCCTCATAAATTACTACTCCTCTCTTTCCCTTGTCTGTTTTTCTTTTTTTGGTTGTTTTATTTATTAATTTGATTATTCTAAAATAAGAAAATCTCTAAAATAAAAAAGTAAGAATTTATTGATTATATTTTTAATGGATTAAAATATTTATATATTTATTAAATTAATGATAAATGTATCCTTACTTTATCATTTTAGAGATTTTCTTATTTTAAAAAAGTGAGTTTTTTTTCCTTCTCAAATTACACTATCAATCAAGCTTTTCCTTTTTTCGTTATACTAACTGGAGTAATTCCATGTCTTTAATATATAGAGTTAGGTTATCTTAATTAATACTATTGGGACAAATTTATGCTAAGAAATTCATAAGTATTCTACGTGTATTTATGAAAGAAGAAATGCTGATAACTATATTGTGTAAATGAGTGCTTATAAATAGATAAGTTTATTTGAAAACAAGTCCAGTGACTTATTATTTAACAATGATAGCTATATCTAGTGTTCGTCCCTAGGATTATAATTTTATCCCTCCTTACATTATTAAAACTGTTATTTTCAGTTAAATGAAACAAGTTTTTTTTTTTGTTAAAAAAGTAATTTTTTTAAACAAATAAAAAAAGTCATTGTTTTAGGCCGAAATAGAATTAGTATGTAATAAAAAAAAGTCATTTATAGTTTGCTTTGTAATAAAAAAAATGATCGCATTAAAGTCTGTAACTGTAACCCGAATCTTATAATGTTTATTATTTGATTGGTAGTGAATGGTTATCAACTCACTGTGTTAGGCCGAAATAGAATTATATAATTGGTGATAGATGGTGCCACGTCAGAAAGTAGATGCATTCATCGTAAGGCAGCGAAGCAAGAGGCACGAGGGAGGAATAGGATGTGTTCTGGAAGGTCTGGGAAATTAAGAAAAGTCGCACGTTACTGGCACCTAATTCTTTCGTTTTCATCTCCCATGTGATGCTTCAACAGTTCCACGCTAGCAAAAGTGTGAAACACACTCTCTCTCTACGATTATTGTAGTTTGGTCTTTCACTCTTTCTCCAGACTCTATTATATGTAGTTTGTCATGTTGAGTTGAACAGTATTCAGCTTGTTCTAATAAAGCACTATATTTAATGAAGCATTTTTTTAAGGTAAGCAGACTTAAATTAGGGTGTTTTCTAATTCTATGAGTAAAAGTGTAGAACAATCTGACGGAATTTAAAAAATAAAATTTGTAGAAATGGATTCAATAGGTCAAGAATGTCACCTAGAGACCAAAATGCCGGTGACCCAATTAAAGTGTTGCTGAAATTAGATTAGCATTAGAGGATTAGTGTAATGCATGAGTAAATAATGTATGACTAATATAAAAAATTATCATTTTTTAAAATCATGATTTATGTACGAAGTATCCACTATCGTTAGCAGTGAGTAATCTCTGTCGGAAAACCTGTTGGGCACATAAGGTGGGTTCTCTGCTCCCAACCAGGTTTTCTCTATACACAAGAGTCAGGATTCGAACCACTGATCACTTGCTTAAGGTGTCCAAGCCTATTACCATTTGGACCAACCACATTTTAAGAAATAATAATCTTATTTAAAACGAAAATAATAATACGATTAAAACTGGGGAATATTCTCACATCGTTGTTAAAAAAATAAAGACAAAGTAATGATAAAAAGATACGAAAAATGAAGAGTTATTAATGATTCACACTCATGTAACCTTTATTTTTTTCGGTAACCTTGACATAGTACGAAGTATTCACTATCATTAGCAAGGACTAATCTCCGTCGGCGAACCTGCTGGACACACAAAGTGGGTTCTGCCGAAATCCCTTACCATTTGGACCAGCCACATGTTGGTTATGTAACTTTTATTTTAAGTCAAGGTGATCCTATGTCACCATAATTTATTGATAAAATGAAGAAAATTAAAAGAAAACAAAATCTTGGGGGACATAAACCAAAACCTCTATGCAAAGGAAACAAGAATCACTTAAATCTAACATTATGTTTTCTATTCTTCATGATCATATTATACTTCCGAGATTTAGACATAACCACCGTGAAATCATAATCAACTTCAACAACATTATCATTATTCAACTACTTTGCTGAGAGAGAGTCATTGTGACACCCTCTACCCCGCATGTATTTATAAAGCAAAAAAGAGATAAAAGGAACACATGCATATTATATCATAATAATAAGGCTAAAATGTAGTTTTAGTCCCTCTACTTTTGTACTTTGGTGAAAACAGTCCCTGAACTTTTTTTTAGGCAAAATTGGTCCTTATAAATTTGAGATGTTGCAAAAAAAATCTCTCCTTCCAACTTCCATCCAAAATTTAACGGTGGGTGTTTATGTGGCAAATTATACATGCCATGGGTCTGCACCTAATAAAAAAAAATTAAAACTAAAATTATTATTTATTAATTAAATTAATTAAATAATAAAAATTCTAAATATTAACTCAACTTGATGGAGACTGAAGCTAACACACAAGACTGGTGACGGCGGCACGAAGGGTGACGACTACAAAGGCGGTGACGACGGCCGGCACGGGGATGCAGGTGGTGAAGAACGCAGGGTGGTGGTCGTCTGGAAGGAAAAACGTGGAGGTAGCGATTCATAGTGGAGGTCACATGCCGTCGGCCATGCCATCGCCCAATCCCGGCGCATTGTTAACCGCTTCCTGCACCATCTCGTAACACCCCCTCCCCCTCCCTTACACACCGTAACATCCGACGCAGACTTAGCCGAAAACCACCCACCGTCGGTTGTGTCGGAGAACCTCGATGCAGGTGGTGGCGGCATCTGGCGGCGGAGTGGTCGAGGATGGACTTGAGCATGGAATGGGCGGTGACGAGGTTGGCGGAGGAGAGGGAGATGGTGGCTTGGAGGAATTGGAGAGGGATGGGGTTTGGAGAGGAACTGTAGATTGGGAGAGATGCGAATGTAGGATTCGCTTTGTTGGGGGAAGGAGGTTTGGAGGACCGGTGGTTGACGTTGTGATGAGCGACGGATGAGAGAATGAGGAAGAAGACAAACAGGAAGATCTGTTTTATTTTAAATTAATAATAAGTAATTTTTTATTAATTAATTAATTAATAATAATAATAATTTATTTTTAATAAAATTATTTAATTATGTGATAGACATGTGGCATGCAAAATTGGTTGCCACTTGGCAGGAATGTACCACATAAGCACCTGCCGTTAAATTTTGGATGGAAGTTGGGTAGAGGGATGATTTTTGCAACATCTCAAATTTATAAGGACCAATTTTGCCAAAAAAAAAAGTTCAGGGACTATTTTCACCAAATTTCAAAAGTAGAAAGACTAAAACTGCATTTTAGCCTAATAATAAAAACCGGGCAGAGACTGAGACACCCCGTTTTGCCCCATTGTATCATTAGATTAAAACCTTATTAATTATTTACTTAATCGCTCGCTTGTTGTTGAAAAAACACAAAAATTAAAACTTAATAATAATCATATAACTTCTGCAAATTTAAAACACTCCAAAGTTATATTACATAAAGACACACATATTTATTCATTACATTACCAAAACACTGTTTAGGGTATCCTATCCGTAGGATCCCTCACAGGTACTTATTCATGCAAACAGCTTATAACTAGCGGAAAATAAAAACGTTTTTTATGACTCACTGGCCCTAAACTTACTACACTATATTATTAGGATCTGTAACTTGTTCTCCAGCGTCAGCTTCATACGGAGTTTCATCCAACTCCTCAGTAACCTCCGTCTCGTACAGGGTTCCATCCATCTCCTCAGCAACATATTCCTCCATCGGGTCTTCTAACGTAATAAAGTAGACATACACAAAAATACAAAAATAGGGAGTTAAGAAATAGTTCTATCATCATAAGAAGAAAAGATTCATAGAATATAATACAATACTAGTCACAAGCATGCATCATTCACAATCTACAATCATCCTTACTTTATGATATCATCCTCTACCATCCAACTCATGCAACTAAACCTTTATGCTGACGTGGCCACCGATAATCCTGTCACGCATCCCTCGTTACGGATGTCATTCAGTCGTCCAAGTGATGAGTTCCCAATGCCAGTGCACATTCTCATCCATGGTGAGAATGCTCATGCAAAGCAATGACACTATAGCTGCACAGTACCGTCGGTGCACACCCTGGTTCTATCTCATCTCTATCAAGGATGCTCATGCATAGCAATGACACTATAGTTGCACAACTGAAATTCTAATTTGGAACGGTCCACGAGAACTTCGGACCTCGTGTATCTCAAATACACGGTTATGAATAACAATGGAACAAATGATTCTCACTGACTTGTATCAATAACAACCTAGTGCCTCAAGCTTTCCTCATAACCTCCACTTATATTCTATATCACACCACTTCTATAACATAATAGCTAGGCACCTCTAATTTATATTCAAGCTCTCACCCCAAACAAAATACCTCCGAAAGATATATATCTTTACTTAAAATCAACTATGCAATTTATCAAACCAGACAGATCATGCATAACACAATAATCAATAAAATATTCAAACACCAAAATAAACGTCACATGCAGTAGAATACCTCAACTAGTGTGTCACAAACAGTCAAAAATAAATAATTCAGACATCCTCAAATATTATAAAATAAACCTAAGGTGATAAACCTACAATTCCCAAATCGTCATTTGTATTACGGAAAAGTTTTCAATACGATTTTGGTATTATCAATTACTCGACCGCTAGTAGGGTTTAGGTCGCCCTACACCATTATTATAAATTATATACTACTTATCTGTTCCGACGATGGAATGGTTCTTTCTCCCACCTAATTTACCACCAGAAACACGAAATCGATGATCCTGGTTGTCACGCCACAAGTTACCAATTCCACCTTCAATCAAATCAATGATAAAACATATTAATCAAACAAATCTAAATATGGCCATCTGGTGCTAGGTTCAGCCCAGTCATCAAAATAAGGCTAGGGTTATTTTCTTAATCCAATCTTTTAGATACTAATTCCTATAGTATTAACTAACATAAATTAAGTGTTAATAGTTAAACTTAAGAAACAAAATCCTTTAACCAACTAGGTTAGGGTTTCGACCATAAGAGCTAAAATAGGTTAGAAATTCCTTTTTGAGTTCAAACCCTTGGATATAAAACCTTCGTACCTTTGATAGTTCATATAAATCAGGATCTTGTTAAAGATTGAAGAAAACATATTTTGTTCATATAACCCAAATTTCGGCCAAGACAATAAAATAAGGTTATGAGTTTCTTTTGATTTAAAGCTTCTAGATATAACTACTATAGGTGTTAAAGAGTTCAAATCAGGTATCATATTTTAGAAATTGAACAAAACTTCATTTGCCTAAAACCACCTAGGTTCGGCCTCAATAAGAAAAGTAGGGAGGAAAATTCTTTTGATTACATGCTTTTAGATGATAAAATTATATGACATATTAAGATCATAGAAATTGTTTTCAAATTAAAATGATTTTTCTACAATTTTCTAGAATTATTTGAAGTTCTAGATTCAGAAATGGAGTTTTGTGAAAAATTGATGGAAATAAAGATTTGATGCATGATAATTGAAGCTAAGATGATGAGGAAGGGATTCCTCACCTTGGAATGAAGAGTTTTGAACAAGAACTTGATGAGAAATGAAGAACTTCTCAAGAATACAAAGGATGTTCTTGGTGTTCTTGGTGATCAAAATGACTTAGGAGAGAAAATGAAATTTTGGTTAAGTGTGGGAGGGGTTTGGACCGTGGATTTTAGTGAGGGAGTGAGGGAAATGAGTTGTTTAATCTTAAAATAGAACCACGGTTGATTTTAATTGACTAAGGTTAAATTAGAAAATAATATAATAACTTATCTATAGTTAATAATAACTTAACTAAGGTTAATTAGTAATCATATTTAAGAAAATATGTGGTCAAGAATTGATAACAGGTGTGGCTGATTTTGGGCCACAAAATAGGAGGAAGAAGCCAAATTGTCTTTGTCTTGCCTTAACTATGGTTAAAAACTAACTAGGATAGGTTTGGTTAAGCTTAAGGGCATTTTGGTCATTTCACTTAAAAACTCATAATTCCTAGCATAAATTACTTCATAATTTCTTGGTGATTCATCCCATAGCTCAGCTCCTCCGGTGTCCCGTTCTATCTCTGCCGTTCCGTTTTCGATTCCGTTGGTTCCCCGATTAGGGTTTTACGCCCGTATAAAAACAAAATATTTCGTTTTCGATTGAAAATTTTAAAACTAACCAAACTTGTTGGAAATATGATTCAATCGTAAACCATTTCTTGAGTCAAAATTAGATTTTATGATCATTAAAATCTTACTGTCAGTGAAAACACCGACCGTTTTCCGTTCGAACTTTCACCAAAATTCGTTCGAATAAACATAATATTTTATTTTGGATCAGAAATTTAGAAAGTAGAATTCCTGACTGACAAAATATAAAAAATCTACAAATTTTCAGTTTCGGGTCAAATTAGGGTTTTCTGTCGCTATAAAATTATACTGTTTGTTAAAAATGCAGACCGGTTTCCATCTCGGTCTTAGATAAAAATATAATTAAATATATTTTTACTATTATAATAGCGTAATTAAAAACATGTTGTTACATTACTACCCCTCAGAAAAGATGTGGATATTGTTGTTGCATATCTGCTTCACGTTCCCAAGTAGCATCTCCAGTAATTGTATCCCATATAACCTTAACCAAAGGAATTTGTTGACCACGAAGCTCCTTAATCCTTCTATCTGCTATCTTAACATGTAGATCCTCATACTCTAGATTCTCTCGCAGTTGTATAGACTCAGACTCAATAACACGTGAAGAATCAGGATAGTATTTTCTCAACTGAGAGACGTGAAAGACGTCATGATGGTTAGTAAGGTTAGGTGGTAAAGCAATATGGTAAGCTCTTTGGACCAATCCTTCAAAGAATCTACAATGGTCCGATGAATCTAGGAGTAAGTTTTCTAGTTTTGATGGCCCTGCCAATTCCGGTCTTCGGAGTGACTCTCAAAAACATGTGATCACCCTCCTGGAATTCTAAAGGTGTGAGTTCTTTTGTTATTGGAGCTCCTTTTCCTGTCCTGTGCTTCCTTCATCTTTTCCATTATCTTCCTAATGAAATAACCAAAGTTGACACAAGAAGGGGGGGTTGAATTGTGTTTACAAATTTTTTGGTTACTTAAAAAGATTTTAGCAGGCACAACAAGCAGAACTTAGATTAGAGAAAATCAGACGAGTGATACGTCTCATATTCGAACGAGACTATGCAAGCAAACGAGAGAAGGGTAAAACAGAGTTTGATATTCACAATATTAACTCCCCAAGTTAAAAGCTTGAACGGAATAATACTTAAGCAAAATAAAGATATAAGGGAAGAGGAATATCACTCAAGAGTTTTATCTTTGGTTCACCCCAAAATCCACAGGGCTACGTCCAGTTTCTTAGCAACACCAAGTTTCCACTATAACTGAGTAAATTATAGTACAAGTATTCTTTGCATACCTAGCCTCTTCAGGCTCAACACTAAAACAAGTATTCTTTGCACACCTAGCCTCTTCAGGCTCAACACTCAAGGAATATAAAGGTTTTGTGCAATTAATACAACTTGCAAGTCTTTCAGATCACACTCAAGAAGTGGAATAAAATATGAAGTGTGAAAGACTACGAATTAATATCAGATAATTGAAGGTGTATTCAATGAAAGAATGAAAAAGTTAATGAGGAGAGTAAATGCTTCTGCACAGTGTTCTTAATGATATTCAACTTCTTGTTTTTCATTTTCATTGTTTGATCTATTTAAAGACTTCAATCAAGAGATCCATTTAGACACAACTTCAGAAAATGTGTTCTTTTGATTTGAGCTTCTGAGATACCATTAATGCCAAAGAGTCGTTCTGTATAAACATTAAATGCTTGGGAACATTTAGCTTTGACAAGGTTGTCCAAGAGTACATTTTAATCTGAATCAGCTGTTATATCAGAGTAGGCAGTAGCATGCTTCTTGTACTTGCAGCAGAGAGCTTTCCTCTTTTAGTTCAACAGTCGGTTCACTTTCCAGAAAGCACTTTCACTTTGTACTAAAACTGCTAAAAGGTTACTGCTGTGGTACGAAGATTGCGTGTTTATTCCTTAAAACCTTGAAAAATACGTTCTTAATTTTTTATCCTTTGAGCTACTGTCCAGAGGTCTTCGAGATCCTTAAGGAGGGCATTTAATATGAATAAGATGACTTGGATTTCATTTCTGACAAACTGACATTATACCAGAGTTCGAAAATCAGATGGGTGAGAAGTAATCAGAAATCAGACGAGTTCTCAAGCAGTCCAAAAACTAGACTGGTGATCATGCAGTCCAAAACTAGACGGGTGATCATATAGTCCAAAACTTGACGGGTGATAGCTTATTCCAAAAGTCAGACGGGTGATCAACTGAGTCTATTTCAGATAGATGCTTCTTGCCACGTCATTAAGTAAACTTAGATCTTGATAGCACGTTGAATTGGTTTTTGACTAAAAAGAAGACGAGTGGTTTTCAGACAGGTCTTATAAACTGAGCTCTACTGAAAATCAGACGAGTCAGAAAATAGACGAGTGACCTTAAATCTAATTTTCTGCACACTTATCAGATTTGTCAGTAATTTCATAAAGTTCAATATTACTATACTTAATCTATTTGGAATCATCAAAACTTAGAGAATTTACACATTGAATGTGTTTCAGACTTATGAGGTCTCAACATTCTCCCCTTTTTTGATGATGGCAAATAATTTTTCTGATTTTATTGAACATCAAAAAGTAATAAGAGAAATTTCAGAAGATATAATTTTTAATGCTCCCCTTTAGTTTATGCATCAGATAAACAAATATTTAGAGAAAATTGTATCAGAGCAACCATAACCTTTGTAACAGAAAAACACAAAGTCAGAACTAATTTTCTTATTTTTCTATTATATTTTCTATTTTCCTCCCCCTTTTGGCATCAATCAAAAAGTAAGACAGATATATTAAGACAGATAGCCAAAAGCAATACCAAAAAACAATACATTTCATATAATTAGAGTCAGAAGTGTTGCAAGTGATAGACATCATTGACTAGTACATTGTATGACTCAAGAGAAAATAAAAAAGACTAAGTCCTAAGATCTAAGAACCAGGGCCTCCTTGGCTTTTGAAGAAAGCTTCCATCATCTTCTTCATTGCTTGCTGCTGAGCTAACATCTGAGCTTGAAATGCAGCTTGCTGAGCAATTGCTTCATCCTGTCTTTGAATGACAGTCTGCAAACCTGAAGACATTTCATCTAGCCTCTATGGGCAGCAGGATCATAAGCAACTACAACAGTAGAATCTGTTGTAGCCATTGTAGCTGCAGATGCGGATGGAGGAGGTGGATTAGAAGGAGGAGTAGGAGGTAATTCTTCAATGATAATGTGGTCCTCAGGCTGAGGGTTTGGAAAAATATTGATTGTAAAAATTGAAGGGGAAAAAGGATAGAGAGCATAGGCTTGGATACCTCTGGTTGGAATTGTTTTCTTCTCTTCTTCAGATACTCCAGAGCTAGAGCCACATCTCCAAAAGATGTCTCTAACCTTTAGAAGCTTGTGATGGGTCTCTATAGTGAACAACCTCAGTTTGGATTTGCAATTGTTGTCATTGAGCTTGATCAGACAGAATTGTTGATCTCCAGGCAAGTCAATGACCTTTTGCTTTCCTTTCAAGGCCATGGAGTCAGGCATTACTTTGAGCTCAATAGAGGGTCTCGTGAAGATGTGAGGATTGAAGAGCCATTTGTTTACTGGTTTTTGTTTTCTGGCAAGCTTAACAAGCTGCCTTTCAACTTCAAGTGAAGCAATAACATCCAAGTCTTTGCTGCTGAGAAAATTTGAGCAAGACTCATTTGTGATAGAGAAGGGAGTGGTTATGGAAGATAGATGATATGGAGGTAAAGTGGCTAAAGGAGTGGGTTGTGTCTTGTTTCAAAGAGTAAATCTGGAAGGATTATTCTCATAGGGACTTGGTTCTTGTTTCTGATGTAATCAGGTGTTTGCATTTTGGGTGAAGGTGGTGAAGTGGGATTGTCAAATTAATCAAAGCCATTGACATCCTTAATGAGAAGAATGTCAGAATGATGAGATGTTTTTGGTGTGGAATTATCAGACATGTGAGTTTCTGATATGGTAGGATTAGGTTCAGAAGAGTGATGGATGGGTGATGTGTATGAAGGAGTTGGAATTTTTGGTGAAGAAGGTGGAGTAGGGGTGTTTTGTTGTGGTTGAGGTGATGGTGTTCTTTGTAGTGGTGGTGTTGGTACTCTTCATGGAGACAGTGGCAATGGTGATGATGGTTGTGGAATGGAGGTTGTTGTGGCTGTTGGTTGAGGTTGAATGAGGATTCTCTTTGAGGTGAGGGTGATGGTGATGGAGTAGAAGGTAATACCAATTTCCTTCTTGTCATAGTGGTCCTCTTTTTCTTAGGGATCACCGTCTCTTCTGATTGAGACTCCTCCTCAGCTTGCACTGCTCTCTTCCTCTTGAAGACTTTTGTAAAATTGGGTGCAGTAGGAGCAGAAGCAACAACTTGCTCAGAGGATTCAGCAACATGCTCAACAACCTGAGAGACATCAGCTCCATCTTGAAACATAGAAGCTTCAGCAGTTGAGAGAGTAACTTTCCTCTTATTCCTTTGAAGTTGAGACCTTTCTTCTTCAACAGGTTCTTCAAAAGATTCAGCCTTAACTACTGGAATGCTCAGTCTTCCACTAGCAGGTGCAGCAAAGGAAGATGCTTCAACAGTTGAAGGTTCTGCAATTGGTTGAAGTTGAATTTTTATCAAAGACAGGGTCTTTGAAGTTATCTCTGTGCTGAGATCAACATGGAAAGCTTGTGACATGTTGTTCAAAGAGTTGGCTCTGAAGATTCTTGTCAGAAGCATGCCATAGGGATATCCACCCTTGAACTTCCCTTTAACAGTTTTTAGCATGTGTCCAAAAATTAAATCTATGATATCTATCTTGATTCTTTGGACTAAGTGGTAGATAGCAAATTTTTCTATCTTACTCACATGATTCCTAGAACCAGTTTTAGGTATCACACAGTTAATTAGAAGAACATGAGGAAATCTTGCCTTTGGAGTTAAGAACTTTGAGTCAAAGTCCTTTGGCTTGGGAATTCCATACAGTACAAGGTTCACAGCTGCCTCACCACCTTGATTCTTTACCTAGCTTCTGTCGTAGCCCGCTCCTTCTCTAGGCACTTAGTCACTTCAGTGAGTGACTCATGGGTGATGAAGACATGGTCTTCATCAACATCACCAGAGATCATGAAGATTGTGCTGTCCTTGGTGACTTTAGAGTTTTTCACGAAGTCCCTTACCAAGGAAGGATACACATCTTCCATAATCTGGAAGAATGGTAGCCACCCAGCAATCACGATTTCTGGCTTGACATCTAGTCCTTTGTTCTTCAACTCAGAGAAGTCAGGGATCCTTCCAGGTTGCACTTTCTTTAGTTCTGTTAAAGAAAGTCTGGATCTTTCAGTAACATCTTCAAGAAAACTTTTGGGTGCCATTGTTTCAGAGGAGAAGATTTTTAGGGTTTGGAAAGGAAGGGTTTCGAAGAGATGAAGACGAAGAAAGTACAGAGAAAGATTGTGAGCAAGAGACTTTGAGTGGGTAGTTTTGAAACGACACGAATTCCTTTTGTTAAAACACTTGAGTGTTTTTTTTTGCGTTGGGAAAGAGAAGAGAGAGATTATTGCTATCAACAACAATAAATTTTGAAAAGACAGTTGTAAATTAAATGAAACATTTTTCAAAAAAGGAGGGAAAAGAAAAAAATACAATGTACACGTGTCTCAGTCAGGGTTTAGCACTGAGTGCTTTTAGCCACGTCATCAGACGCTTAGCTTAAAATAGACGAGTCAAACAGATACAAAATTTAGACAGGTAAAATTTTCAGACATATCAGCAAACACTCATTCAGACACATTATGCATATTAAGATTTCTTCTGATAAAAACAAATCTATCTTCACTTAAGGGTTTTGTAAAGATATCTGTCTACTAATATTCAGTGGTTACAAACTTAATTTCAAAAACACCTTTTTGAACATAATCTCTAATAAAATCATGCTTAATTTCTATATGTTTTTCTCTAGAATACTGTATGGGATTCTTAGACAGATTAATAGCACTAGAATTATCACACCAAACAGGTATGTTATGCTCAAACATTGAATAATGCTCAAGTTGATATTTTACCCAAAGCAGTTGTGAACAACAACTGGCTGCAGATATATACTCAGCTTCAACAGTTGATAGAGCAATGGTACTTTGCCTTTTGCTTGACCAGGAGATCATATTTGCTCCAATGAAGTGACATCCTCCACTGGTACTTTTTCTATCAATTCTATCTCTAGCAAAATCAACATCACAGAATCCAGCTAACCAGAAATCTTCAGTTTTCTTATATAATAGACCAAGGTTAGTGGTTCCAATCAAATATCTGAAAATTCTTTTAACATCCTTATGGTGAGATACTTTAGGGTCTGATTGAAATCTAGCACAAAGACAAACACTGAATTGAATATCAGGTCTGCTAGCAGTTAAATATAGAAGAGATCCAATCATACCTCGGTAGACAGTTTGGCCTACCTTTTTACCTTCCTCATCCTTGTTTAGAACAATTGATGGATGCATATGAGTACTCATAGGCTTTGAATTTTCCATTTTCTACTTTTTCAGAAGTTCCTTGGTGTACTTCCGTTGATGAATATATATTCCATCACTTGTTTGTTTTATTTGAAGACCAAGGAAGAACCTCAACTCTCCCATCATGCTCATTTCAAATTCATTCTGCATCAACTCAACTCTTTGAAGAGCTTTTCATTAGTAGCACCAATTATAATATCATCAACATAAATCTGTAATACTATGAAGTCTTTCTTTGAGTATTTCTTAAAAAGTGTAGTGTCTACTTTTCCTCTAATGAATTTATTTTCCATTAGATATGTGCTTAGCATATCATACCAAGCTCTTGGAGCTTGTTTGAGTCCATACAAAGCTTTCTTAAGCTTATAGACATGGTGAGGATTTTCAGAGTGCTCAAAACCAGGAGGTTGCTTCACATACACTTCTTCCTCAATTATTCCATTTAGGAATGCACTTTTAACATCCATTTGATAAAGAGTTATATCATGTTGTGTAGCATTTGACATGAGAATTCTAATTGCTTCTAATCTAGCTATAGGTGCAAAAGTTTCAGTAAAATCAATACCTTCTTGTTCATTATAACCTTGAGCAACTAATCTTGCTTTGTTTCTAACCACTTTTCCATCTTCATCCAGTTTGTTTCTAAATACCCATCTGGTTCCAATAACAGATTTCTCCTTGGGTTTAGAAACTAGAGTCCGGACATCATTTCTCTTGAACTGATTTAGTTCTTCTTTCATGGCTAGAATCTAGCTTTCATCTTGCAAGGCTTCTTCAATCTTTTTGGGTTCCAAATCTGATATGAAGGCCATGTTGTTTTTTTCTTTGAAAGCAGATCTGGTTCTAACTCCTTGAGATGGACTTCCAATAGTAAGATCTTCTGGATGATAGGTCTGAATTTCCAATCTTTCTTTAAATTGAGTTTCAGAAGCATCATCATTTGTCTGAATTTTAGACACTTCTACTTTTGGCTTGTCTGAAGATTCTTCCACTGCAGGATTAAGTTCAATACCTGCAACATCCTCTTCTAGATTTGATAGTTCCCTACCAATCTTCAAACCATCATTAAACTTTACATGAATTGATTCTTCTACAACAGAAGTTCTAGTGTTAAAGATTCTAAAAGCTTTAGACATTTCAGAATATCCAATGAATATGCCTTTATCTACTTTTGAGTCAAATTTACCAAGATGATCTTTTGTAATAAGAATATAACATACACATCCAAAAGCATGAAAATATGATATGTTGGGTTTTTTACCTTTCCACAATTCATAAGGAGTCTTATTTAGGATAGGTCTAATCAGTATTTTGTTTTGCATATAACAAGCAGTGTTAATGGCTTCTGCCTAGAAGTACTTAGGAAGATTATTTCATTTAAAATTATTCTTCACATCTCCTGAAGAGATATGTTCTTTCTCTCAACCACTCCATTTCTTGTGGAGTTCTAGGTGGAGAGAAATTGTGAGAAATACCATTTTCCTCACAGAATAGTTTGAACTGCTCATTTTCAAATTCTCCTCCATGATCACTTCTAATAGCATAAATACGGAAACCTTGCTCATTCTATGCTCTCTTACTAAATACTGTAAAGACCTTATAAGACTTATCCTTGTGGATTAAGAAGAGTACCCATGTAAATCTAGAATAATCATAAACTATGACAAAACCATATTTCTTTCCACCTAGGCTAGCTACACTGACTGATCCAAACAGATCCATGTGTAATAGTTGCAAAGGTCTAGAGGAAGTGACTTCTTTCTTAGATTTGAAAATTGATTTTACTTGTTTACCTCTCTAACATGCATCACACAAAACATCTTTCTTAAAGGAAATATCCGACAATCCTCTCACAAGGTTATGCTTTTTCAATTTAGAAATTTGTTTCATACTAACATGTCCTAGTTTTTTATGCCATAGCCACTTTTCATCATCTTTAGACATAAAACATGTTACTCTTTGATCTCGAAAGTTCGAGACAGAGTTAATCTTATACATATGATTTTGCCTTTTAGCAGAAAAGAGGGTCTTTCCACTATTGTCATTGACTATGCATGCATCTTTAGAAAAAGGATACAGAAAATCCACTATCACATAATTGACTTATGCTAAGCAGATTATGTTTCAGCCCTTTCACATATAAAACATCACAGATAATGGCCAAGGGAGGTTTACCACCAATTTTAGCTACACCTACAACTTTTCCTTTCTGATTGCCACCAAAACCCACATGCCCACCTTTCTTAGGTTGGAGGTCTAGGAACATAGAGCTTTCTCCTATCATGTGTCGCGAGAATCCACTGTCCAGGTACCATGACAGGTGTTTCTTTTGTCCTTTTAAGTAGGCCTGCAACAGAAATGATCATGGACTTAGGTACCCACATTTTCTTGGGTCCTTTTCTCTTAGTATAAGGAGTCTGTGAAGACTTCTTTCTCTTTTTGTAGAAACACTTAGACGTGATATGTCCAGTTTTTCCACAACATGTGCATATAGGTTTATTTGATACAAATTTGACAATTATTTTTGAGAACTTTGTTGATCCTTTATGATGTTCTTGACTGGAATATCAAATTCCTTCTTTGTTAAGGGAGTGCCTCTGACTTCCCAAAAGTTTAGTCAGATTATCTCTACCATTAAAAAATTTGGAAAGATCTATGGTGAGCTCTTCTACTTTCTGTTGAAGTTTGTTAATTTCTTCAGAAGGTAGAGTTTCAACTGAGATATCAGCTTTAGACTTTTCAGTGTTAACCATACTATTTTCTTCAACTAACTTTTCACACTTTTGAGATTTCTGTGTATACTCATTTGAGAGTTTAACATACTGTATCTTGAAGGATTTGAAAGCTTTAGACATATAGTTGGATTCTTCCAACAATTCATCATAGGCATCATTCAATTTCTCAAGTTTAGAATGTACCTCCGTGTCTGATTCAGAGTCAGTATCTGCTATAAGACAGAGATTTGCTTCAAGCTCCTCTCCTTCACTTTCAGTGGACATTTCATCAAGATCTTCGCAAGTGGCTATCATTCCATTCTTCTTTTTGTTGAAGAACTTCTTGGGAGATTGCTTTTTGAGATGAGGGCATTCTGCTTTGATATGATCGGGCTTCTTACATTCATAACACACAATGGCATTCTTATCATGAGATCCACCATCTTTCTTTAAGTGCCTGAATGGTTTGTCCTTTCTGAAGTTTCTTTTCTTCCAAAGCTTTTTCATTTTTCTAGTGAAAAGAGAGAGTTCATCATCTGAATCATCCTCATTCGATTCCTCAGATTTCTCTAAAGATTTATCTGCTCTGAGAGCTTTTGATGAGGTTCCTCTAGATGATTTCTTGTCAGCTTTGAGGGAAATGGATTTGTTTTTCTTTCCATTGTTTTCTTCAATTAGCTCTAGTTCATGGATTTGGAGAGTGCCGAGAAGCTCATATAGATTCATTATTGTTAAGTCGTTGGCCTTGAGATACAACAGTCACATTTGTCTCCATTGCTTTGGAAGACTTCTGAGAATCTTTTGAATGTGTTCCTCAGTCTTGTAAACTTTTCCCAGTGATTTCAGTCCATTGGTTATGGTTTGAAATCTTCCATATATTTGGCCAATAGTTTCTCCTTCTTCCATTTTAAATAGCTCATACTTTCTGAGCAACATGCTGACTTTGGTCTCTTTGACTTTGCCGGTTCCTTCGTGAGCAACCGCTAGCGAATCCCACATTTCTTTTGCAGATTCACAAGCACACACTTTTTCAAATTCTTCTCTGCTCAAGGCGCACATGATTGCATATCAAGCCTTGGCATTTGACTGCCACTTTGTCTTTTTCTTAGAGGTCATGTTAGCTTTAGGAACTTCATCTCCATTGTCATCTTTAGGGAGAAAGGGGCCTTCTTCAATGAGATCCCAAAGATCAGAGTTAGTGGACTGTAAGAACCACTTCATCTTTTCTTTCCAGTAAATGTAGTCCTCTCCATTGAAGTAAGGAGGTCTCGACATTGAGGATCCTTCTCCAGCATGGTACTTGCTTGTGCTAGCTTCTCCTGCCATCTCCAAGATCTTTTCCTCTACACTGTTAAGTGCTCAACCCAGGGGCTGAGCTATGATACCAACTGAAATAACCAAAGGTAACACAAGAAGGGGGGTGTTGAATTGTGATTACCAATTTTTTGGTTACTTAAAAAGATTTTCGTAGGCACAACAAGCAGAACTTAGTTTAGAGAAAATCAGATGAGTGATACATCTAATATTTAGACAGAATATGCAAGCAAACAGAGAAGAGTAAAACAGAGTTTGATATTCACAATATTAACTCCCCAAGTTAAAAGCTTGAACGGAATAATACTTAAGCAAAATAAAGAGATAAGGGAAGAGGAATATCACTCAAGAGTTTTATACTTGTTCACCCTAAAATCCATAGGGCTACGTCCAGTTTCTTGGCAACACCAAGTTTCCACTATAACTGAGTAAATTACAGTACAAGTATTCTTTGCACACCTAGCCTCTTCAGACTCAACACTCAAACAAGAATTCTTTGCACACCTAGCCTTTTCAGGCTCAACACTCAAGGAATATAAAGGTTTTGTGTAATTTATACAACTTGCAAGTCTTTCAGATCACACTCAAGGAGTGGAATAAATATGAAGCGTGAAAGACTGCGAATTAATATCAAATGATTGAAGGTGTATTCAATGAAAGAATGAAGAAGTTAATGATGTGAGTAAATGCTTCTGTACAGTATTCTTAATGATATTCAACTTCTTGTTTTTCATCTTCATTGTGTGATCTATTTAAAGACTTAATCAAGAGATCCATTTAGACACAACTTCAGAAAATGTGTTCTTTTGATTTGAGCTTCTGAGATACCATTAATGCCAAAGAGTCATTCTGTATAAACATTAAATGCTTGGGAATGTTTAGTTTTGACAAGGTTGTCCAAGAGTACATTTTAATCTGAATCAGCTGTTATATCAGAGTAGGCAGCATCATGCTTCTTGTACTTGCAGCAGAGAGCTTTCCTCTTTTAGTGCAACAGTCAGTTCACTTTGTAGAAAGCACTTTTACTTTGTACTAAAACAGCTAAAAGGTTACTGCTGTGGTACCAAGATTGTGTGTTTATTCCTTAAAATCTTGAAACAAATGTTCTTAATTCTTTATCCTTTGAGATATTGTCCAGAGGTCTTTGAGATCCTTAAGGAGGGCCTTTAATATGAATAAGATTACTTGGACTTCATTTTTGACAAACTGACATTATACCAGAGTTGGAAAATCAGACGGGTGAGAAGTAATCAGAAATCAGACTAATGTTCAAGCAGTCCAAAAACTAGACGGGTGATCATGCAGTACAAAACTAGACGGGTGATCATGCAGTCCAAAACTAGATGGATGATCATGCAGTCCAAAACTAGACGGGTGATCATGTAGTCCAAAACTAGACGGGTGCTAGCTTATTCCAAAAGTCAGACTGGTGATCAACTGAGTCTGTTTTAGACAGATGCTTCTTGCCATGTCATTAAGTAAACTCAGATCTTGATAGCGCGTTGACTTGGTCTTTGACTAAAAAGCAGAAGAGTGGTTTTCAGACAGGTCTTATAAATTGGGCTCTACTGCAAATCAGACGAGTCAAAGTAGACAAGTGACATTCAATCTAATTTTCTGCACACTTATCAGATTTGTTAGTAATTTTATAAGGTTCAATATTACCATACTTAATGTATTTGGAATCATCAAAACTTAGAATTTACACATTGAATGTGTTTCAGACTTATGAGGTCTCAACACCTAACTTGTTCCGTAGTCTGTTGCACCACATTTGGACCCAAGACTTGGTTTTCACCAATCTCATACCAACGTAACGGGGTCCTACATTTCCTGCCATACAAAGCCTCGTATGGTGGCATTCCAATACTACTGTGAAAACTATTGTTATAAGTAAATTCAATCAATGGTAAGAACTCATCCCAACTGCCAGTATGCTCTAACACGCAGGCTCTCAAGAGATCTTCCAATGACTTAATTGTACTCTCTGACTGTCCATCTGTCTTGGGATGATAAGCAGAACTCATCCTCAACTTTGTCCCTAAAGCATTGTGCAATTGTTTCCAAAATTTAGATGTCAATACAGGATCTCTGTCCGAGACAATGCTCGTTGGGACACCATGCAACCTAACAACTTCTTTGATGTAAATTTAGGTCAACTTCTCCAAACTATAACTTTCACCAATAGGTAAGAAGTGAGCACACTTTGTCAACCTATCAATGATAACCAAAATCGCATCATGTCTCTTCGGAGTTCGTGGTAATCCAACCACAAAATCCATAGCTATGTTATCACATTTCCATTCTAGGATATCTAATGATTTCAATACACCCGCCCGCTTTTGATGCTCTATCTTAGCCTTCTGACACACCAGACAAGATAAAACATACTCTGCTACCTCCTTCTTCATCCTTGTCCACAAAAACATTTTCTTTAAATCCTGATACATCTTAGTGGATTCAGGATGAAAACTCAACTTATTCTTATGTGCTTCTTCTAATATCATTTTCCTAAGTTCTAAATCATCTTGTACACATATTCTATCCCTAAACCTCAGTACACCATCTGTTCCTCTTCTAAACTCAAATCTTACCCTCATCTATTCCTCTACTTATCTCCTGTAGATATTGATCCTGAACTTGTTTATCCTTAAGATCCCTCATAAAATCACTACTAATAGTGATCATACCCAAACAAATTTTATCATCAACCAACTAAATTCCTAAGTTCGAATCTTTGAACTGTTCCTATAATTCCAACTCCTTAACCATTATCGCAGATACATGCCATGATTTCCTTCTCAAGGCATCCACTACAACGTTTGCCTTCCCAGGATGGTATAGTAAATCATACTCATAATCTTTGATAAACTCCATCCATCTCCGCCATCTCATATTCAACTCTTTTTGGTCGAACAGATACTTCAGACTTTTATGGTCACTGTAAACATTTAACTTTGCTACATACAAAAAGTGTCACCATATCTTCAATGCGAACACTATAGCTGCTAACTCCAAATCATGAGTCATATAATTCCTCTCATGAATTCTCAATTGTCGGGAAGCATAAACCACAACTTTTCCCACTTGCATCATAACATAACCTAAACCTTGATATGACGCAATGCAGTATACATCAAACTGTCCTAACGGATCGGGTAAAGTCAATGCAAATGATGTAGTCAACCTGTCCTTTAGCTTTTGGAAACTCTGCTCACACTTGTCCGTCCATAGAAAACCTATATTTTTACTTGTCAACTGCGTCATAGACAATGCAATCTTCGAGAAACCCTCTATAAACCGCCGATAGTATCCAGCTAACCCTAGAAAACTTCGTACTTCACTTACCGACTTAGGCCGTTCCCACTTAAGAACTGCCTCAACCTTAGTTGGATCTACTGCTATACCTTCCTGGTTAATCACATGTTCAAGAAATTGGACTTCTTCCATCCAAAACTCACACTTGGAAAGTTTAGCATAAAACTGCCTATCCTTCAAAACTTGCAGCACCACTCTCAAATGTTCCTCATGATCTTTCCATGTACGGGAATAGATAAGGATGTCGTCGATAAACACAACAAACTTATCGAGGAAAGGTCTAAAGATTTTGTTCATGTAATCTATGAACACTGCTGGAGCATTAGTAACCCCAAAAGGCATAACTAAATACTCATAATGCCCATACCTCGTCCTGAAAGCTGTTTTAAGTATATCTTCCTTCCTTACTCTAATATAATGTTATCCAGACCTCAAATCAATCTTAGAAAACACTGCTTCTCCTTTCAACTGATCCATAAGATCGTCTATCCTAGGCAACAAATATTTTTTCTTAATCATCACTTTATTCATCTGCCTGTAATCCATGCACAATCTCGCATTTCCATATTTCTTCTTAACAAATAACACCGGTACTCCCCAAGGCGAAACACTCGGTCTGATGAATTCTTTCCTTAACGTGTCATCCAACTGTTTCTTTAACTCCGCCAATTCTACAGGTGACATCTGATAAGGCGCTATAGATATGGGTCCTGTCCCCGGTACAAGATCTATGGTGAATTCCACTTCTCGCTCTGGTGGCAAACCTGGAACGTCGGGAGGGAAAACTTCAGGAAACTCTCTCACAATAGGCATAGAATCTATACTAGGCATCTTTTTAGCTTCCACCGCGAACAACATTACGTACTATCGAGAATCGTCACTCCTCATGGATACTCCTTCATTGGCAGATACTACATTAGAAGACTCAAGAAAGGATAAGGTCTTACCAGAACAATTTAGCATTAAATGGTTATCCAAAAACCAATCCATTCCAAGAATAACATCTATCTGTTGCATAGGCAAACAGACAAGGTCTACAATAAATGTCCTATTCTCAACAACTATAGGATACTGTAAACAAACAGACATAGTAGTCAAAGTATTACTAGTTGGAGTAGATACTGTAAGGGTATAAAGTAATTGAGAAACAATTAATTTTAATTGGTCCACACACTCATACAAAATAAATAAATTTGTAGCACCTGAGTCAAATAACACATACGAGAGTCTACTAGCTATCAAACACATACCTTGTATAAGATCAGCAGATTGAGAGGATTCAGCTCCCCTCACGGTAAACACTCTTCTAGTGGCCTGAGATCTTGCTCCCCGTCGTCCTGTTGTTGTGACTCACTAGTGCATAAAAAGGATTCCACATCGGTTATTTTTGGCTTTTCACATCGGTTATCAAACTGATGTTGAAAATACCGATGTGGTTTTTTCCACATCGGTTTCGAAACCGATGTGTAAAGTACATTTTTAACAGCGGTTTTTACATAAACCGATGTGGAAAGTTCATTTGTTAATTGGTAAACTATTGGAAATATCACTTTCCACACCGTTTTAAAAAAACCGATGTGGAAATTAGACTTTACACATTGGTTTCTACAAAACCGATGTGAAAATTTCTATTTACACATCGGTTTTCTTGAAAACCGATGTGTAAAGTCTAATTTTTTTTTGAAACTGTTATTTAAATTTCTATCATTCCTTTCCCCTGTTTCAGTAATAATGCAGATCAATACCAAAATAACATACTCTAAATATTCTCAACAATCACTTTTGTACAGCAAAAACACAATTAATATATACTGAACAATACATATGTATGTTCAATTACATTCAGACAACAAAGATAATTAGAAACCAAAAAGCTACATGATATATTATAGATTTCATATCAAAATACATATGATCAGTCAAAAGTACACTATAGCTAGTACATGATAAGTTTTTAAACTAACTACATATATATATACAAACTATGGTTGGTACACTTCAAGAAAGAAAGTTGCCCAACGCCTCCTTATGTTGTTGATGTCGGAATCAGATAATGGAGTTGGATTGTTGAATATCTGCAAGTTTAATTGGACAAAAGATTATATCTTTTAAGTAATAAAATAACATAAAACATATAACGAATCTATAACTGTTAATTCTAATTGTTATCAAATAACATTTACTTCGTGCCATCTTTCAGTGATCCTGGAGGAGATAATTTCCAACATCCACTGCATCACATAGTATCCACATTCCCATGATCCACGTTGTATACGTGACTACGTACAAATGAAACCCAATTAGAATATGAGGAATTAAATAGAAATCAATAATTATAGCCACTGCATTTAATGCATTTGAACTAATAAATATCTTACCCTAGGAATAATCCATCTGATAGCCCGATGCCTTTCATCATGCAACATGTGGTTTGCATTAATAGAACTATCATGACAAAATAAACATTAATTAACGTATATCTAATAGATTTCAGATAATTAAAACAACTGCATTATTGATTATAAAGTATTTTAATGCTTACGTTTCGATGATCTTCTGCAGTTCATTCTCCGGCTTATTTCCAATTGAGCAAAAGAAGACCACGACGTTCATCCTAGGGTACAAGATCAACAGTTGCCAATGCTGGCTGTATATGTGGAACAGTTAGTGACTAAGTCATATATAGTTATAATTAAATAACCGGTACTTACTTATTGAGATAAGGCTCAAGGTAGAATTGATGATCGTCTCGGGCAAGTATATCATGTATGGTGATGACCCGGTCTTCTGATGCTAGGAGAACATCACCCTGAATGAACATGGGGTCAATGAACCCATAAAGGGCGAGGTTACCCCGATCAACTAACATACGATGCAGATACCTAATATATTGAAAAAACAAGTTAATTATCATAGTATTTAAAAATTAATTACTTATAAATAAAATGTACTTACGTGCACCATAATGATAGGTGTGCAGAACTAGCCATTTCTTTATTGAGTACAATCTCCATAAGTTCCTTCTTTGGGATATACAGTTCATCACCTGGACTGGCATCATGTTCCAACCTTACCAAACCTGCGTCATTCTCCATGGTGACAATATGTATAGCCAGAAGTTTAAAAAATCACCCGGTGCCCCTTTGTCGATCCCCTAAACAACAAAGATATATATTAGTAATCACAGATAATTAAGTTATTTCATTCGTAATTAATTAAATGGTCAAATGAATACCTTGGCAGGAGAAGACATCTCTGGCCTTCCTGGATCCGACCTTTTAGTTAGAATATCATTTCCATCATCCTATAACGGATAAAAATAAAGCATTATCTTTCAACAATAATAAATAATTTCAACTATGAATATAGAAAAACACAACTAACTGAATACCTCAGATGCAACAAGAAAGCTGACCAGTCTTCTTGGCCAGAGGATGAAGTTACCGGGGGCCTGACCCACTATTTGAACCTCCTTAGTGGGCACAGGGACTCGAGCATCAACATCTCGAATAATCTCAACAACGATCCTCATCTGATCATCCGGTAATAAACGATGGTGTATGGTATTACCTAAGTTATTATGTGCCCTCCCCAATGCCACTAAGCGGCGATCATGATGATCATCAACATATAGCTCACACCTATCAGGGTCGTCATCATCATCATCATCATCATCATCATCATCACCATCATCAACATTTCCAGGCTGATGAGGAGGATCACATGAGCCCTTAGTGCTCACATGGACAGAGGGTTGGACACCGGCTGTCATCTGCTAGACATAGAAGTCAATATTGCCATCTGCTGGGCAAACTGCTCGGCCATCTCCTGTCTAAGCTCAGCTGCAATCTCCTGTTTTAGACGTGCTCTATAACATCCCTGTGGCATTGGTGTGAAGATGAACCATGGTATTGGCGAATGTCGACGCCCCATCCAACACCAATGACACGGCCCGGGTGGTCTGGTTTACCGATGGCAGCAGCTAAGATATCATCGCGTCCTCTAGGAACAAAGGTTCCTAGGGTTACCTGCTCGTCCAAGGCATCCTATCACATATAAAATATCACGTCACATTACAATTCGGTAACAATCTTAAGATGACAATTACAATTCAAACTATACTTACAATCTTCTCAGCTACTTGGCGGGCCTCCTCAGATGTATATTGTCCCGTTTTTCTTTGTCGGGCCCTCTTCCATTTACGATGGCGTGGGGGTGGAGGTGGATCAACAACCTCTGGATGATTTTCAGCGTTAGGATCAGCCTGAGATGCTGCTTCCTGACATGCTTTCTTTTCCTCTTCCACCATTAGCTGACCAAGCTTTTTATATCTCCCACGAGATTCCGATGAGATTATGATCCATAGAGGGAAGAATGGTGGGTACAAGAGATCGAGAAGAGATTCGCTACCATGCGCTGCAGAGAGGATAGGAAAGTGACGTATACTGTCTTCATATTAACTGGAGGAGCAGAATCTTGGTGGAGAGGCAAGCGAAGATTGCTGGAGGCCGAAGGCAGATTTATCAACTTGCAGCTGTTTAGTGACTGTTTCTTTGAGAAGTATTTTCCGCGTCTAGTTTGATGTGAGAAAGAGAGGGAATTCATGAGTCTCAAACAAGGCAACATGATTCTTGGTGATTATGCATCACGATTCGAGGCTCTGATTAAGTATTCTGAATTTTATCAGAGATTCCCAGATGAAGATTGGAAATGTAGAAGGTTTGAGGAAGGACTCCGACATGAACTCCAGAGGGCTATAGTGTCTCTCGATATCCAGAGTTTTCCAGAGTTGGTGGAAAGATGCAGTGCGATCGAAAGTATATATAAGAGGTTGGCTAATGAGCATAAACAACCAACAAGTGGAGGTCCTACTCGACCGGGTTTTCAAAGGCGAGGAGGTGGTAACTCTCAATGGAGGCAGAGGCCATATGCTAGACCAGGGCAGACCCCTACACCAAAACCAGTGGTTAGAGCGGGTCAACAGCAGCAAGGCTTAGCTTGTTTCAAATGCGGAGGATTGCATTACCTTAGAGACTGCATGGAGCGACCTAGTTGTTTTCATTGTGGTAAACCAGGTCATATGGATCGAGATTGTAGACAGCAGGCTAGGCATTAGCCGGTAGCTGCCGGTAGAGGAAATGGAGGCAATAGAGGTGGAGCTGGAAGAGGAGTCACGGGTGCAAAATATGCTTTTTACATCGGAGTTTCCACATCGGTTTCCTTAAAACCGATGTGTAAAACGAGGTAGTGACATTTTTGAAATTAAAATCAAAGGATTCCACATCGGTTTAGAAATTAACTGATGTGTAAATATTTTCCACATTGGTTATTTTTAACCGATGTTTGAAAGTAAAACAAAAAAAATTTAAATTTAGAATTTTTATCTTTTAACATCGGTTTTTATGGAACCGATGTGTAAAGTATTGATTAACCACATCGGTTAATAGATAACCGATGTATAAAATTATAAAAAAAATTAGAATTTAAAATTTTATCTTTCCACATCGGTTTCAAAAGAACCGATGTGAAATATAAATTAACCACATCGGTTTTATTATAACCGATGTGTAATATAACCCTTCTTTTTGTTTCTATTTTCATTCCCTCCAATGTCACGCACCCTTTTCCTTTGTTCCAAGAGTGTAAAGCCAAGACAGATCAAAACATCTCTCACTCTCTCGCCGCACATACAAACACACACCAACCCTAAAAATACGCTCAAATTTGAAAAGCTACATTACAGTGTCTTTCTCTTTCTTCCCACATCTCAGCACTCTCTGGTTTCTCATTTCTACACTTCACACTCACTCACTCTCTCACAACTCCACAACAAACCTTCAATATCTTCATTCTTCCACACAAAAAAGGTGTGTTTTTTTCCCCGTTGAATTCCATCTTTTTAGTTCTCTACTGTTTGAAACCACTCCTCATTTTCCCTCTTACTGGTTTTTAGGCTCATCACAGGTGCACAAAGAAAGAGAGAATTTTGTGGAGGATATCAAAACTGAGCAGACAGTGTGGGTATGTTGTGACTTGTGAAGATATAATATTCTAGCTTATTCTAATATTCTAATGCTGGTTTTCTAAGAGGGTGACCCCTTTGATGAAGTTTGTGTCTTGAGTCCTTGTTATGTTTATATCTATATATATATATATATATATATATATATATATATATACATAAATATAATATACTTGCATGTGTTGTTCTGTGTGTGAAGTGTTATAAAGTGTGAAATCTGTGTCTAATCCACCATAGTGGAAATGGCTCCAAGACTGGATTTTTCCAATTGGTGGACAAAGGATACACAGAAAGGAACACCAGTATCACGCGTCACGCAGATTCTGCCTTGGAGTTTGCTTCACTGGTTGGTCTGTCACGGCCGTGACCACCATCACGGCTAGGCCGTGATCAGTTCTGCCTGTGAGGGTCTGGTTCAGTTGGCATGTCACGGCTGTGATGGACATCACGGGCTGACCGTGACCAGTTCTGACTTTTCCATTCTTTTTTTAAGCTCTACTCGATCACGGCCGTGATGGGCTCTGTTTGGCTCATTTTCTTCACTTTTCAAGCCCCATCTTCATGCAAGCTACATAATTAGTAAAGCCTTAGTTTCCCGTTTGAGATGCAATACTAATGAGCACACGTGTACGTGCTTAATGTACCGCTCATTGTGTTGGATCTTGAATTGTCCAAAGTTGGATAGTTTGGGAAAAAACTTTTTCTTAATTCAGTTAAAATAGTTATTCATTGATTCTAACGTTATATACTTGATGAAAGTTCGGATTGATACATTTCCTTTCGTTCTCCGGGTGCATACTTTATCGTAGTGGATGTCATTGCGTTCAAGTAGTGTACGTCGGAGACCGAAGGGAAATGCTGCCAAAATTTTGTCGAGTATGAGCATGAGAGTTAAGGACTATTTGTTAAACGAATGTTGAAAAAGTTTCTTCTCGAATGGGATAGGGCCATACCCTGTCATAAGAAGTGGTTGATGAATATGTTGGACTAAGTACGAAGTTATTGGTTTAGTCATGGATCGCGGTTGGATGAATGCTAGATGGACAAGTGATGAGTATGAGAATGGAGTGGAAGATTTTCTATAGTTTGCAAAAACAAATGCTCCTGATAGTGGTAACGGAAGGTTTTATTGTCCTTGTGTTAACTGTTTGAATGAGAGACGACTAGAAGCTGAGGAGATACGTGATCATCTTATTTGTGAGGGGATTTGCAAGAGTTATACAACATGGATATGTCCGGCGGTTGTAAAAATATCGAGTATCGTCTCACAAGGACTCTTTGATTGTCGTTAACAGAAAAAGTCAGTTTTTTTTGGGGGGGGGGGGGGGGTGTTTGGTTTGAAATTGATTAGAAAACAGAACAAAACAGAGCGGAAAAATAGGGCAAATTAAGTGGTTATCAAATAAGACAAAGACGATCAATCTGCTGTTCGGTTTTCCACTATCATCAGTTCATGTAATTCCATGCCCTAAGCGGATTCTAATCCCCTTTCGATTGTAGCAACAATTAACAAGCGAAATTGCTCCTACGAGATATACGTTCCTATTCCGAATTAAGCAAACGGATTAAGCCCTTCGCGAATTAAGCAAACACGATTAAAGTAAGGAACATATGATCATCGAAATAAATCAAGACTCATCCTATATAACTAACTTGAATTAAGCAAACAAGACATATAGGAAAAATATTGAAAGGGAAAAGCAAATTAAATTGGGAATCAATAGAACCTCAAGTGCAATGGAAACCAATCACAGCAGATCAATCTATGGAATTTAGTGCTCCATCAAAAACGCAATACAACTCCTGGAAAATATTTGGCAGCCGTCACTCTCCACAGAAAAGAAGATGCTCTTTACCACCTACTTATAATCCTAGGGTAAACTAATATGTCTGACCTAGAGAGCCCAATGGGAATTAATTGGCCCATTAATCATTGATTACATGGAGATATGGCAATAATAATTCCAATTCCCGCACTAATCTGGACAGCTTAGGTAATTAGAATTTTAGACCATCAAAACGTCAGAACTGGGCTGAGCGGTCAACATGAAAGTTGTAGGTCCGCTTCTTAGCTTTCCAACGCCACCAAGATCGCTCGAATCGGACATGTATAGCCCAAGTTATGGCCTGCATAAGGGAGATGGGTCAGGATGCACTAAAATCCGGAAATTGATTAAGAAATTCATTAAAGCCCAATTAAGACCCAAAGATATGAAAATATGCTAAGAATCCAATATTGGGTACAAAGCACATCCAAAAACATCAAGTGCAATGCTATAAAAAGTATATTAAAATGCACTGATCAAATTCCCCCACACTTAAGCTTTTGCACTCCGAGCAAAACTCATGGTCAAGACATATGAAATAGCGGTAAATGCTTTATTTGACTCAAAATTAACTAAAATATCCTAAAACTACTTAAGAGACTCAAAATGTTGCTTGAGGACAATTTTGTCCAAATTTGGGCGAAAACGAGATCAAACTCAAATAAAACCATGGTCTTTACTAGTCAAAAACTAGTCGAGCCAAAGACTGATCAAAATACCCCAAACTTAAACTTTGTTTGTCCCCAAGCAAACTAAAACTCAAAAAGGACTCAAACTTGGCAAGCTTAAAAGATTCAATCAAATTCGCACAAATTTCATGCAATTTCAACAAAACAATTTTTCCTCAATGATTCCCCCTTGCAACAATATAATCCCCACATTCATTTACTTTGAACATTTGAGATTTCCATCATTCATGCAATCATTAATCTAAGCAAGGGGTCCAAGTTACACACAAAAGGGAGATCACTAAATTCAAACAACCGCCTTGCTCACAAGGGAATTTAGCATTTCACTCAATCGCTCAATTTTTGTCTAGGCAGTCACCTTTTCACTCAATTTCACTTTTTAAGAGCACTTCCCATGAATTTGATTTTTATCTCAAACAAGGTTCCCACGGAAACATGCATGCAACATCAAAAGGTCTTTTAAGGTTGTAATGGGGCCGGGCTAAGGGTAGGATATTCAAAGGTACTAGGCTTAAGTCCCTAGGAATTAAGAGAGCATGAAACTTTTTACACTTTGAATTTCCACTCAAATTCCTTTTTCCATTTTTCTTTATGCTTTTCTTTTTGCCTTGGGTGACTACAACCTTTTTCTTCTAATACCCTTTTTGACATTTTTGTTCTTTTTTATTTTTTTTCTTTCTTTCTCTTTTTTTTTCTTCTTAGGCTCCAACCTTTATTTTTTTTCTTTTTCTCAATCCCAAACAATACATCATATCCTTGTAGCCACCCCAAACTTAGTTTCTTGCAACCCTTCTCTTACTAAGGATCCATGCTATCCTAATCCTAAAATCGGGTTAACATGGTTTTCCAGATTTTTTCGGCTTGTAACATAAGGTCATCGAGAAGCAATAGGCTAATTAGGCTCAAAGGGGCTAACTAGGGAACATGCATTAGGGACTGGTTCAATTTAGGCCAAGTAGCTAATTCAAAGAAAATTGCCTAAATCATTTGATGCAAACACATAAACATGCAAACCAAGAAGAGACTCAAGCAAATTCGGGAAAGTGCATCTCAAAAGTGATTCATACAATTAAAAACATGTTGGAGGCTCAAATCCTCACCTGGACATTTTTGCAAATGGTTTGACTGAGATTCTATCCCTAGTGTGTGCATCCTATCACCCCAAACTTATCATAAATCATGCAATCACAATGAAATATCTCAAAATTCAGTTTTCAATTTTTCACATGGGGATCAATTTTCAAATTTCAAAGCCTAGGGGGAAAATCATCAACAGTCAACAAATATCATGCAATCCATCTATGCAAATTCTGATAAAAAACCAACAAGCTCACCGACACAAGACTCAACACACAAGCTCTTGATCTTCTCAAATTATTCAAGAGCTAAGAGAAAATAAAACAAATAGCAAAGATAATTAAAAAGAGTAAGGTTTAGAGAAAACTCATGGAGGCGGTTCCACCGGGATCCCACTGTCTGTGATACAGCGGCCACGGAATGCCCAAAGTGCAACATGATCCTCCCGGATCCCATGGCTTGTAGCATAAGGCCCAAGTGATAGACAAAGGGCGGAAGCTCATTCCATGATCCCCTAACTTCCAGCCTTGATATGGGAGTGAGCATTTGGCAATTATGGTGACCTCGCCCAGTGCGGCGGACTTCTCACTCCCTCTCGGGTCAAAGTTGACCTCCTGGTCAACAAAGTCAACAAAGTCCTCCCAATAAAAGTGGGGTTCAACCTCTTGGACTGGCCATAGTGTCTTCATATCCAAGGATGCAAAATCCAGTCTCTCAGGTAGAGATTTGAACTCCATTACCGATTGTTCCACAGTGGGAGGTGATGAACAAGTGGGGGGGGGGGGGGGGGGTCTCTGGTGCTGCTTCAACTTTTGCACAAATTTCATCCACTGCATTTCCAGATTCATCACCTTCTATATATGCAGTAACCTCAGCACGCACCACACAGGTATTTATCCCATCACAATTGGCACATGCGTAGGGGCCAATGGAATCATCTAATTCCAGAATTTCTTCATCATCCTCTAGCATGGCGGAATGGATGTCCTCTATATGCCTCTTCCTCTCAATTTCCTTAGTCAAGGGTTCTGCTCCTTTAGCTTGTTGCATGGCATTCATTGAAGTGGCAAGCCGTCCAATCTGTGTCTGTAAGGCTTGAACACTAGCATCTGTTCGTTGCTGAAACTGTCCAAATTGCTGCTGAAACTGGAGATTTGGTGCATTCATTTGAGCAGTCATTTGTGCAGTCATTTACTTGAACAGGTCCTCTAGTGAAGGTCCGGAAGGTGCAGAGGTGGTTACTTGGGGAGAGTTCTGTGGTGGTGTTAGAGGCAACATCAGTTGTTGTTGCGTGGGTGAGTCCCCATACCAAGGGTTTGGATGGTTTCCCCAGCTGGGGTGGTACTCATCAGTGGAAGGGTCAGGAATGTTGTGCCTGTTCTGATTGTTGCCTTGGTTGTAAATATTGGTTGTATTTGCTTGAGGTGATTCATTAACTTGTCTAATACCAAATATCTCTCTCCTGATTGATGCAGCTCTGAAGGCAGGAAAGTATCTCACTAGGAAGACTTTCTTCAAATCAATCCAGGTTGAGACGAAATTCGCCTCAAGACAATACAACCAATCCTTTGCAGCGCCTTCAAGTGAGAGATGGAAGGCTCTCATCTTGATGTGGTCTTCTGTTATTCCTTCAGGTCTCAGCATTGTAGAACAAACAATCTGGAATTTCTTCAGATGCTCCTGCGGATTCTCACCTGCAAGACCACTAAACCTTGGCAACCAGTGCATTAAACCAGAAAAGTCAGGATAATATATGCATGGTGGTTCATAATTAACATTAGGCATATAACCTTGCATATAATTATCCATGGGTAGATTCACAACCAGACCAATTCAGCAATTTTTTTTTTTAATTTTCTGTTAATAACAACAAGAGTCCCCGTCAACGGCGCCAATTTTTGACGCGCTGTCCCGCAGGCTTCAAAAAGCGAGCGGTTTGTAAAAATATGTAGATAGGGAGCGACAACTCGAGTATCGTCTCACAAGGACTCTTTGATTGTCGTTAACAGAAAAAGTCAGTTTTTTTTGGGGGGGGGGGGGGGGGTGTTTGGTTTGAAATTGATTAGAAAACAGAACAAAACAGAGCGGAAAAACAGGGCAAATTAAGTGGTTATCAAATAAGACAAAGACGATCAATCTGCTGTTCGGTTTCCCAGTATCATCGGTTCATGTAATTCCATGCCCTAAGCGGATTCTAATCCCCTTTCGATTGTAGCAACAATTAACAAGCGAAATTTCTCCTCCGAGATATACGTTCCTATTCCGAATTAAGCAAACGGATTAAGCCCTTCGTGAATTAAGCAAACACGATTTGAACATACGCGAATTAAACAAACGCGATTAAAGTAAGGAACATATGATCATCGAAATAAATCAAGACTCATCCTATATAGCTTGAATTAAGCAAACAAGACATATAGGAAAAATATTGAAAGGGAAAAGCAAATTAAATTGGGAATCAATAGAACCTCAAGTGCAACGGAAACCAATCACAGCAGATCAATCTATGGAATTTAGTGCTCCATCAAAAACGCAATACAACTCCTGGAAAATATTTGGCAGCCGTCACTCTCCACAGAAAAGAAGATGCTCTTTACCACCTACTTATAATCCTAGGGTAAACTAATATGTCTGACCTAGAGAGCCCAATGGGAATTAATTGGCCCATTAATCATTGATTGCATGGAGATATGGCAATAATAATTCCAATTCCCGCACTAATCTGGACAGCTTAGGTAATTAGAATTTTAGACCATCAAAACGTCAGAACTGGGCTGAGCGGTCAACATGAAAGTTGTAGGTCCGCTTCTTAGCTTTCCAACGCCATCAAGATCGCTCAAATCGGACATGTATAGCCCAAGTTATGGCCTGCATAAGGGAGATGGGTCAGGATGCACTAAAATCCGGAAATTGATTAAGAAATTCATTAAAGCCCAATTAAGACCCAAAGATATGAAAATATGCTAAGAATCCAATATTGGGTACAAATCACATCCAAAAACATCAAGTGCAATGCTATAAAAAGTATATTAAAATGCACTGATCAATATGTCATGGTGAATCGTTAGACAGGCCGAGGGTGTCGGATAGAGAGGAAGTTGATAACGTGGAAATGGACGATGGACTAGAGGACATGATACGTGATGTTGGGCAAGAGTCTTTTCGGCGCGCACATGTGTATGATACTTTGTGTAGTGATGCGGAAGTGGCTTTGTATCCGGGGTGCACTAATTTCACATGGTTGTCAGCGGTGTTAAGATTGTTCAATGTGAAGGCGAGAAATGGGTGGAGCGATAAAAGCTTTACCGAATTGCTTGAGTTGTTGAAAGACATGCTTCCAGAAGGCAACACATTGCCATCTCGAAACTATAAGGCGAAGAAGATATTGTGTCTGATGGGTATGGAGTATAAGAAAATACATGCTTGTCCCAATGATTGCATATTGTACAGGAAAGAGTTTGAAGAGATGCACGAGTGCCCCAGGTGTGGGGTATCACGCTACAAAATGAAGGATGGTGATTCTAGTTGTGATGTGGTCACCAAAGGTCCTCCTGCGAAGGTGTTATGGTATTTTCCCGTGATTCCACGGTTCAAGTGATTGTTTGCTAATGTAAATGAGGCAAAGAACATTAGATGGCATGCAGATGAGAGGAAGTGTGATGGACAGCTTCGGCATCCGGCCGATTCTTTGCAATGGAAGAGAATTGATAGTTTGTTTTCGGATTTCGGCAATGAGCCCAGAAACCTCAGGCTTGGACTTGCTACCGATGGAATGAATCCATATTGAAACTTAAGTAGTATTCATAGTTCATGGCCTGTTCTCCTGGTAATTTACAACCTGTCTCCTTGGTTGTGCATGAAGCGCAAATACATTAATTTAACTATGATGATTTCGGGTCCTAAACAGCCAGGAAATGATATTGATGTTTATCTGAGTCCCTTGATTGAAGACTTGAGAATGTTGTGGGATGAAGGCGTTGATGTGATCGATGGGTATTGCCGTGAGACATTCAGATTGCGTGCCATGTTATTTTGCACCATCAATGACTTTCCAGCTTACGGGAACCTGTGTGGGTATAGTGTTAAGGGGCATAAAGCATGTCCAATATGTGAAAAAGGCACATGTTACCATCAACTGCAACATGGAAGGAAGACAGTTTACCTTGGGCATCGGAGATTTCTCCGACGTAATCATCCTTATCGTAGATTGAGAAAAGCTTTCAATGGACTTCCAGAGAATGAAATTGCTCTGGTGGCCTTGACTGGAGAGCAAGTTTATGAAAGGGTGAACAACACTAATGTTATCTATGGGAAGACCCAGAAGAAGGCTACTGAGAAGAAAATATGGAAGAAGAGGTCGATCTTCTTTGATCTTCCATACTGGTGCAATCTTGATGTAAGACATTGTATTGATGTGATGCATGTGGATAAAAATATGTGTGACAGTTTAATCGGAATGCTTCTCAACATTCAAGGCAAGACAAAGGATGGTGTGAATGCTCGTCTGGATCTAGTTGTGATGGGTATACGAGAGCAGTTAGATCCACTTAAAATGGGGGATAAGAAGACTTATTTGCCCCCAGCATGTCATACTTTATCAAAAAAAGAGAAAAGAAGTTTCTGTGAATGTCTACGGGGAGTCAAAGTGCCACAGGGTTACTATTCAAATATCAAAAGACTTGTCTCAATGAAAGATCTCAAATTAGTTGGCTTAAAGTCTCATGATTGTCATGTCTTGATGCAACAACTACTACCGATGGCCATTCATGACATATTGCCTAAAAAGTCAGACATGCCATTACTTGGTTATGCTTATTCCTCAATGCCATATGTAACAAGGTCATTGACACTAAAAAGTTGGATGACTTGGAAAATGAGGCAGCCATTATCTTGTGCCAATTGGAGATGTATTTTCCACCTTCATTTTTTGACATCATGGTTCATTTGATTGTTCATCTAGTGAGGGATACATTTAAGGTGGATGTACCCGGTTGAGCGATACATAAAGATCTTGAAAGGATATATGAAGAATCCACACCGTCCCGAAGCTTCTATTGTTGAAAGGTATGTTGCAGAAGAAGCTATTGAGTTTTGTACAGACTACATGTCAGAAGCGGAACCTGTAGGGCTTCCGAAGTCTCGTCACGAAGGAAGATATGATGGTAAGGGTACACGAGGTATCACTGTTAAGAGCATGGATTGAGAGGAAGTGCTTCAAGCACATTTGTATATATTGAATAACACTGATGATGTTGAACGATACTTATATGAGCACAAAAGCATCATCAATGAAACTTACCCTAGAATGAATGAAAAATGGTGTTTGAACAAGCATAACAAGACTTTCTTGAACTGGTTTAAAGAAAAAATTGCAAAGGATGGTATTGCTTCTGATACATTAAAATGGCTAGCACAGGGGCCTAACTTTGATGTCATATGCTGGAGTGGGTACGATATCAATAAGTTTTCCTTCTATACAAAGTCCCAGGATGACAAAAGTACTATGCAAAACAGTGGGGTTATGGTCGTCGCTGAGTCCATGCATTTCTCTAGCTCGAAAGATAAAAACCCTGTTATGGCATCCGTTTCATACTTTGGAATCATTGAAGAGATATGGGAGGTTGATTACAAGAAGTTTAGAGTATCTGTTTTTAAATGTCAGTGGGTCGACAGTAACAATGGTGTGCAAACCGATGAGTTAGGCTTCAAATTGGTGGACCTTAATAAGGTAGGTAATAAAGAGGAGCCTTTCATCATGGCATCCCAAGCAAAACAAGTGTTTTATATCCGTGATCCTTCTAACAAAAGGTGGTCAGTGGTTCTCCAGGGAAAAAACATGTATAATGGTAGTGAGGGAAATCAAGATTCAACTCTTGATATTTCTGATACTCCTTCTTTCTCAACACGAGTGCCTAATTTCAATGAGGAAAATGAAGTGGATGATGTACATGCTACTCGTAATGATCACCAAGAAGGGCTATGGGAGAATTTTACTAATTGACCACAAAGTAAGTTTAATTTGAGTTATGTTTAAAGGCATATTATATGTTTACGTTGATATTTATAAGTTATGTTTATGTACGTTGATCGATATTTATAAGTTATGTATGATATTTATCCTGACATACTAACAAGTTTTTTTTTAAACAGGTATACATGGCTGATCCTGAGGATATCCCTCCTTCATACAGCGGGTCGGAGACCCCGTCTACGGGTAGAAAGGGTAGACGTGCCACACGAATGAGGAATTTGACTGCCAACCGTGGTTCAAATCAAAGGATAAGAATAGACTTTGATAATTACCTCAATCCTATTGGGCCAATGGCAGAGCAGTTTAACAGTTTTGTGGCGACCCTTGCTAGGAGCAGGCCTAGTATACTCATTGATAATTGGAAAGATGTACCGACGGACGTGAAGGATCAGATATGGGAGAGTATTCTGGTATCTATACTTTTACGTCCTGTGTTTGTCTATATCTACTTTATTTTAATCTTACGAATATCATATAGTAATTCGTTGATTCTTTTGGTCTTAATGTAGCTCACCTTTGACATACCAGATACGATGGTTATGAAGAAGCATTTGCTAAAGTATGCTGGTGAGCGTTGGAGGGCTTTTAAGGTCGACCTGGGCAGATACTATGTATTCAATCCAACATGTGAAAAGAACCCACTTGAGGTGTACCCGTTTCTTGACCAGGCGACGTGGGATCGCTTTGTTCAGAGCCGACATGATCCCGGCTTTCAGGTTAACTTATTTGATTTGTCTCTAAATTTATGTAATTTCATTAATTTTATTTACTTATGCAATTTAATTGTCTTCTATTTATAACAGGAGAAGAGGAAAAAGGGGTGTGTTTGTAGTAACAGAGCAGTAGCTATGTTTTTCATGGTATCTTGAGTCTCATATGACTTTCCTCCACTTCCGGTATGATTATTTTCCACATGGTCAGCTCCGACAATTCTTTCTGGAGTTCTGTCACCACCATCGATCGGATGTCCTCTTCCATGAGCCATGATTCTGTGAAAGAAATCATCCGCTCTCGTCAGTATGACATAATATTACTTAGACAAGTATACAAATACTATATGCCATACTAATGTTAATTATCACGCCAAGTTCGGACACACTACCCACCTCTAAGCATAGTTAAAATCCGATGTGGATTCAACTAGACACGACTAGTAACGACATCCTAGACCTCACAGTCCGATTAGAATCGAACTGCTCTGATACCACAAAATGAGACACCACGTTGTGCCCCATTGTATTATTAGTTTAAAACCATATTAATTATTTACTTAATCTCTCGCTTATTGTTGAAAAAACATAATAATTAAAACTTAATAATAATCATATAACTTCTGAAAATTTAAAACACTCTAAAGTTATATTACATAAACACACACATATTTATTCATTATATTATTAAAACACTGTTTAGGGTATCTTATCCGTAGGAACCCTCACAGGTACTTATTCATGCTAACATCTTATAACTAGCGGAAAATAAAAACGTCTTTTATGACTCACTGGCCCTAAACTTACTACACTATATTATTAGGATCTGTAGCTTGTTCTCCAGCGTCAGCTTCATACAGAGTTTCATCCAACTCCACAGCAACCTCCGTCTCGTACAGGGTTCCATCCATCTCCTCAGCAACATATTCCTCAATTGGGTCTTCTAACGTAAGAAAGTAGACATACACAAAAATACACAGATATTCCTCCATTGTGTCTTCATAGAATATAATACAATAATATTCACAAGCACACATCACTCACAATCTACAATCATCCTTACTTTACGATATCATCCTCTAGCCTCCAACTCATGCAACTAAACCTTTATGCTGATGTGGCCACCACTAATCCTGTCACACATCCCTCGTTAGGAATGTCAGTCAGTCGTCCAAGTGACGCGTTCCCAACATCGGTGCACATTCTCATCCATGGTGATAATACTCATGCAAAGCAATGACACTATAGCTGCACAGTACCGTCGGTGCACACCCTGGTTCTCTCTCATCTCTATAAAGGGTGCTCATGCATAGCAATGACACTATAGTTGCAAAACTTAAATTCTAATTTGGAACGGTCCACGAGAACTTCAGACGTCGTGTATCTCAAATACACGGTTATGAATAACAATGCAACATATGATTCTCAATGACTTGTATCAATAACAACCTAGTGCCTCAAGCTTTCCTCATAACCTTCACTTACATTCTATATAAAACCACTTCTATAACATGATAGCTAGGCACCTCTAATTTATATTCAAGCTCTCACCCCAAACAAAATACCTCCGAAAGATATATATCTTTACTTAAAATCAACTAAGCATTTTATCAAACCAGGCAGATCATGCATACCACAATAATTAATAAAATATTCAAACACCAAAATGAACATCGCATGCAGTAGAATACCTCAACCAGGGTATCACAAACAGTCAAAAATAAATAATTCAGACATCCTCAAATATTATAAAATTAACCTAATGCGATAAACCTACAATTCCCAAATCGTCATTGGTATTACGGAAAAGTTTCCAATACGATATTGGTATTGTAGATTACTCGATCGCTAGTAGGGTTTTGGTCGCCCTACACCATTATTATAAATTATATACTACTTATCAGTTCCGACGGCGGAATGGTTCTTTCTCCCACCTAATTTACCACCAGAAACACGAAATCGACGATCCTCGTTGTCACGCCACAAGTTACCAATTCCACCTTCAATCAAATCAATGATAAAACAAATTAATCAAACAAATCTAAATATGGTAATATGGTGCTAGGTTCGACCAAGTCATCAAAATAAGGCTAGGGTTATTTTCTTAATCCAATATTTTAGATACTAATTCCTAGAGTATTAACTAACATAAATTAAGTGTTAATAGTTAAAATTATGAAACAAAATTCTCTAACCAACTAGGTTAGGGTTTCGGCTATAAGAGCTAAAATAGGTTAGAAATTCCTTTTTGAGTTCAAACCCTTGGATATAAAACCTATATACCTTTGATAGTTCATATAAATCATGATCTAGTTAAGGATTAAAGAAAACATATTTTGTTCATATAACCCAAATTTCGGCCATGACAATAAAATAAGGTTATGAGTTTCTTTTGATTTCAAGCTTCTAGATCTAACTACTATAGGTGTTAAAGAGTTCAAATCAAGTATTATATTTTAGAAATTGAACAAAACTTCATTTGCCTAAAACCACCTAGGTTCGGCCTCAATAAGAAAAGTAGGGAGGAAAATTCTTTTGATTACATGATTTTAGATGATGAAATTATATGAAATATTAAGATCATAGAAATTGGTTTCATATTGAAATGAATTTTCTACAATTTTCTAGAATTATTTGAAGTTCTAGATCAAGAAATGGAGTTTTATGAAAAATTGATGGAAATAAAGATATGATGCATGATAAATGAAGCTAAGATGATGAGGAAGGGATCCCCACCTTTGAATGAAGAGTTTTGATCAAGAACTTGATGAGAAATGAAGAACTTCTCAAGAACACAAAGGATGTTCTTGGTGTTCTTGGTGAGCAAAATGACTTAGGAGAGAAAATGAAATTTTGGTTAAGTGTGGGATGGGTTTGGGCCGTGGCTTTTAGTGAGGGAGTGAGGGAAATGAGTTGTTTAATCTTAAAATAGAACCATGGTTGAGTTTAATTGACCAAGGTTAAGCTTGAAAGTAATATAATAACTTAACTATAGTTAATAATAACTTAACTAGGGTTAATTAGTAATCTTAGTTAAAAAAAATATGTGGTAAAGAACTGATAACAGGTGTGACTGATTTTGAGACACAAAATAGGAGGAAGAAGCCAAATTGACTTTATCTTGCCTTAACCATGGTTAAAAACTAACTAGGATAGGTTAGGTTAAGCTTAAGGGCATTTTGGTCATTTCACCTTAGAACTCATAATTCCTAGCATAAATTGCTTCATAATTCTTGGTGAGTCATCCCATAGCTCAGATCCTCCGGTGTCCCATTCTATCTCTGTCGTTCCCTTTCCGATTCCGTTGGTTCCCCGATTAGGGTTTTACGCTCGTATAAAAATAAAATATTTCGTTTTCGATTGAAAATTTTCAAACTAACCAAACTTTTTGGAAATATAATTTAATCATAAACCATTTCGTTCACGAGTCAAAATTAGGTTTTATGATCATTAAAATCTTACAGTCAGTGAAAACACCGACCGTTGTGCATTCGAACTTTCACCAAAATTCGACCGTATAAACATAATATTTTATTTATGATGAGAAATTTGGAAAGTAGAATTCCTCAATGAAAAAATATAAAAAATCTACAAATTTTTAATTTCGGGTCAAATTAGGGTGTTCTGCCGGTATAAAATTATAGTGTCAGTTAAAAACGCAGTCGGTTTTCGTCTGAGTTTTAAACCCAAAATTTCACCGTAACCTTCTACCATAACATAGAGTATGAATATGATTTTGTTTTATCCAAAATCATTTTCTCGGTCTCAAATAAAAAGATAATTAAATATATTTTTACTGGTATAACATCGTAATTAAAAACAAGCTATTACATTACTACCCCTATTACAAAAAATTCCGTCCTCGGAATTTACATACCTCAGAAAAGATGTGGATATTGTTGTTTCATATATACTTCACGTTCCCAAGTAGCATCTCCAGTAATTGTTGTAACAACCTGATTTTCGGATACACTGTATTAATGGTAAAGATATATTTATTTATATTTTTATCTAAGACTTAGGATATGATTTTGGAGGAAAAAATCATATCTAGAACCTACTCTATGGTAGGAAGCTCTGGTTAAAATTTGGGTTTAAAACTCAGACGAAAACCAATCTGCGTTTTTACTGACAGTGTAATTTTATACCGACAGAAAAATCCTAATTTGACCCGAAACTGAAATTTGTAGATTTTTTATATTTTTTCCGTGAGGAATTCTAATTTCCAATTTTTTCATCAGAAATAAAATATTATGTTTATTCGGACGAATTTTGGTGAAAGTTCGAACAGAAAACGGTGGGTGTTTTCACTGACAGTAAGATTTTAATAATCAGAAAACCTAATTTTGACTCGTGAACGAAATGGTTTATATTTAAATCATATTTCCAATGAGTTTGGTTAGTTTGAAAATTTTCAACTAAAAATGAAATATTACTCTTTTATTCGAGTGTAAAACCCTAATTGGGAAATCGACGGAATCGGCAACGGAATTGCAGAGATAGAATGGGAAACCATAGGAGTTGAGCTATGGGATGACTCATCAAGAATTTATGAGGCAATTAATGTTAGAAATTATGAGGTTTTAAAAGAAATGACCAAAGCGCCCTTTTAGCTTAACCTAATCGACATTTAGTTAAATTCTAACCATGGTTAAGAAACCATGGTTAATTCTTGTGGACCAACATCAGCCACACCTTCACTAAATGTGAGCCACATGTTTATTAACCATAGTTAGAAAAGTAATCCTAGTTAAGCTAATTATTAACCATAGTTAATCATATATTAATTAATAATCACAAAACCCATTAATTAAATTCCTAAGAACCAAACAAGGCCTAAGATATAGCCTATATATACTCCAGAACCGCAGCCCCTTCACTCACTCCTTCATTCTCTTCATCTCTTCCATTTCTTCTTCATTTTCTTCACAAAAACTCCATTGTTGATCCAAGAGCTCCATTGGAGAAGTTGCCAAGATCATCAACTTTTCTTCATCTTCTTAATACACTTGAGGTAATAGGATCATTCGTGATCATCTCATCTCATCTCAAGATCATTTCTTTCCTATTTCATGGTTTTCATATTCTTAGATCTAGAACTTTAAAGAATTCTAGAAAATGGTAGAAAAATCATAAAAATGTGAAACCAATTTCTATGATCTAGATATGATTCCTACCTTCATTATCCAAAAGCATGTGATCAAAATCATTTTCTTTCCTATTGAGCCCTATTTGGCAGTGAGACACCCTGTAGTGTCCCGTTGTTTTATTAGATTAATATCCTTCTTAATTCATTTCTTAATCGTGTGCTTAGTGTGAAAAATACGTAAAAATTAAAACTTATTTTATTATATAATTTATGCAAATTTAAAACACACCAACGTTAACATATATAAATACACACCTATTTGTTCATTACAAAACCAAAACACTGTTGAGGGTATCCTTTATGTAGGATTCCTCACAAGCAAAAACTTAACAACAGACATACTTAGCGGAAATATAAAATACTCCTTAGACACACTGGCCATAATGTCTATACTCTAATCACCATGGATCACAGCATGACCTCCAGCCTCTAGTTTGTAAGGAGTTCCATCCAACTCCTCAACAACCTCCGTTTCTTACAGAGTTTCGTCTAGCTCCTCAGCAGCGTAATCCTCCATTGAGTCTTCTAACATAATTAAAGTAACCCATAAAAATACAGAAATATAGGGGATAAGAAGCAGTTCAATCAGCAAAAAGCGGAAAAGTGTAATAGCATATTACAGTAATTATCACAGACAAATCATCATTCAACACCTAACTAACAAAACATCCTCAAATTCAAGTATCATCCTCTACCCCAATCTCATACAACTAGACTTTCATACTGACGTAACCACTACTGATTTCTTTCACACATTCCTATCGGGGAATGTCAGTCAGATGTTCAAGCAACAAGTTCCAAATTCCCGGTGCACATTCTCTTCCATGGTGAGAATGCTCTCGCATAACAATGACACTATAGCTGCACGATGCTCCCGGTGCACACCCCGTCCACTCCTGGGGGTGCTCAGTGAAATTCAACGACACTATAGTTGCACAAACTATTTCTAAGGTGGAACGATCTAGTGAGAACTCTTGACCTCGTGTATTATATTACCAATACACGGTTGTGAACAACAACACCGACCTCGTGTATTATATTACCAATACACGTGAATCTCACCAACCCATTTTAACAACATCCTAATGCCTTAACCTTCCACTAGAACTCAACACATATTCTAAGTCACCATACCTTATAACGATACATCATCTAGGTTAGGCATCTCTAAGTTGCCATTATTCTCACACCCAAAACAAACAACTATGTCTCGAACAACATATACATCTTTGCCTAAAATCCACTAAGCACAATATTAACAATAAGATAGATCATATATAACATAACATTAGGAAATATTCAAATCTAGTAAACCATAAAGTCAGACTCTATCACGGCCTGACCGTGATAGCCATCAAGACCGTGACAGGCATCAAAGACAAGCATTTCTACAACACAGAACCTGTCACGGCCTGGCCATCACGGCCTTGACTGACAAACAACCTCCTCAATATCATCAAATATACAAACTTCGAATACAATACGTCACATGCAGATGAAATACCTCAACCAACATATCACAGTAAATTCAATAACATAAATTCAAACATAATCAAATACCTATAATCAACCTAATATCGATAAACCTACAATCTCCGAATCAACATTGGTTTTAAAGAAATAGTTTCTAATGTGATTTTAGTCTTGTCGATTACTCGAATTCTAGTAGGATTTAGGTCGCCCTACACAATTATCGTATAATCTACTATTTATCGAATCCGACGATAGGTTGATTCTTTCCCCCACCTAAGTTACCACTGGAAACACAAAATCGACGATCCTCAATATCCCGCCACGAGTTACCAAAACCACATTCAACCACATCAAAAAATTAACAAATTAATCAAAAAAATCTAAATATGGCCATATGGTGCTAGGTTCGGCCAAGTCATAAAAATAAAGCTAGGGTTATTTTCTAAATCCATTCTTTTAGATACTAATTCCTGAAGCATTAACTAGCATAGAGTAAGTGTTAATAGTTAGAACTATCAAACAAAATCCTCTAACCAATTAGGTTAGGGTTTCGGCCAGAAGGGTTAAAATAGGCTAGAAATTGTTTTTGATTACAGACTCTTGAATCTATAACCTAGAGACTTTAGCTAACTTATACAAGTCATTATTCAAGTAAAAATTGAAGAAAGACTCATCTAACCTACATAGACTTACATTCGGCCTTCATAGAGAAATTAGGTTAGAAAATTGAGTTGGATTCAATCTCATGGATTTATATTATAAAGGTATTTGAGAGACAATATAAATTGTCATATGTTCAAGATTGAACAAAAAACTTCCAAACGCTCTTCCTTAGGGTTTCGGCCTTCCTTGACAAAATAGGTTAGAAAATTCCTTTTGATTCAAGCTTTTGGATTTAGATAACATACATACTAGAGAGCTTAATTCAAGCCTTAGATTTCACAATTGAAGCAAAAACACCAAACCCATTTTTCATGACAGTTTCGGCTTTGAGATGAACAATAGGAAAGAAAACGTTTTTGCTTACAAGCTCTTAGAGATGATGATAGTAGAAGTCATTTAGAGATCATAGCAATTGGTTTCACCTTTTTAGGATTTTTCTACAATTTTCTAGAATTCTTTTAAGTTCTAGATCTTGGAAAATAAAAACCATGAAGTAGGTAGATTAAGATCATAGAATGGAAGAGATGATTATTGATGAAGAACAATGATCAAGGAATAAGATATTACTTTAAGGAGGTGAAGATCTTAGAAAAAAGTTGCAAAAGACTTGATGATTTCTTCCACCAACTAGCTTATGTTCTTAAGAGTTTAAGAGATGAAAATGAAGAAGATGAAGAGAAGTGGGGAAGGGGGAGGCCACGGTTTTGAGGGGTATATATAGGCTAGATCTTAGGCTTTGTTTGATTTTTAGGTTTTAGATTCATAGGTTTTAGGAATATAATAACATATAAAGATTAACTATAGTTAATAATTGACTTAACTAGTGTTATTTGGCTAATCATAGTTAATATTATATGGCTCACAATTAAGGTATATGTGGCTGCCCCTTGTCCACATAAATTAATCATGGTTTCTTAACCATGGTTAGAATTTTAACTAAACATTGGTTAGGTTAAGCTAAAAGGGCATTTTGGTCATTTCGCTTACAAACTCATAATTGTTAACATTAGTTGCATCATAAAATTTTGGTGAATCATCCCATCTATCAACTCCTCTGGTCTCCCATCCTACCTCTGCAGTTCCGTTGCCGATTCCGTCGGTTTCCTGATTAGGGTTTTACGCCCAAATCAAAGCGTAATATCTCGTTTTCGGTTGAAAAATTTCAAACTAACCAGACTCGTTGGAAATATGATTTAATCATAATCCATTTCGTTCACGAGTCAAAATTAGGTTTCTAATCATTAAAATCTTACTATGAGTGAAAATACCGACTGTTTTCCATTCGAACTTTCGCCAAAATTCACCTGAATACACATAATATTTTATTTATGATTATAAATTTGGAAAGTAGAATTCCTCACGTACAAAATATAAAAAATCTACAAATTTCAGTTTTCGGGTCAAATTAGGGTTTTCTGTCAGTATAAAATTATACTGTTAGTTAAAAACACAGACCGGTTTCCGTCTGAGTTTTAAACCCAAATTTTAACCAAAGCTTTTTACCATAGAGTATGTTCCAGATATGATTTTGTTTTCTCCAAAATCATTTCCTAAGTCTCAAATAAAAATATAGATAAATATATTTTTACTATTAAAATAGTGTAATTAAAAACATGCTGTTACAATACTACCCCTCTTAGAAAAAAATTCCATCCTCAAAATTTACATACCTCAGAAAAGATGTGGATATTGTTGTTGCATATCTTCTTCACGTTCCCACGTGGCATCTCCAGTAGTTTCATCCCATATGACCAAAGGAATTTGTCTACTGCGAAGCACCTTAATCTCTCTATCTGCTATCCTTACAGGTAAAGCCTCATACTCCAGATTCTCTCGAAGTTGTATAGACTCATATTCAATCACATGAGAAGGATCAGGATAATATTTTATTAACTGACAGACATGAAAGACGTCATGAAGATTGGAAAGATTAGGTGGTAAGGCAATATGGTAAGCTACTAGACCAATTCGTCGAAGAATCTGAAAAGGTCCAATGAATCGAGGAGTAAGTTTTCTTGACCTGATAGATCTGCCAATTCCAGTTTTTCGAGTGACTCTAAAAAACACGTGATCACCTTCCTGGAATTCCAATGGTCTCCTCCTCTTGTCACTATAGCTCCTTTGCCTATCCTGTGCTTCCTTCATCTTTTCCCTCATCTTCCGGACTTGTTCCTTAGTATGTTGCACAACTTCTGGACCCAAAACTTGGTTCTCACCAAACTCATACCAACATAACAGGGTCCTACACTTTCTACCATATAAAGCCTCATATGGTGCCATTCCGATACTATTGTGGAAACTATTGTTATAAGTAAATTCAATCAAGGGTAAGAATTCATCCCAACTGCCAGTGTGTTCCAACACACAAGCTCTCAAAAGATCTTCCAACAATTGAATTATCCTTTCTGACTGTCCACCGGTCTGGGGATGATAAGTAGAACTCATTCTTAACTTTGTTCCCAAGGCATTTTGCAGTTGCCTCCAAAATCTAGATGTGAATCTAGGATCTCGGTCTGAGACAATGCTTGATGGTACACCATGTAACCTAACAACTTCTTTGATGTAGATCTGGGTTAAATTTTCAAAACAATAACTTTCACCAATAGGTAGGAAGTGAGCACACTTCGTCAACCTATCAATGATAACCCAAATCGCATTATGCTTCTTAGGAGTATTTGGTAATCCAACCATAAAATCCATAGCTATGCTATCCCATTTCCACTCTGGGATATATAAAGATTATAATAAGCCTGCCGGCTTCTGATGTTCAATCTTAGCCTTCTAACACACCGGGCAAGATAAAACATACTCCGCTACTTCTTTCTTCATGCTTGTCCACAAAAACATTTTCTTTAAGTCCAGATACATCTTAGTGGATCTAGGATGAAAACTCAACTTACCCTTATGTGCTTCTTCCAAGATCATTTTCCAAAGTTCTACATCCTCTTGCACACATATTCTATCTCTAAACTTTAACACACCATATGTTCCTCCACTAAACTCAAACTTTGCCCTCATCTATCCCTTTACTTATCTTCTGAAGATATAGATCCTGAACTTGTTTATCCTTAATATCTTTCATAAAATCACTATTAATAGTGATCATACCTAAAAATATTTTATCATCAACCAACTCCATTCCTAAGTTCAAATCTCTCAACTGTTCCAGTAATTCTAACTCCTTAACCATCATTGCAGATACATGCAATGGTTTCCTACTCAAGGCATCCACTACAACGTTCGCCTTCCAAGGATGGGATAGTAAATCAAACTCATAGTTTTTGATAAACTCCATCCATCTCCTCTGTCTCATATTCAACTCTTTTTGGTCGAACAGATACTTCAGACTTTTATGATCACTATATACATTAAACTTTGCTCCATACAGAAAGTGTCACCATATCTTCAATGCGAATACTATGGCTGCTAACTCCAAATCACGAGTCGGATAATTCCTCTCATGAATTCTTAACTGTCTGGAAGCGTACGCCACAACTCTTCCCTCTTGCATTAATACACATCCCAAACCTTGGTATAACGCATCACAGTATACGTCGAATTGTCCTAGAGGATTGGGTAAAGTCAACACAGGTGATGTAGTTAACCTATCCCTCAGTTTTTGGAAACTTTGCTCACACTTATCCGTCCATACAAAATCTGAATCTTTCCTTGTCAATTGCATCATAGGCAACACAATCTTCAAGAATCCCTCTATAAACCTTCGGTAGTATCTTGCTAATCCTAAAAAGCTCCGTACCTCACTTACTGTCTTAGGTCGTTCCCACTTAAGAACTGCCTCAACCTTAGCTGGATCTACCGCTATTCCTTCTTTATTGATCACATGACCTAGAAACTGGACTTCCTCTATCCAAAACTCACACTTAGAAAGTTTGGCATAAAGCTGGCTATCCTTCAAAACTTACAGTACCACTCTCAAATGCTCCTCACGATCTTCCCGCGTACGAGAATAGATAAGAATATCGTCGATGAACACAACGAAAAACTTATCTAGGAATGGTCTAAAGATTCGGTTCATATAATCCATGAACATTGCTGGAGCATTAGTCACACCAAAAGGTAAAACTAAATACTCGTAATATCCATACCTCGTCCTAAAGGATGTTTTAAGTATATCTTCCTTTCTTACTCTAATATGATGGTATCCAGACCTCGAATCAATCTTAGAAAACACTAATACTCCTTTCAACTAATCCATCAAATCATTTATCCTAGGCAATGGATACTTGTTTTTAATTGTCACTTTATTTAACTGCCTATAATCCGTGCACAACCTAAAACTTCCATCCTTCTTTTTAACAAACAACACCGGTACTCCCCATGGAGAAACACTCGGTCTGATGAACTCTTTCCCTAACATGTCATCCAATTGTTTCTTCAACTCAGCCAACTCGACCGGTGACATCCGATAGGGTGCTATAGATATAGGTCCCGTCCCCGGTACAAGATCTATGGTGAATTCCACTTCTCTTTCCGGTGGAAAACCTGGAACATATGGAGGGAAAACTTCAGGAAACTCTCTCACAATAGGAATAGAATCTATACTAGGAGTTTCATTAGCTTCCACTGCAAAAAGCGTCACGAACTACTGAGAGTTGTCACTCCTGATAGATACTCCTTCATTGGCAGATACAATACTAGAAGGTTCGAGAAATGATAAAGTCTTGCTAGAACGATCTAGCACTACATGGTTAGTCGAAAGCCAATCCATGCCAAGAATAACATCTACCTGTTGCATAGGCAAACCGACAAGGTCTACAATAAATGTCCTATTCTCAACAACGATAGGACACTGTAAACAAACAGACATAGTAGTCAAATGATTACTAGTTGGAGTAGATACTGTAAGGGTATAAGGTAATTTGGAAACAGTTAAGTTCAAATGATCCACACACTCAAGTGAAATAAAAGAATGTGTAGCGCCTGAGTCAAACAACACATACCAGAGCCTACCAGCTATCAAACACATACCTTGTATAAGATCAACAGATTGAGAGGATTCAGCTCCCCTCACAGTAAAAACTCTTCCAGTGGCTTGAGGTCTAGCCACTTGTGATCTTGCTGCAGGAACTCCTCTTCCAGCTCCACCTCTATTGTTTCCAGCTCCTCTTCCCGCAGCTGCCTGTTGTTGCACAAACCGCTATTTACAGTCTCGTGCCATATGACCTGGTTTCCCACAGTTGAAACAACTAGGTCTATTCGTATAATCTTTAGCATAATGCAGTCCTCCACATCTAAAGCAAACTAAGTCTTGCTGTTGCTGACCCGCTTTAGTCACTGGTGCTGATGCAGGTGCCTGCACTGGTCTGGCATGTGGTCTCTGTCTCCACTGAGAACCACTTCCTTAGTGCCTTTGAAAATTTGATTGATTAGGACCTCCACTTATTAATTGTTTCTTCTCATTGTCCATCTTCAGATCGATACTTTCAATAGCACTACATCTCTCCACCAGTTCTGCGAAATACTGAATGTCGAGAGACACCACAGCTCTCTGCAGCTCATTTCTAAGTCCTTCCTCAAACCTCCTACATTGCCTGTCTTCATTCGAAAACCTCTGATAGTACTCTCAAAACTTGATCAGTGCCTCAAAACGTGATGCGTAATCACCTACAAACATGTTGCCTTGTTTGAGGTTTGTGAATTCTTTTTCCTTCTCGCGTCCAACTAGATGAGGAAAATATTTTTCGAAGAAGCAGTCGGTGAATAACTGCCAGTTAATCGTTCTGCCTTCAGCCTCCAATAGTCGTTTCTTTCCATTCCACCAGAACTCTGCTCCTTCAGTTAGCATGAAGGCAGCATAAGTCACTTTCCTCTCTTCATTACAGCGCACAGTTGTAAATATCTTCTAAATCACTTGTATCCACCATTCAGCCTTCTCCGGGTCATATTCTCCTCGGAATTTAGGTGGCTTCCCTTTCATAAAAGTAGCCAACCCTGTATCTTCATCTGCTGTAGCCCTTGTCTGGTTCTTTAGTTCAAGCTGGTCTCTGTTCATCTGCAGCATCTCAGCATTCTGCTGGGTTTGTAATAGCATAGCAGCTGCTACCGTTTCAAAGGTATTTGGAGTCGCAAAGGACCTTCCTCCATTGGTGTCATAGTTGACAGCTTCTATAATTCTTTCGGGAGTGCTGTCACCATTGTTGGTTGGACATCCTCTTCCCCGAGCCATGATTCTGTAAAAGAAATCATCTACTCTTATTAGTATGACATATAATATTATATAGACAAGTATATACATACCACATGCCATACCAATATTAATTTCACAGTAAAATCAGACACACTACCCAACTTCTAAGCATAGTCAAAATCCGAGGTGGATTTAACTAGACACGGCCTGTAAGAACATAATAGATCTCACAGTCAGATCAGAATCAAACTGCTCCGATACACCCCTAAGTGCCCCGATGTTTTATAAGATTAATATCCTTCTTAATTCATTTCTTAATCGCACGCTTAACGTGAAAAATACGTAAAAAATAAAACTTATTTAATTATCATATAATTTCGGCAAATTTAAAACACACTAATGTTACAATATATAAATACACACCTATTTGTTCATTACAATACCAAAACACCGTTGAGGGTATCCTTTCTGTAGGATCCCTCACAGGCATAAACATAACAACAGACATACTTAGCGGAAATATAAAATACTCCTTAGACACACTGGTCATAATGTCTATACTCTAGTCACCATGGATCACAGCACGGCCTCCAACCTCTGGTTCGTAAGGAGTTCCATCCAACTCCTCAGCAACCTCCATTTCATAGAGTTCCGTCCAGCTCCTCAGCAGAGTAATCCTTCAACGAGTCTTCTAACATAATTAAAATAACCCACAAAAATACAAAATATAGGGGATAAGAAGCAATTATATCATCAAAAAGCGGAAAAGAGTAATAGCATATTATACAGTAATTATCACAGACAAATCATCATTCAACACCTAACTAACAAAACATCCTCAAATTCAAGTATCATCCTCTACCCCAATCTCATACAACTAGACTTTCATACTAACTTGGCAATTACTGATTTCTTTCACACATTCCTCTCGGGGAATGTCAGTCAGATGTTCAAGCGATAGGTTCCAAATTCCCCGTGCACATTCTCTTCCATGGTGAGAATGCTCACATAAAGCAACGACACTATAGCAGCACGATGATCCCGGTGCACACCCCTTCCACTCCCGGGGGTGCTCAATGAAATTCAATGACACTATAGCTACACAACCTATTTCTAAGGTGGAACGGTCTAGCGAGAACTCTTGGCCTCGTGTATTATATTACCAATACACGGTTGTGAACAACAACATCGACCTCGTGTATTATATTACCAATACACGTGAATCCCACAACCCATTTTAACAACATCCTAATGCCTTAACCTTTCACTAGAACTCAACATATATTCTAAGTCACCACACCTCATAACAATACATCATCTAGGTTAGGCACCTAAGTTACCATTATTTTCACACCCAAAGCAAACAACTATCTCGCGAACAACATATATATCTTTGCTTAAAATCGACTAAGCACAATATTAACAATCAGACATATCATGCATAACATAACATTAGGAAATATTCAAATCTAGTATACCATAAAGTCAGACTCTGTCACGGCCTGGCCGTGATAGCCATCACGGCCGTGACAGGCATCAAAGGCAAGAATTTCTACATCACAGAACCTGTCACGGCCTGGCCATGATAGCCATCTCGACCGTGACAGACAAACAACCTCCTCAATATCATCAAATATTCAAACACCGAAAACAATACGTCACATGCAGATGGAATACCTCAACCATCATATCACGGTAAATTCAATAACATAAATTCAAACATCATCAAATACCTATAATCAACCTAATATCGATAAACATACAATCCCCGAATCAACATTGGTTTTAAAGAAACAGTTTCCAATGTGATTTTGGTCTTGTCGATTACTCGACTTCTAGTAGGGTTTAGTTCGCCCTGCACAATTATCATATAATCTACTACTTATCGATTCCGATGAAAGGTAGATTATTTCCCCCACCTAAGTTACCACCGGAAACACGAAATCGATGATCCTCGATATCCCGCCACGAGTTACCAAAACCACCTTCAACCACATCAACAAATTAACAAATTAATAAAACAAATCTAAATATGGTCATGTGGTGCTAGGTTCGGCCAAGTCATAAAAATAAGGCTAGGGTTATTTTCTTAATCCAATCTTTTAGATACTAATTCGTAAAGCATTAACTAGCATAGATTAAGTGTTAATAGTTAAAACTATCAAACAAAATCCTCTAACCAATTAGGTTAGGGTTTCGACCATAAGGGTTAAAATAGGCTAGAAATTGTTTTTGATTACAAACTCTTGGATCTATAACCCAGAGACTTTAGCTAACTTAGACAAGTCATTATTCAAGTAAAAATTGAAGAAAGACTCATCTAACCTACATAGACATACATTTGGCCTTCATAGAGAAATTAGGTTAGAAAATTGAGTTGGATTTAATCTCTTGGATTTAGATTATAAAGGTATTTGAGAGACAACATAAATTGTCATAAGTTCAAGATTGAACAAAAATCTTCCAATCCCTCTTCCTTAGGGTTTCGACCTTCCTTGACAAAATAGGTTAGAAAATTACTTTTGATTCAAGTTTTTGGATTTAGATAACATACATACTAGAGAGCTTAATTCAATCCTTAGATTTCACAATAGAAGCAAAAACACCAAACCCATTTTTCATGAAAGTTTTGGCCTTGAGAAGCACAATAGGAAAGAAAATGTTATTGCTTACAAGCTCTTAGATGATGATAGTAGAAGTCATTTAGAGATCATAACAATTGGTTTCACATTTTTAGGATTTTTCTACAATTTTCTAGAATTCTTTTAAGTTTTAGATCTAAGGAAATAAAAACCACGAACTAGGTAGATTAAGATCATATAATGGAAGAGATGATTATTGATGAAGAACAATGATCAAGGAAGAAGAGATTGCCTTAAGGAGATGAAGATCATAGAAGAAAGTTGCAAAAGACTTGATGATTTCTTCCACCAACTAGCTTATGTTCTTAAGAGTTTAAGAGATGAAAATGAAGATGATGAAGAGAAGTGGGGAAGGGGGAGGTCACGGTTTTGAGGGGTATATATTGGCTAGATCTTAGGCTTTGTTTGGTTTTTAGGTTTTAGATTAATAGGTTTTAGGAATATAATAATATACAAAGATCAACTAAAGTTAATAATTGACTTAAGTAGGGTTATTTGGATAAATATAGTTAATAATATGTGGCTCACAATTAAGGTAGATGTGGCTTCCCCTTGCCCACATAAATTAATCATGGTTTCTTAACCATGGTTAGAATTTTAACTAAACATTGGTTAGGTTAAGCTAAAAGGGCATTTTGGTCATTTCTCTTACAAACTCATAATTTTTAACATTAATTGCATCTTAAAATCTTGATGAGTCAACCCATCGCTCAACTCCTTTGGTGTCCCGTTCTATCTCTGCAATTCCGTTGCCGATTCCGTCGGTTTCCGATTAGGGTTTTACGCCCGAATCAAAGCGTAATATCTCGTTTTCGGTTGACAAATTTCAAACTAACCAGACTCTTTGGAAATATGATTTAATCATAACCCATTTCATTCATGAGTCAAAATTAGGTTTTCTGATCATTAAAATCTTACTGTCCGTGAAAATACCGACTGTTTTCCGTTGGAACTTTCACCAAAATTTGCCCGAATACACATAATATTTTATTTCTGACCAGAAATTTGGAAAGTATAATTCCTCATGGACAAAATATTAAAAATCTACAAATTTCTGTTTTCGAGTCAAATTAGGGTTTTCTGTCTGTATAAAATTATACTGTCAGTTAAAAACGCAGACCGGTTTCCGTCTGAGTTTTAAACCCAAATTTTAACCAGAGCTTCCTACCGTAGAGTAAGTTCTAGATATGATTTTGTTTTCTCCAAAATCATTTCTTAAGTCTCAAATAAAAATATAAATAAATATATTTTTACTGTCAAAAAGCGTAATTAAAAACAGGCTGTTACAGGCAGATCCTATGTAGTAAAATGGGTTTGGTGTTTTGTTGTTTGTTTTGAAAGTTATTAATTAATTTAGGTTCAATAATACTTGTATAGCTTAAATCCAATAGTTTATGTTCAACCAAAAAATACCTAGGACCTAAGTAAGTAGTATCCAAAAGTTTAGGTTAAGAAAAGAACCCTAACCCTCATTTCAATTGATTGGCCGAATCCAACAAAAATGTTTAAGGGAGGGTTTGTTGAATTAATTGTTATTATGTTGTTTGATTGAAGGAGGATTTGGTATCGTTGGTCGCGCTGTCGCCACGCGCCAAAAAGGACGAGCGGGTTTTAAAACTGTAGTTTAGGGCGACAACTCAGATGTCGTCTCTCAAGGACTCTTAAAGTATTATTTTTCACAAAAATCAGTTTTTTTTTTGGGGGGGAGGGGGGGGGGGGGGGATTTGGTTTGGATGCAAATAAGTAACAAGCAAAACAGAGAAATTAAAAACAGGGCAGTTTAAAGAGATTATCAAATAGCAAACAACGATTAATCTACTGTTCTCGAATTCCCAACTATCCTTGGTTCATGTAATCCCAAGCCTTAAGCAGATTCTAATCCCCTTTCAGTTGTAGCAACAATTAACAACGCAATCGCTACTACGGATATATATTCCTATTCCCGAAATAACAAACGGGGTTAAGCCCTCATGAACAAACGAACATGAATGAACGCACGCGAAATAACAAACGCGATTTAGTATAGGAATATAACATCACTGAAACGAATCAATACAACACTACACACTCCTGAAATAACAAACAGAAATGTATAATATGGTATTGAAAAGGGAAAAGCAATTAAAATAGGAATTACGAAACCTCAAGTATATGGAATTCTCATATGGTAGATTAATCCTAGAAACTTAGTTCTCCATGGCAAAAACGAAAACACACACAAAAAAATGTAAACAGAACAATGGAGAAGCAAAAGTTCTTCCAAACTGTTCAGAACAACTATTTATACTAATCAGAAATTAAGTCTACTCGCAAGGCGAAGCCTCTCTCGCGACGCGAATCTTGTGAACAGTCTGCAACCTTTGGTATTCTCGCGAGGCGAACACACCTTCGCGAGGCGAGGCACTGAAGAGTCTTCTTATTACGCCCGTTATGAATATCAGGGGCCAATCGTGATGCTTTCTGACTTCCAGTCTCGCGAGGCGAATGGATGCTCGCGAGGCGAGACTATTCAACTTCAAAACTGCCACAGCCGTGACCTCCAACACGGGCATGCCGTGATCGTCTCTGACTTTTCAGGCTTGGGTGACTCGCGGGGCGAGATCTTCTTCGCGGGGCGAACCAGAGACCTTGCATTTTCTTGGAACAGTCAGCTTCGGGGTCGCGAGGCGAAGAGCTGTTCTCGAGGCGAATCCCCTGTTTCTTTATTTTCTTGACTTCCAACTTAACCTGAAAACAAAGACACAACTATAAGTGTATTATTTGACTCAAAACTAGCTAAATTAACTAAAACTACTCTAGAGACTCAAAACCATGCTTGAGGACAATCTAATCTAATTTGGGTGAAAATAGGATATAATTTGCACAAAACCCTGGTCATACTAGCCATAAAACTAGATGAGCCAGAGGCTTATCAATCGTGTGGCGGGATAACGAGGAACGTCAATTTCAGAATTCCAGTGATAACCCAGGAGAGGGAAGAATCAGCCTATTGCCAAAATCGATAAGTAGTAGATTATAAGATAATTGTGTAGGGTGACCTAAACCCTACTTGTATTCGTGTAATCGACAAGACCAAAATCACATTGGAAACCTTTTCTATAAAACCAATGGTGATTTGGAGATTGTAGGTTTATCGGTATAGGTTAATTTTGTGATATTAAGATGGAGAATGTCTGTCACAGTCTTGATGGTCATCATGGCCAGGCCGTGACAGGTTATGACTTGTAGAATTCTTTCATTTTATGTCTATCACAGCTATGATGGCTATCATGACCAGGTGGTGACAATCTGAGTTGTTGATTTGATTTTTGTGATAAAATACTTTAGGTGATAATGTGATATTTGAATATTTCTTGATGTTATGCATGATCTGCCTGGTTTTTAATATTGTGCTTAGTGGATCGTAAGCAAAGATATATGTTGTTCGGGAGATAATTGTCTGGGTGTGAGAATAATGGGGTTTTAGAGGTGCCTAACCTAAATGAATTAATTTAAAGAGGTGTTGTGGCATAGAGTATGAGTTTAGGTTTTGATGAAAGGTTAAGGCACTAGGATGTTGTTACAACGGGTTGGTGAGATTCGTGTGTTGGTGTTGTTGTTCACAACCGTGTATTGCTAATATAATACATGAGGTCAAAGTTCTCTCTAGACAGTTCCACCTTAGAAATAGGTTGTGCAGCTATAGTGTCAATGAATTTTATTGAGCACCCCCGGGAGTGGAAGGGGTGTGCCCCGGGAGCATCGTGCAGCTATATTGTCATTGCTTTGCATGAGCATTCTCACCATGGAAGAGAATGTGCACCGTGAATTTGGAACATGTCACTTGAACAATTGACTGACATTCCCCTCGAGGAATGCGTGAAGGAAATGGGAGTGTCCATGTCGGTATAAAAGTCTAGGTGTATGAGATTTGGGTAGATGAGTATATGTTAATCAAAGGAAGATTGTTAGTTATGTGTGTTGATTGTCTGTGACAATTACTGTATAATTTACTATGACTCATTTCCGCTTTTTGATGATAGAATTGCTTCTTATCCCCTATATTTCTGTACTTTTGTGGGTTACTTTATTTACGTTAGAAGACCTTATGGAGGATTATGTTGCTACGGAGCTGGATGGAACTTTGTATGAAACTGAGGTTATTGAGGAGTTGGATAGAACTCCTTACAAACCAGAGGGTCGGGGTCGAGCTGTGACCCATGGTGATTAGAGTATAGACATTATGGCCAGTGTGTCTAAGCAGTGCTTTTATATTTTCGCTACGTATGACTGTTGTTAAGTATATGCCCGTGAGGGATCCTACTAAGAGGATATCCTCAACAGTGTTTTGTAATATGCTTATAAGACTTAAGTGTGTATGCATAACCTAAATATTGTGTGTTGATTTTTATTAACTAAAGTTGTATGGTATTTAAACTTAAGTTTTAATTTTTACGTATTTTTCACGCTAAGCACACGATTAATAAATGAATTAAGAAAGCTATTAATCTAATAAAAAACCGGGGCACAACATGGTGTCTTATATGGTATCAGAGCAGTTTGGTTCTAAAACGAATTGTGGGGTTATGTCCAATCAGAATTAAAAACTAAGAGGTTTAGGATGTTATTACGGGCCGTATCTAGTTGAATCCACATCGGATATTGACTATGCTTAGACGTTGGGTAGTGAGTCCGAACGCGATAACTAACATTGGTTTGCAGACGTCGTTAGCTGATGATAGAGGAGCTAGTGTTCAGAGAGGAGGAGCTGGAAAAGAAGTTCCAGTAGCAGGACTGCCGATGGCTAGACCTCAGGCCACCGGGTGAGTGTTCACTGTGAGGGGAGCTGAATCCTCTCAATCTGGGGATCTTATACAAGGTATGTATTTAATATCTGGTAGACTTTTTTTGTTTGTCTAAGTAGCATGATAGACAAGAAAGTGATGAGAGTTTTGTTGATGTATAGTTGTGACTGGTAGGATGTGAACCCTTAAGATCAATATCAGTGAGTGAGACAATTACTATACGTCAAATGTTGATCGAGGCATAGTAATACTAAGAGAATCTAAGGTAATGATCAAATTATCGTAGTTAGGATGGATGGTATGAATTTGGAAGATTAAAGTAGAAATACCTATAGTAGTTTTACCTAAGATGAATATGAGCAAGAAAGATAACTTCTTTTGGTTTTAATTGCAATAAGAGGTGCAATAATGTTCTTTTGAGGATTAAGATGTGTGATTTTTATATAATCTGGAATAGTGGAATACGCTACAAGGATCTAGGACCGTGAATTGATACATTTAGTATGAAGTTAGGATAGTATTGATTGTGGTGTTAATTGTGGAAGTTAGATGTTAGTGGATCAGCATTAAGAAGAGGAAATGATTAAGTTTTGATTATGTCCTTTGAGTATGATAGATTAGGTTGAGAAGTTAAAGACAATGAACAGTATGTAGTGATGGATAAGTTCGAGGATAATAGACTGATGTAAAGATGAATTCTACTACGAAGTTACTGTGAACACCCATTTTTGTCCGTCTTCATTTTATTCTAATTTTTGTGATATTATGCTTCAAGGAGACTAATAATAATAGTGAAGAGAGAAAAAAGAAAAAGAAAATAATAAAGAAAGGAGGGGGCAGTCCAGTCCATTGCATTGGACTTGCTGTTGGACGCAGTCCAAACCATTGCACTTGCTGTTGGACGGGGTGGTCCCGTCCATTGCATTGGACTTGCTGAGGGACGGGGTGTTCCAGTCCATTACCTTGGACTTGCTGATAGACGGGGTGGTCCTGTCCAAGCCATTGTATTTTATGTTGGACGCGTCTGGTCCATTTGCAATGCATTTTCTATTGAACGCGTCCAGTCCATTGCATATTTAATTTTCTGTTGGATGAGGAGGTACCGTCCATTGCATTCAATTTTCTGTTGGACGAAGAGGTTCCGTCCATTGCATATTTACTTTTGTGTTGGACGAGGAGGTCCCGTCCATTGCATATTTAAGTTTCTGTTGGACGAGGAGGGTCCGTCCATTGCATGTTTAAACTTTTGATGAACGAGGAGGTCCGTCCAGTGCATATCTACTTTTGTATATCTAAGTTTCTGTTGGCCGAAGAGATTCCGTCCACTACAATTTTGTTTTCAGGATTGGAGGCTAAAGAACAAAGAAAGAAGAAGAAGAAGATAATGAGGAAAGGATGAAGAAAAGAAGGAGAAAAGGACAATCAACAGAAAGGAAAGGAGATTGGGTTACTTCTCCTACCCCTAAAAAACCCTATTCTACATATCAGACAAGACCTTTTTTCCTCCTCTACCCATTGGTCCTTCTTCTCCCTCGTCTCCTCCCTCGTTTTAACCTAGCAGCCCTACTCCTAACCCTAAAAAGCCATCATACACATCAGACAAAACCCCCCATCTCATTCTCTTTTCAAACACGCAACCTTCACATCAAATCACCTCCTTTCCACTGCTCACGCCGCCCCCATCTGAACACACGCTATTGCTGCTCACGCCGCCCTCGTCTGAACGCACGCTATTGCTGCTCAGAACCGCCCAAGCCTTGGATTTCATACAAACCAACCTTGAAGCCAATGGTGAGAAGAAGCAATAAGCACTCTCCTCCGTCTATAAAAGGAGAGGAAAAAGAAAGAAAAGGGGGGGGGGGGGGGGGACAAAAAGAGAAGGGAGGAGAACATTTTCTTTAGGGGAATTTATGATCTGATATTTTCTTTGTGAAGAAAACAGAAAGAGAGAGAGAGATTTTTATCTAATGTTTTCTTTGTGAGGAAAAGTGATTAGATATCTGAGTTTCCTTTTTCTCTTCCCTATTATTAGAGTAGTTAAGAAGGAAGAGCTGAAAGAGTCAGCGAGATTGAATGTAAAGACTTTGATCTTGAAATCTTTCCACTGGGAGTAAACAAAATCATTCTAATTCTACTCTCATTTGGTAATCCTTGTTCTTTTAGTTGATATTATTCATAAATTTCTCTTGCCATTCTTATTTTTCTGTGTCTCTGTTTACTTAACAAGTTAGTAAAACGTTTCACTTCTACGTTTCATTTCTCTCCTATTTTCAAAAGGCAAAATTATTTATTTTACATAAAACTAGAAGATGATCACTTGATTAAAACAATCTTATTTCTTGGGTTGCCCTATGACAAGTGTCATGTTCAACCCTTTAGATTTTGAGGTTGCCCTGTGGACTTATATGCCATGTTCAACCTCATTTAGTTTTAATAAAAAAATTTGACAACTAAAGATTTTTTTTAAGAAAGCGATTCTGGGGTAAAACAAATATTTTCAAAGTTACTAATAATTTACACAACTAATTTTGGGTAACCATTTTATGGATGTTCTAGGGTGCCGTGGGGTTAAGTCTCCATGCCTTCCTTAGACATAATCGACTCCCGAACCCAAAGCTTTTTTTTCTTAAAGGGTTTTCCAACTTCCCTAAAAATTAAATAAAGTTGGTGGCTACTCCATGTTTCCTCTCTAAAAGGAAAAACTAGTCCTTTTTTTTTGGGTCGCTACAGATGGCAACTCCACTGGGGACTTTTAAGAGAGTCAAGCCCATAAAAGTTGGTTTTGAAAATTTTTAGTAACTTGTAGCTTATTTGTTTTACCTTTTATGGCTGTATCTTGTTGTTTTTTCTCCTTACAATAATTAAATGACAAAACTAAAAAATATTTTTATTTTTAGTGATGTTTGTTTGGATTGTCCTTTTGGTTGGGTTTTTCCTCTTATTTAAATGAGAAGATTTAGTTGTACATACATCTTAACTCACGTTATTGTTATATATGTTTCACTAACAATGTTTTTGTTTCCTCCTCCTTTATTTCCTTTTTCCCATGTTTTAACAATAGGGTAGAGGACTTATAACCATTTTTATATATACCTATGTTTGTGTTTTGAAGGTTTTTCTTGGCTTCTCTTTTTATTTTTACTTTTAAGTGTTACAGGTTTGTATGCCCCCTTCACACACATCACTATCACATATTGCACACACACTTAGCTCTATACCCGAGCTTGCTCAAAAACCCGAGAATTAGGCGGTGCTCTGACATTGTTATTGAAGAGGTCTTGTACCTCCCTGATACTTGTCAGTTCACCACTCAGATTGTACATAAGATCATGGAATAGTCATATTGAGAGGGTTTATCCCTACTTGTGGCTAGATTCATGAATCATACCCTTATGAGGGCAATCTAGGGACCATGACTTTTAGAGGACTAGACCCGTCCCAACTTTCACTAATAGAGCAGACCTAGTGGCCAACTTGTTTAGAGTCCTAACCTTAGGGTGTGTCCATCCTTATATTTTATCTGGCTTAGGACAAAAGGGGGCGTACTTTTCTTTCCTCTCTCTATCATCATAAGCATAAATTGTCATGCATGTTCATTGTGAATATTCACAAAACTAAGGGCGCCACATTGCTGCCTCAAAACTGAATGACATATTCGAATATTATTGCATCTAATAGGCGCTATGTAATAATGAAGGTGATGCATACCCATCAGGGTTCTCAACCCCATTGGGCCCCATGTAACATGAATCATGCAAGATATATTTACTTCGCTATACTCATTTTTTTTGTTATGTCTCTTTGTTGGAAGATTTTGGTATTCACCTTATAGCAAGAAAATGGAAAAGTTTGGTTCAGAGAAGAGTACTAGCAACGTGAGATGTTCCAAGAAAAGTATCAAGATCGATGTGACACTCAATGACGTGAAGAGATTATGTGAACTCAGCCAGTAAATGTCAGAAAAAGCACGCTCAGACTTTGTCAGCAAATATGGTAGAATATTGGAACTATTGCGTGTTCCAGTGGAAGCTCCTACTCTGAGTGCATTGGCCCAATATTGGAACTCAACTTTGAGGTGTTTTGAATTGGCTAACTTAGACATCATTCCAACCATGGAAGAGTATGCTTATATGCTAAGACTGCCAATTCAAAAGAAGACTCGCCTCTACATGAATTATGGCCAACATGTAACGGATCGGAAAATAGCAAGTCTATTGGAACTTCAACCGGAACAGATAGAGAAAACAGAAAAGGGAACCACCAAAGGGTTGAAGAGGCGATTTTTGGAAGTATATCTCAACAAGCTGGGCCAGCAACAACGATGGGTTACTTTCAACAAAGTACTAGCCCTCATGATATATAGGTTGGTGCTCTTTCCTTTTGTACCAGATCTGATTGATCAGTCAGCCATGGATGTTTTCTATAGGGTCGAAGAATATGGTGTAAAACCGGTCCCTGCTATCTTAGCTGAAACTTTCCTCTCCCTACAGGTTTGTCATCAGAATCAACAAGGGAAACTGCGATGTTGTGCATCAATATTGTATGTTTGGATCATGACTCACTTGTACGCTCGTGATAAAATTGATAGAACAGATGACCCACTGAAAGGATTCACTCGCATGCAACTAAAGCCACGTAAGCTATATGAGTGGAAATAAGAGTTTGATCAGATCGACCCGCGGTCATTTAGTTGGATATGTCCATGGTATAATGGAGATTCAGTTGTATTCAGCTGTGGAAGTTTGTCAAATGTTCCATTGATGGGTCCCAGAGGTTGTGTATCATACTCACCAGCTTTGGTAATGCGTCAACACAAGTGGACACAGGATGAACCCCCCCGAAGAGCTGCTCGATGGGATATTCTTCCTATACCAAGAAGGTGAAGACATCAAGAGTCAAACGATAGCAGTAAGGTCAACATGGAATGATGTTCATATAAAAGGACCGGAGGAATTAGGAAGGCGAATCATAGATCACACAAAAAGATATGAAGTATGGAGAGAAGCAAGAAGAGTTTTCCCTCGAAGACCTGCATCCCTTCTCCATAAGGAAAATAATCCTCTGACCAAAGATCAAATGTTGAAAGAAATCGAAGTTTTAAAAGCTCAGATGAGGATTTTTGATGAGAAAGACCAAGCTGCCGAAGTAACTATTATCACGCTCTGAAGACAAGTGCAGAAGCCGAGTTTACAGATTGAGCATTTGAAGGATGAATGCGCCGATACCCATGAAGCCCCGAGTCGTGTAAAAAGGGCAAGAAAAGACAAAGAAGCAGAAATTCAGGAGCTGTTGGCAAAAATAGGATGTCAAGAGAAGATGCTTGTCAAACTTCAAAAAAGGAAAAAAGAGCTCGAGACAAATGTGGGGGTTCACGTTGAAACAATACATATACTAGAAGAGAGGGTTGAATCCCTGCAGGAATCCTTGGCCCAAACAGAAGTGTACTCTGATCGAGGATGGGACGAAGCAGGCAAGTATCGCGAGCTATTAGCAGAAGCCAACATGAAAGAAAATTGGCTCAGAAACAAGATAAAAGACTCTGAAAGGGTTGAAGCTCAACATCATGCATAATGGGTAAAGGGATGGAAATTAGTGGTGAAGGATGTAATGAATGAAAAGGAAGCATGGAAGAGAAAATATGAGGACGTGATGGATAAGTTCCAATATCACACTTCCCAGCTGGTGGAGCGATTTGAAGAGGCATCCGTCCACATTCGTATGAACCATTTCCTTCAGCTACCACCAAAGGTGACCGAATTCTTCAATCATTTTGGGAAACTTGCTAGAGGGTTCAGGAAAAAGAAGATGAGACTTTTAACGTAGAACTTTGTAAACCTCGGAGAAAGATGGAAACTATCAATGTACTTCTTTTATTTTGATCAAAGGCTCATGATTTGTATCGAAATATTTGTAATGGAATGAAAGTTTTTCATCAATGTCTGTCGAGCATTTTTAGATGATATCTATCGAGGAGTGCATTCTCCCTTAGATACATCATCAACTATATTTTTACCCTAAAAATGACGTGTTTTCTGTGTACAAATAAGGACGTTGCTAGTACGGGTGTGGTTTATCGAGGAGTGGATTCTCCCATGGACTTGACACCAAATGCATTCAAACTAGAGGGAACCATACCACTAGATTTGATTGCAGGATGAGTTTGCTTGCTATAGGTGTATACGACAGTCTTCCTAAGAGTACCCTCACAATCGAACGAAGGATGATAACCTGTACATGCATACATACACACACACACAAAATTTTGGATTGACTAATAAGATTTTTTTAAATGCTTTACAGAGTCACATCCTTTTGAGGATTCAGGAATCATTGCGCGACCTAGGAAAGGTAACACCAACCAAACCCGAGTTTACGATACCAGATCTCGGACCAGGATGGCTGCCAATGCGTCTAAGGAAGGAAGAAACCTAAGCTATGAGATAGATGATGTGAGGGGAAGAATAAGCGAGATGGCTGAAACCCAAGCAAGATTAGAAGCCATACTACAGGATATGAGGGAATCTCTCAGTATGCTTAGTGCGAACAGAGATACAATTGAACCTGGTAGGCAGCGGATTTCTTCTGTGGTAACAGCACCAATGTTTTCAAACATTAGTATGGGTGTCATTCAAGGAGTATCTGGCCCCGACCAGACACATCGCACGGCACCAATAACACTTCCCATTGGAGAAGGATACCCCCTTTTGAAAATGCCTATCATGAAGTCCCGGGCTACACCGCACCAACATGGGAGCAACCACATGTATCTACTCACAGTCAGTCAGCGAGAGTCCAGGCTGGTAAGGATAAGATGAGAGATGAATGGATGGAGAAAATGGAAGAACAAATAAAAGCAATAAAAGGCCCGACTACCAATGGCCCTCTCCAGATAGAAGAACTCTGTCCCGCCACAGATGTCGTGATCCCCAAGGACTTCAAGATTCCTGATTTTTCCAAATATGATGGAAGTGGGAACCCACGATTTCACCTCATTAGTTACGCCACCAAGATGGCAATCTGGTCCAAGGATGACAAATTCCTTATCAGTTTTTTCCACAAAAGTTTGACTGGCCTCGCCTTAGAATGGTACCTCCAATTGGACCATTCCAAGATCTCGCGATGGACGGAATTGGCTGACTTATTCATGGACAAGTACAAATTCAACCTGGATGTAGCCCCGAGTAATGAACAATTGACTACATTGCAGAAAAGAAGTGAGGAGCCTTTCAAGCAATATGCCCAAAGGTGGAGGAGTTTGGCTGCACAAGTTCAGCCCCTGTTGACTTTATCTGAAATGTGCTCATACTTTCTAGGAACCCTCGGAGCACCTTTTATAGGGGCCTTGGCTGGGGCCGCCTATAAAGATTTCTCCGACTTGATCGCCGCCGATGAAAGGATTGAATTTTTGGCAAGAGCTGGAAAGCTCCCCATGAATGATGGTGAAGGAAGTGCATCCCGGAAGGGATTTCAACCAAAGAAGAAGGAAGTTGAGGTGAATTATGTACAATGCCAACATAACTTTAATCCTTAGTACCAAGCACCCTATAACCCTAACCCACATATCCCATACCAGACACAAACCCCGCTTTACCCGTTACAATCATCCTCACAAACCAACACTTACCCGCAAAACCAAATCAGCAATATTCCTACCCCCCCCCCCCCCCCCCCCCCAACCATATAACCTTGCCCGCCCATCATACACCCGTTACCCATCTGCACCCCCACAAAACCACCCAAACTATCCTCCGCCTCGCCCAAATTTCCCAAACCAAGGACGTTTCCAAAGTCCAAATCTGCCACTCTTCCCGAAATTGTCGATCTCTAATGCGGATTTATTCTAACAATTGTTTGATCGCCACTTGATTGCGGGAAACCCTGTACGTCCCTTAGAACCACCATTTCCTGCTTGGTACAATACAAATCAGACTTGCAAGTATATATCATATGGATGTCACAGGACATTCTATTGAGGATTGTGAAGCTTTTAAGATGGCAGTGAGAAAGTTGATTGTTTGTGGGAGGCTAGGGTTCGAAGAAGAGGTCGGGCCTAATATCGTTAAGAATCCAATCCCTAATCATAACGATGGAAATCGATTAAACAATTTGGAGGTAACAGGGTCCCCAATCAGGAAGGTGCTGGAACTACGAGTGCCAATGCAGAAGATTTTCGAAGAATTGAAGAAGGTGGGATACAACATTGTTGCACCAGTGAGAATCCCAAGAGAAGAAAGGGGGTACGCCAAGGATCTAAGGTGTGACTATCATCGTGGGCAAGTGGGGCACGACATTGAAACTTGTTGGGATTTCAAAGTCCAGGTTCAGAGGTTACTCACCTTGGGGGTGATTCAAGCCAGATGAGGTGCTCCAGAGGAAGTCAATGTAGTTGAAAAAGTTGTACTCCGAGTACCACCCATGAACAAACCTTCAGACCCAGAAAGAGTCATCGTAAGGGTGAAAAAGCCAACTCCTTTTGCTTATGTTGATACACATGCTGTACCATGGAATTATGAACAGAAGGTTGAACTAATTGGAGCCGCGGGAGAGACCTCAAAGTCCCAAATTACTAATATTGTGAAAATTGGAGGCATTACAAGGAGTGGGCGATGCTACATCCCTGCTGAAGAAAAAATGATGAAGGAATCCAAAGAATAGGAAACTATGGATGAAGGGAAAGGGAAAGAAGAAGAAGAGTTTCTGAAGATCATGAAGCAAAGTGAATATGATGTGGTGGAACAGTTGAAGAAAACTCTGGCAAGGATATCTCTTTTGTCGCTTGTCTTGACATCAGAGTTGCTGTCAAACCTGACGTCACTCCCAAAAATGTGGTAAATATGGTGGACCCAATCAGGCATGTCAACATGATTACTTTCTCAGAAGATGAAGTGGCCTCGAAATCCTGCAGTAGTACCAAAGCCTTACACATCACCCTAAAGTGTAATTGTTTTGTGATTGCAAAGGTGCTTGTAGATGGTGGTTCAGCGTTGAATGTGGTTCTGATGTCCACCGTCGAGCAACTAAATATAAGCGTGGCGGATTTCACACCACAAGAAATGATTGTACGAGCCTTTGATGGGACAGCAAGAGGAATCTTAGGAGAGATAACTCTGTCCCTTGAAATAGGGCCTAGTTCTTTTTCTGTCCTCTTTCAGGTCATGCAAATCCAACCAGCTTACACTATGCTTCTGGGGAGGCCTTGGATTCATGAAGCAGGAGTGGTCCCATCGACTCTGCATCAGTGTTTGAAGTATATCCAAGATGGATCCGTTATTACTGTCCGTGGTGAAGAGGAAATCATGTTGACAAAACCCACCACAGTACCTTATGTAGAAAGTACAGAGCAGATGGAAGATGACTCACTGCGTAGTTTTGAGGTCTTGAAGTCAGAGAACAAGAAAAGAGAGCCCCCAATGAAGAATGTGGTTGAAGTAGTAGTCCGCATCATGGAAAAGAATAGGTATCAAAGAGGAAAAGGCCTAGGGCCTCAGCTGCAAGGGATCTCTCAGCCAATTGAAGCTGCTATGAGAGAAGGAAGGCACGGGTTGGGGTATCAACCCAACTTGATAGAAAAGATTAAATTCACGACTCTTGAGAACAAGGAAGAAGAAGAGGGAGAGAGAAAGTATCTTCCCCTTCTGACAGAGACTTTCCCAGTAGCTGCTGAAGTTATCAGTCCCGAAAAGTCATTTTCCCCTCACTTCACTATCAACACACTTGAAGAGGAGCTAGACGAGAACCATGTCATCTATCTCCCTGCTAGCAATGAAGTTCTCGACAATTGGCAATCTGAACCGTTTGTTGATGTTATTTCCATGAAGTAATTTTCTTATTGTACTAATTATGAACCAATGTTTACTTTCTTTGAGACATGAATGAAAGTGTAACACTTTGTCTGGTGTTTTCCTTTTGATTCCATCGTTTATTTTCTCTCTCTTCCATTTATTTATTTCGTTTAAGCTTTTCTATCATAAATAAGACCCTTGCCTATACTTCTCCTATTCCTGACTTTTTCTTCCAGGAATTCTTCTTCCACTAAAGATTTACCTCGGTAAAGGAACTTTGAAAACTCATTTATTGATTCCCTCGCGTCCGCTGATGAATACGACCTTGAATCCGATGAGGAAGAAGAAGACATTGAAGAATTCATTAAAGTGGTGAAACGGTCAGAGGAAGGGATCAGCTCGAATGATGAGGTTGCAGAAGTGATCAATATGGGAACCGAGGAAGATAAGAAGGAGTTGAAAATAGTGGATAACCCAGAGCGAGAAGAAATGGTTGCACTATTCAAAGTATATCTGGATGTTTTTTCTTGGTCCTGCAGAGATATGCCAGGATTAGATCCTGAGATAGCATCGCATAAAATTCCCTTATACCCAGATGTGGCTCCAAAGAAGCAAAAATTAAGGAGAATGCATCCTGAGATGTCGTTGAAGATCAAGGAAGACGTGACCAAACAGTTGGAGGCTGACTTTATGAAAGTAGCTAGACACTCGGAATGGGTAGCTAATATTGTTTCAGTACCAAAGAAGGATGGAAGGGTCAGAATGTGCATGGACTACCGAGACCTGAATAAAGCCAGTCCAAAGGATGATTTCCCCTTACCTCATATTGATGTCCTTGTAGATAGTACAGCCAGAAGTCACAGGTTTTCTTTCATGGACGAGTATTCTGGGTACAATCAGATCCTCATGGACAGTGACGATAAAGAAAAGGCAACTTTGATCACTCCTTGGGGAAATTTTTGTTACAAAGTGATGCCTTTTGGATTAAAGAATGCTGGAGCCACTTACCAACGTGCTATGGTAGCATTGTTCCATGATATGATGCATAAGGAGGTAGAGGTATACATTGATGATATAGTGGCTAAGTCCAAGGAAGGAGAAATCCATGTGGCAGTTTTGAGAAAGTTGTTCGAGCGGCTAAGGAAGTACAAGTTGCGCCTCAACCCTGCAAAAAGTACTTTTGGTGCATCCGCAGGGAACTTACTTGGCTTTGTTGTCAGTAGAGAAGGAATAAAGGTGGACTCTAACAAGGTGGAAGCAATACGTGACCTGCCAGCACCTAAGAACGAGTGAGAAGTAAGGGGTTTTCTTGGAAGATTGAACTATATTGCGCGCTTCATTGCAAATCTGACTAGCACATGCGAACTAATCTTCAAACTCTTCGGGAAGAATAATCCAAGGACTGTCAAGAAGCCTTTGATAGTTTAAAGGCATATCTACTGAATCCCCCAGTGTTGGTACCACCCACCCAAGGTCGTCCATTATTACTCTATCTCACCATATTGCCAACCTCAATGGGGGCAATGCTGGGACAACAAGATGAATCTGGCAGGAAGGAGTAGGCAATTTACTATATGAGTAAGAAGTTTAACGCCTATGAGGCTCGTTATATGGCAATCGAGAAGACTTGTGCACTAGTACGGACCTCCAGAAGATTCAGACAGTACATGTTATATCACACCACTTGGCTAATTTCTCGAATGGATCCTTTGAAGTATATCTTCGAAAGTCCTCATATCTCCTTAAGAGTTTCGAAGTGTCAAGTGATATTGTCAGAATTTGACATCAAATATGTGACTTGAAAGTCCACCAAAGGAAGTGTGATTGCTGACCATTTAGCAGAGAATCCTCTTGAGGATGGATGGCCTGTCAATTCCGAGTTCCCTGATGGAGAGATAATGTCCCTCGAGGAAGATGAAGAACAGGAAGATGTGTGGAAATTGTATTTTGATGGAGCAGTCAATATGCATGGCAATGGTATAGGAGCAATGGTAATCTCACCAAATGGCAAGCAGTACCCAGTAGCCATAAAACTGAAATTTGAATGTACGAATAATATTGCAGAATACGAGGCATGTGATGGTGGATTGCAAATGGCACTTGAACTTGGTATAATGCAGTTGAAAGTCTTCGGGGATTCAGCTTTAATCATTTACGAAGTCAATGGTGAATGGCAAACCAAAGACTCCAAGTTGATTCCGTATCAGAAACACTTGACTCAGTTGATTGCAAAGTTCGACGAGATTACTTTCTCGCATTTAAGCCGAGACAAGAATCAGTTTGCTGATGCTTTAGCCACACTAGCTGCCATGACCAAGCTGGATATCCATACTAATGTCCAACCCATCCAAGTTAGAATGCAAGATGAACCGGCATACTGTGCTCATATGGAAGGAGAACCTGATGGTAAGCCTTGGTATCATGATATCAAGCAATATATTCAGAACAAGGAATACCCGGTAGAGGTGAGCGAAGTAAATAAAAAGACCATCCGAAGACTGGATATGACCTTTTTCTTAAGCAAGGAAGTCTTGTATAAAAGAGGATATGATGGTACCCTACTCAGATGTGTGGATGCTTGTGAAGCTAAATTGATCATGATTGAAGTTCATGAAGGAATCTGTGGGACTCATGCCAATGGTCACATGATGGCTAGGAAGATATTGAGAAATGGTTATTATTGGTCTACTATGGAGTCAGATTGTATGGAGCATGTTCGTAAATGCCAAAAGTGTCAGACGTATGCAGACCGGGTTAATGCACCTCAGTTTCCACTGAACAGTTTAGCATCCCCATGGCCTTTTTTGATGTGGGGAATAGATGACATCGGTCCCATTAATCCCAAGGCTTCCAATGGTCATCGTTTCATTTTGGTGGCGATAGACTATTTCACTAAATGGGTAGAAGCTGCTTCATATGCCAGCATAACTCAAAGGGTGTTTCTCAAATTCCTCAAGAAGGACATCGTCTGTAGATATGGGATCCCAGAGAGGATAATCACAGATAATGCTGCTAATCTTAATGGTACCGAGATTCAAAAGTTTTGCGATGGTTTCAAAGTCAAACACCACAATTCGGATCCTTATAGGCCTCAAATGAATGGTGCAGTTGAAGCAGCAAACAAAAATGTCAAAAAGATCGTTGCCAAGATGGTTTTAAACTATAAGGACTGGCACGAAATGCAGTCATATGCTCTACATGCTTATCGGACTAATATACGATTAAGCACTGGGGCAACCCCTTTCTCTCTGGTGTACGGGATGGAGGCTGTCCCACCTATCGAAGTAGATCTCACTTCACTAAGAGTCTTGATGGTAGTAGATTTAGAAGAATCTGAGTGGGTGAAAACTCAATATGAGCAGTTGAACATGATAGAAGAGAAAAGACTGGCAGCTATCTGTCACGGGAAATTGTATCAAAGCAGAATGGCAAGAGCTTTCAATAAAAAGGTTCGTCCTAGAGAATTTTGCGTGGGAGACCTGGTTTTAAAGAAAATCCTCCCTAGTTAGGAGGATGCCCGAGGAAAATGGGCACCAAATTATGAAGCCCTTATATTGTCAAACAAGCATTCTCAGGAGGAGCTTTGATTCTGCAAAAGATGGATGGGGAAGAATTACCAAGGCCAGTAAACTCTGATGCTGTGAAAAAGTCCTACGCATGAAGGTCCGCTAGGTTGAAAATCCGAAAGGGCAACTTAGGCAAAATTCAGGGCAAAACACAATGAAAACAAAAGGAAAGCAAATGCCCGCTAGGTTGAAAACCCGAAAGGGCAACTTAGGCAAAAGTTAGGGCAAAGAAATCTTAGGCTGAAAACCTGCAAAGGCAGCCTAGGAGGAGGACATGATCCAACATTTCTGCAAGCACTCACCATACTGGGACAATTTTATCCAACTGAGTATACTGGGGAAAAATTGTTAAGGAATGATCGAAGAAGGTGTGTTTGAGGGATCAGAAACAGAAGCCAAGTTCTGTGTCATCAAAAGGCTGAGGGGAATCAATTGAATGAAAGTCAAAGGACCAACACTGGGGCAAATTTTATGTGATTCTCGTAATTTTCTTTAATTATCTTTGTTTTTAAATCTTCATGATCCCTTTTGTAATTTTGTTCTCATTGTTATTGTCTCTTAACAAACTAAATTCTCGTATTAAGGCAAGAGGCTTTTCTTCCACACCCCCCTATCGTGTTCACTCTCATGTTCAATCATTATGGTCGTGTCTCAATAAAAGTAAATATAAGTTTAATGGTATGATTTGGTAATTCTAAATGGTAGCACCAACGAATGGTTTGAACCAAAAGGACTCGATACTTCAAATTCAATAGAAGAGGTAGCATGCACTGGACGACAAAAGAATGATGCAAATAAGCTTGGGAGGATAAACATAACATTCACCTCATAAGTTATCAGATTCTTGGGTGACCAATGTTGTTAAAAGAATGAGTGATGCCTCGTCCCAGAGTGGCCGATGAACGAGGGTTTGGTTGGTGAAAGTTTTTCCATGGAGCAATTGGTTCCGTTGTCCTCAAAAGGAAGGGATTCTCATTTGTTTCAGATTACTGATTCGAGCTCTCTCACTGCATATTTACTTTTCTGTTGGACGAGGAGGTTCCGTCCATTGCATTTAAATTTCTGTTGGACGAAGAGGTTCCGTCCATTGAATGTTTACTTTTCTGTTGGACGAGTAGGTTCCATCCATTGCATTTAATTTTCTATTGGATGAAGAGGTTTAGTCCATTGCATGTTTACTTTTCTGTTGGACGAGGAGGTTCCATCCATTGCATGTTTACTTTTCTGTTGGACGAGTGATAAGCCTCTGGCTTATCTAGTTTTATGACTAGATGAACTAGGGTTTATGTGCCAATCAGTCGAGTTCACTCTCGTTTTCGCCCAAATTTGCCTTGTTTTGTTCCTAAGTTGGACTTTGACTCGTTTTGCGTCTTTTGTGTAGTTTTTAGCTTATTTTGGATAGAATTATGCTTTTGGTTGCTTTTGGTGTTTTCAGGTCAATAAGTGAAGCTCCGGGAGTCAAGGAAAGCCAAGAAATAGTGGAAATTGCAATTATGGAGACATTCGCCCCGCGAGTGTATGCTCGCCTCGCGAGACTGAAGGTCAACAAAGCAGCAAAAGTCATCATTTCTGGATCGCCACGCGAAAATCTTCTCGCCCCGCGAGAGTCTGAAGACCTGTAAGACAGAGACTATCACGGCATAGCCGTGATTAAGGTCACGACTGTGACAAATTTAGGTTTGAAGTCTGGCCCCGCGAGAGACAGCTCGCCCAGCGAGAGCCTGAAGACCATGGAAGACAGAGACCATCACGGCCCAGCCGTGATGAATGTCACGGCTATGACAGATTGAAGTTGGAAGACTCGCCCCGCGAACACACCCTCGCCTCGCGAAAATCCAAACTTGAATGCGCGCCAAAGCTAAAATTCGCGTCGTGAGCGGACGAGAAACAGAATCCTTATTTAAAGGCTGTTGCAGATCAGATTTAGATCATCAAGTTGTTAGCCACTGTTTAGATCAGATTTTGTGCGAATCCTTGTTTCTGGAGCTGCGTCTCCCTTTTCTTTTCTTTTCTTATTTTATGGAGATTATTGCCGATTGTTTGTGCGTCGTCACGGGCATGAGGAACTAATCCCCTCGTCCGAGGGATCAATGAAGCCACCCATGGCGGTATAGTGTTCATGTGATGTATGTTTTTCTCCCCTTCTCATATGAATGTTTTCCAATTCTGATTTGATTGCGTTGATCATATGTGTTGCGTGATTAACTAGTTAACGTGTTTGAGGCCGAACGGCGAATCGCGTTTTAGAACTTGAATTGGAATCATTAATTGAATAATGAGCACGACAGTGGATTTATTTGATTACTGCAACCATATAGGGAACAAGGTTTAATAGAATTCGAGATTAGGATTATGAGACCTAGTAAGTAATTAATCCAATCGTCGAATACGTCCTATTGAGCACGACAGTGGATATAGGAGAATTTGGGGGTCCCGTTGACATTGTAATTGAACCTAGGGAGGAATACATCATCACTTGGGTACTATACATGATTGGGTAGGTGGATTTGAGACCTTGGATATTTTAATTTCTGAATTTAATCACCTTAGCTTTAATCGATTTCTTATTTGAATTGCGATCTTATTCTCTCTCTCTCAACCACCTTCTCTCGCTTGACCAACGTATCTGATTTCCCGCGGATTAGTCGAATTGGTAGCCCAATCCCTGAGTTCGACCTCGGTAATTACTTACCGTGTTATTTTTATTACTTGCGACGACCCGGTACACTTGCCGGCGTCACCAACAACGAGGAGGTTCCGTCCATTGCATTTACTTTTCTGTTGGACGAGGAGGTTCCGTCCATTTCATTTAATTCTATGTTGGACGAGGAGGTTCCGTCTATTGCATTTACTTTTCTGTTGGACGAGGAGGTTCCGTCCATTGCATTTAATTCTCTGTTGGACGAGGAGGTTCCGTCCATTGTTTACTTTTCTGTTGGACGAGGAGGTTCCGTCCATTGTATTTAATTTTCTGTTGGACGAGGAGGTTCCGTCCATTGCATGTTTACTTTCTGTTGGACGAGGAGGTTCTGTCCATTGCATGTTTACTTTTCTATTGGATGAAGAGGTTCCGTCTGAGACACCCCGATGTGCCCCTTTGTGACATTTAGTTTAAAACCTCATTATTTAATTACTTAATCGCACGCTTAACGTGAAAATTACGTAAAAATTGAAACTTAATTTCTTAAGCAAATAGATTCATATAGAACAGAATATGCAAACATAAATATATTACATATACTTAAAGCATCAGAGTTATCCAAACACTGTTTTCAGGGCATCCCATCAATAGGATCCCGAACTGGTGCATAGTTATACAAAACATAAGCGGAAAGATAAAGCTTCACGACATAGACGCACTGGCCATAACTAACTAGACCCTAATCACCATGGGTCACAACTCGTCCTCCGGCATCCGGTTCGTAGGGAGTTCCATCCAACTCCTCCTGGTTATGTTCATCCACAGGGTCTTCTCGTATGGTTCCACAAGGAGACAAAATACAACATACAGAAATATACAGGGGATAAGAAACAGTTCTATCATCAAAAGCGGAAAAGAGTCATAGTAAACTATACAATAATTATCACAGACACAACATCAGTCAATCATCCATCTTCCATAAAATTCTTATATTCATCCTACCCTTACTCCTACAACTAAAACTCGATACTGAACATGGTTATGGTTTCCTCATCATAGTCATGGTTATCGGTCAATAGTCCAAGCGACACGTCCCATTCCCGGTGCACATCCTTGGTCATGGTGAGAATGCTCATGCAAAGCAATGACACTATAGCTGCACAATAAACCCGGTGCACACCCCGGACCGTGGGTGCTCATGCAAAGCAATGACACTATAGCTGCACGATTATCCCGGTGCACACTTTCACCATGGTAAGAATGCTCACGCAAAGCGTGACACTACAGCTGCACGATGATCCCGGTGCACACCTCGTCCACTCCCAGAGGTGCTCATGCAAAGCAATGACACTCGTAGCTGCACAAGTTAAGTTTACCCTTTGGACGGTCCCACAAGGACTTCGGGTCTTGTATGTGTCTCACATACGGTTATAGAAACAACACAACTTATGAACCTCGCAGACTCCTATGGTCATAACCTAGTGCCTTAACCTCTCATCAAGACCTAAACACATGCTCGATGTCACAACACCTCTTTAACATATTTCATGTAGGTTAGGCACCTCTGGTAATCATCATGATCCTCACGCCCAAAACAACTCATCTCTTAGACCACATATATATCTTCGCTTAATCCACTAAGCATAAAGTAAATACCACACAGATCATGCATAACATCAAGTCAATCAAAGATATTTCAAAACATCAACATAGCACTAAATCAGTTCAACAAAGGTAATAAAACTCAAATCAACCATCAACAGTATAAACATCAACCTAATATCGATCCACCTACAATCCCCGAATCACCATGGATGTTTTATAAAAGCAATTTAAAGCGATTCTGGTCTTGTTCATTATTCGACTTCTAGTAGGGTTTAGGTCGCCCTACATAATTACTACATAATTTACTACTTATCGATTCCGACGATAGGTTGATTCTTTCCCCCACCTGGGTTATCACCGAACTCTTGAACTCGAAGCTCCTCGTTTCCTCCGAGATGGAAGTCTAAGGTTACAAAACATGAAATCATGAGTTAAAACTCAATCAAAGAACACTAACCACAAGGTACAGGTTCGGTTCATACAATAAACTAGGATTAGGATTAGGGATTTCGGAAATTTATGCGACTCTTGGATTTATGATCCTTAAGTGCTAGGAGTTTAAAACATGATTACTTTAAACAAAGTTTGAACAAAAATCCCACCAAGTTACACTTGATGGAGATTCGGCCTTGACCAATAAGATAGGTTAGGAACATTTAAACTTTCCAATCTCTTTGGTTTAGCATCCATTAATAGTAAGGAGCTCAAAACCATGATCACTTTGGAAAAATGAAAAACGAAACACCCTAGGTCCATAACCTTTAAGATTCGGCCATCCTTGGGTTTCTATGATAAAAATATTTAAATTCTTCCAATCTCTTAGACCTTTTAGCATCCAATAACTTATGGAGCTCAAGTCTATGATCATCTTGAAAGCAACATAGGACTTTAAATAACAAAGCTCATAAGCACATAAGGTAAGAACAACATAGGTTTATAAGTAATTAAGGTATAATGACATAAGTAAATGAATCATAAATGACATAAAGTAAATGACATAAAGTAAATGACATAAATATAAATGGCATAAAAGTAAATGACATAATGTAAATGACATAAATATAAATGGCATAAAAGTAAATGACATAATGTAAATGACATAAAGTAAATGACATAAATATAAATGGCATAAAAGTAAATGACATAATGTAAATGACATAAATATAAATGGCATAAAAGTAAATGACATGACATAAATATAAATGGCATAAAAGTAAATGACATAATGTAAATGACATAAATATAAATGGCATAAAAGTAAATGACAAAATGTAAATGACATAAAGTAAATGACATAAATATAAATGGCATAAAAGTAAATGACATAAAAGTAGAGTAAAAATCTTTAAACTTTCCAATCACTTTAGACATAGCATCCTTTAACATAAAGGAGCCTTGGTCCATGATCATTTTGGGAAACAAATCTTTAAACTTTCCAATCACTTTAGACATAGCATCCTTTAACATAAAGGAGCCTTGGTCCATGATCATTTTGGAAAACAAATCTTTAAATACAAACTCATACTTGTAAAAGTTGAAACAAGATCCATCTAAACCATATGCATGGTTTCGGCCTCATTAGAAAGTAGAGGTTAGGAAACTTTGTTTTACACAACCTTTTAGTATGTTAAACTAAAAGTAAATACAAGACCACAGAAATTGGTTTCAACTCAAAAGGAGTTTTCTACCATTTTTGAGAGATTTTTGAAGATAAAAGCTCATATATGACATAAAGAAGAAACTTTAGAAAAAGATGAAGTTTTTAAAGAAAAGAATACATGAGAGTATTACCCTAAGCAAGAGGAACAACTTTTATGAAGAACACTTAGTGAAAAGAAGAAGAAAAACTAAAGCTTTGGAAGCTTGAAGTTAAGAAGATATGAAAGCTTAAGAGTTTTAATGGAGTAGGAGAAAGGAAAGTGATGAAGTGAAGATGAAGAGTGGTATTTATAGAGGAAAGGGGGAGGGTGCACGGTTTTGAGAAGAGGAAGCAAGGCTTGGAGAGGAAGTTTTGGTTTAAGGCATTGTTTGGATCATTTAAGGAAGGTTTAATGGGTTTTTGGAATAAAATAGATTATAATTTGAAAAGGGTAATCATGATTACTTTAAAGTGTGTCATAAGCATTTAAAGTATGTCATAAGCATTTAATTTGGCATCCCATCAATCCTTCCCTCATCCTATAGGGTTCCTTTAACTGTTTAAATACGTAACCGGTTGCACATCCGATCGTATTTTCTGAAGATTTCACCCGAATAAAATATTTTATTTTATTTTATTTTTGAACGAAAATTTTCAAAGTAACCAAAGTTGAAGGAAACATGATAAAAACATTAACCGTCTCGTTCACGGGTCAAAAATAGGTTTTCTGCTCACTAAACTTATACTGGCAGTGAAAACGCAGACCGACTTTCGTCTGAATTTTCAACCGAAAATTTTACTGTGACTTCATATGATAATGTGGATTAGGAATATGATTTTATTTTATTAAACAAAATATTTTCTACTTTCATATTAAAATATAATTACTTATATTTTAATTGATTTAACAGTATAATGAAAATCAGGCTGTTACACCGTCCATTGCATGTTTACTCTTCTATTGGACGAAGAGGTTCCGTCCATTGCATGTTTACTTTTCTGTTGGAAGAAGAGGTTCCGTCCATTGGATTTAATTCTCTGTTGGACAAAGAGGTTCCGTCCATTGCATGCTTATTTTCGAGTTCTAAGGCTCGCTGCATATTTACTCTCCTGTTGGACGAAGAAGTTCATCCATTGCAATTTTATTTTCAAACTGTAATGTTGTCTTCTGAGGTCCTCGTGTTTTTTCGGACAAAATATGTGTTCATTTTTCTTTACTTGTTCATTACTACAATACATGAAAAGTCACGACTAATCATGTCTTCTAGTATGCAACAAGTAAAGAGAGGCAACTGTGAACATCCATTTTTGTCCGTTTTAATTTTATTCTAATTTTTATGATATTATGCTTCAAGGAGACTAATAATAATAGTGAAGAGAGAAAGAAGAAAAAGAAAATAATAAAGAAAGGAGGGGGCAGTCCAATCCATTGCATTGGACTTGCTGTTGGACGCAGTCCAGATCATTGCACTTGCTGTTGGACGGGGTGGTCCCGTCCATTGTATTGGACTTGCTGAGGGACGGGGTGGTCCCGTCCATTGCATTGGACTTGCTGTTGGACGCGGTCCAGTCCAGTGCACTTGCTGTTGGACGAGGTGTTCCCATCCATTGCATTGGACTTGCTGTTGGATGGGGTGTTCCCGTCCATTGCATTGGACTCGTTGTTGGACGGGGTGTTCCTGTCCATTGCATTGGACTTACTGATAGACGGGGTGGTGCTGTCCAGACCATTGCATTTGCTATTAGACGCGGTCCAGTCCAGTCCATTGCACTTGTTGTTGGACGGGGTGGTCCCATCCATTGCATTGGACTTGCTGTTGGACGCGGTCCAGTTCAGTCCATTACACTTGTTGTTGGACTGGGTGTTCCCGTCCATTGCATTGGACTTGTTGTTGGATGGGGTGTTCCCGTCCATTGCATTGGACTTGCTGTTGGACGAGGTCCAGTCTAGTCCATTGCACTTGCTGTTGGACGGGGTGTTCCTGTCCATTGCATTGGACTTGCTGATAGACGGGCTGGTCCCGTCCAGGCCATTGCATTTGCTATTAGACGCGGTCCAGTCCAGTCCAATGCACTTCTTGTTGGATGAGGTGGTCCCATCCATTGCATTGGATTTACTGTTGGACGCGGTGCAATCCAGTCCATTGCATTTGTTGTTGGACTGGGTGTTCCCGTCCATTGCATTGGACTTGTTGTTGGACGGGGTGTTCCCGTCCATTGCATTGGACTTGCTGTTGGACGAGGTCCAGTCCAGTCCATTGCACTTGCTGTTGGACGGGGTGTTCCAGTCCATAACCTTGGACTTGCTGATAGACGGGGTGGTCCTATCCAAGCCATTGTATTTTATGTTGGACGCATCTGGTCCATTTGGAATGCATTTGCTGTTGAACGCGTCCAGTCCATTGCATATTTAATTTTCTGTTGGACGAGGAGGTACCGTCCATTGCATTCAATTTTCTGTTGGACGAAGAGGTTCTGTCCATTGCATATTTACTTTTCTGTTGGACGAGGAGGTCCCGTCCATTGCATATTTAAGTTTCTGTTGGACAAGGAGGGTCCGTCCATTGCATGTTTAAACTTTTGATAAACGAGGAGGTCCGTCATGTGTATATCTACTTTTGCATATCTAAGTTTCTGTTGGACGAAGAGACTCCGTCTACTACAATTTTGTTTTCGGGATTGGAGGCTAAAGAACAAAGAAAGAAGAAGAAGAAGATAATGACGAAAGGGCTAAGAAAATAAGGAGAAAAGGACAATCAACAGAAAGGAAAGGAGATTAAGTTACTTCTCCTAACCCAAAAAAACCCTATTCTACATATCAGACAAGACCTATTTTCCTCCCCTACCCATTGGTCCTTCTTCTCCCTCATCTCCTCCCTCGTTTTAATCTAGCAGCCCTACTCCTAACCCTAAAAAGCCATCATACACATTAGACAAAACCCCCCATCTCCTTCTCTTTTCAAACACGCAACCTTCGCATCAAATCACCTCCTTTCCACTGCTCACGCAGCCCCCATCTGAACACCCGCTATTGCTGCTCACGCCGCCCCCATCTGAACGCACGCTATTGCTACTCAGAACCGCCCAAGCCTTGGATTTCGTACAAACCGACCTTGTAGCCAATGGTGAGAAGAAGCAAGAAGCCCTCTCCTCCGTCTATAAAAGGAGAGGAAAAAGAGAGAAAAGGGGGGACAAAAAGAGAAGGGAGGAGAACATTTTCTTTAGGGGAATTTATGATCTGATATTTTCTTTGTGAGGAAAAGAGAAAGAGAAAGAGAGATTTTTATCTAACGTTTTCTTTGTGATGAAAAGATATTAGAGATCTGAGATTCCTTTTTCTCTTCCCTATTATTTGAGTAGTTAAGAAGGAAGAGCTGAACGAGTCAGCGAGATTGAATGTAAAGACTTCCATCTTGAAATCTTTCCACTGGGAGTAAACAAAATCATTCTTATTCTGCTCTCATTTGGTAATCCTTGTTATTTTCGTTGATAGTATTCATAAATTTCTCTTGACATTCTTATTTTTCTGTGTCTCTTTTTACTGACTAAGTTAGAAAAACGTTTCACTTCTACGTTTCATTTCTCTCCAATTTTCAAAAGGCAAAATTATTTATTTTACATAAAAATAGAAGATGATCACTTGATTAAAACAATCTTATTTCTTGGGTTGCCCTATGACAAGTGTCATGTTCAACCCTTTAGATTTTGAGGTTGCCCTGTGGACTTATGTGCCATGTTCAACCTCATTTAGTTTTAATAAAAAAATTTCACAACTAAAGATGTTTTTTTTTAAGAAAGCGATTTTGGGGTAAAACAAATATTTTCAAAGTTACTAATAATTTACACAACTAATTTTGGGTAACCATTTTATGGATGTTCTAGGGTGCGTGGGGTTAAGTCTCCATGCCTTCCTTAGACATAATCGACTCCCGAACCCAAAGCATTTTTTTCTTAAAGGGTTTTCCAACTTCCCTAAAATTAAATAAAGTTGGTGGTGACTCCATGTTTCCTATCTAAAAGGGAAAACTGGTCCTTTTTTTAAGGTCGCTACAGATGGCGACTCCCACTACGTTTTTACTGACAGTATAATTTTATACCGGCAGAAAAACCCTAATTTGACCCGAAACTGAAATTTGTAGATTTTTTTTATTTTGTCCCTGATGAATTCTACTTTCCAAATTTCTGATCAGAAATAAAATATTATGTTCATTCGGACGAATTTTAGTGAAAGTCCGAACAGAAAACTGTTGGTGTTTTCACTGATAGTAAGATTTTAATGATAAAAAAAACCTAATTTTGACTCGTGAACGAAATGGTTTATATTTAAATCATATTTCCAACGAGTTTGGTTAGTTTGAAAATTTTCAACTAAAAACGAAATATTATGCTTTTATTTGGGCGTAAAACCCTAATTGGCAAACCGACGGAATCAGCAACAGAACTGCAGAGATAGAACGGGACACCAGAGGAGCTGAGCTATGGGATGACTCATCAAGAATTTATGATGCAATTAAAGTTAGAAATTATGAGTTTTAAGTGAAATGACTAAAATGCCCTTTAGCTTAACCTATTCGACTTTTAGTTAAATTCTAACCGTGATTAAGAAACCATGGTTAATTCTTGTGGACCAAAATAGCCACACCTTCACTAAATGTGAGCCACATGTTTATTAACCATAGTTAGCAAAGTAACCCTAGTTAAGTTAATTATTAACCATAGTTAATCATATATTAATTAAATAATCACAATACCCGTTGATTAAATTCATAAGAACCAAACAAGGTCTAAGATATAGCCTATATATATTCCAAAACCGCAGACCCTTAACTCACTCCATCATTCTCTTTATCTCTTCCATTTCTTCTTCATTTACTTCACAAAAACTCCATTGTTGATCCAAGAGCTCCATTGGAGAAGTTACCAAGATCATCATCTTTTCTTGATATTCTTCATACACTTGAGGTAATAGGATCATCCATGATCAAATCATATCATCTCAAGATCATTTCTTTCCTATTTCATGGTTTTCATATTCTTAGATATAGAACTTTAAAGAATTCTAGAAAATGGTAGAAAAATCATAAAAATGTGAAACCAATTTCTATGATCTAGATATGATTCCTACCTTCATTATCCAAAAGCATGTGATAAAAATCATTTTTTTTTTGCTATTGAACTCTATTTGGTAGAACCTATGTAGTAAAACGGGTTTGGTGTTTTGTTGTTTGTTTTGAAAGTTAGTACTTGATTTAGGTTCTATAATACTTGTATAGCTTAAATCCAAGAGTTTAGGTTCAACAAAAATATCCCTAGCTTAGATTCCTGTACATGGCCAAAACTTAGTAAAATGTGAGGTTGGAATATTTTGTTCATGTTTCCAAGTTATGGTAATTTATCTAGGCTACCTAGTACCTAAGTAACTAGTATCCAATATTTTAGGTTAAGATAATAACCCTAACCCTCATTTGAATTGATTGGCCGAATCCAACAAAAATGGTTAAGGGAGGATTTGTTGAATTAATTGCTATTATGTTGTTTGATTGAAGGAGGAATTGGTAACGTGTGGCGGGATAACGAGGAACATCAATTTCAGAATTCCAGTGATAACCCAGGTGGGGGAAAGAATCTACCTATCGTCGAAATCGATAAGTAGTAGATTATATGATAATTGTGTAGGGAGACCTAAACCATACTAGTAGTCGAGTAATCGACAAGACCAAAATCACATTGGAAACATTTTCTATAAAACCAGTAGTGATTCGGGGATTGTAGGTTTATCGGTATAGGTTAATTTTATGAAATTAAGATAAAGAATGTATATCACGACCATGATGGTCGTCATGGACAGGCCGTGACAGGTTCTGACTTGTAGAATTCTTGCATTTTATGTCTGTCACAGCTGTGATGGCTATCATGGCCAGGCCGTGACAGAGTCTGAGTTGTTGATTTGATTTTTGTGATAACTTTCTTTAGGTGATAATGTGATATTTGAATATTTCTTGATGTTATGCATGATCTGCCTGGTTTTTAATATTGTGCTTAGTGGATCGTAAGCAAAGATATATGTTGTTTGGGATATAATTGTTTGGGTGTGAGAATAATGATGATTTAGAGCTGCTTAACCCAAATGAATTATTTTAAAGAGGTGTTGTGGCATAGAGTATGAGTTGAGGCTTTGATGAAAGGTTAAGGCACTAGGATGTTGTTACAATGGTCTGGTGAGATTCATGTGTTGGTGGTGTTGTTCACCAACGTGTATTGGTAATATAATACATGAGGTCAAGAGTTCTCGCTAGACTGTTCCACCTTAGATACTGATTGTGCAGCTATAGTGTCATTGAATTTCATGGAGCACCCCCGAGAGTGGAAGGGGTGTGCACCGAGAGCATCGTGCAGCTATAGTGTCATTGTTTTGAGTGAGAATTCTCACCATGGAAGAGAATGTGTGATAAGCCTCTAGCTTATCTAGTTTTATAACTAGATGAACCGTGGTTTCTATGCTAATTATTCGAGTTCAATCTCGTTTTCGCCCAAATTTGGCCTTGTTTTGTTCCTAAGTTAGACTTTGACTCGCTCTAGGCATTTTTAGTAGTTTTTAGTCTATTTTGAATAGAATTACGCTTTTTGTTTCTTTTTATTGTTTTAGGTTAGAAGTGAAGCTCTGAGAGTCAAGGAAAGTCAAGAAACAGTGGAAATTGCCATTCTGGAGATACTCGCCCCGCGAGTGGATGCTCGCCTCGCGAGACTGAAGATCAGCTAAGCAGCAACAGTCATCCTTTCTGTCTCGCCTCGCGAAAGTATGTTCGCCTCGCGAATCATGAAGACCATGGAGGACAGAGACCATCACGGCCTAGCCGTGATGAAGGTCACGACTGTGGAAGACTAGGATTTGAAGCCTCGCCACGCGAAACATACTCTCGCCTCGCGAGAGTCCAATTTGAAAGCACGCCAAATTTAATATTCGCCTCGCGAGAGCATGCTCGCCTCGCGAGCGCGCGCAGATCCTGAATCCTATATATTGCTGTTTTAGGGAAGAATTAAGAAGCTTTTGGTTACCACTGTTTAGTAGCGTTTAGGGACGAATCCTTGTGTTTCTGGAGCTGCGTCTCCTCTTTTCTTTTTCTTATTTTACTATGGTGGTAATGTCCGATTGCTTGTCTGTCTTTACGAGCATGAGGAACTAATTCCCTCGTCTGAGGGATCAATGAAACCACCCATGATGGTGTAGCGATTCAATGTGATGTATGTTTCTCTCCCTTTTCTCAATTAATGTTTTCCAATTCTGAATTGATTGCGTTGATCATATGTGCATGCGTGATTGACTAGTTAAACGTGTTGAGGCTTAGGAGGCGATTCGCGTTTTAGAACTTGAATTGGGATCATCGATCCACTATTGCACGAGAGTGAGTAGGAGATCGGTGCAACCTTATAGGGAACAAGAATTAATAGAGTTTGATGATTAGGGTTATGAGACCTAGTAAGTAATTAATCTAATCGTTGAATACGTCCTATTGAGCACGACAGTGGATATAGGAGAATTTGGGGGTCCTGGTTGACATTGTAATTGAATTAGGGAAGAGTCATCATCATTTGGGTACTATGCATTATTGGGTAGGTGGAATTGACACCTTTGATATTTAATTTCTGATTTTAATACCTTAGCTTAATTGATTTGTTAATTTGATTGCGATCATATTTTCTCCCTCAACCATTTGTTGTTACTTGACCAACTTATCGAACTTCTCGCGGATTAGTCGAATTGGTAGCCCAATCCTTGTGTTCGACCTCGGTAATTACTTATCGTGTTATCTTATTACTTGCGACGACCCGGTACACTTGCCGGTGACTCAACAAGTTTTTGGCGCCATTGCCGGGGATTGGCACAACCAATTTTTCTAATTTTTAGGGAATTTGATTATTTGGTTAAGCTTTTTATTTTTATTATTTTTATTTTTCTGTTATTTATTTATTTTTATTTCTCTCTACTTCTTTGATTCCACTTGATCTTGCCTTGTTTTTGTATGCGAGGTACCCTCTCACAAGAGGACTTGCTATTTGATTCGGAGATCACCAAGACCGAGAAGCGCTTAAGGAAAGAAGCCAGAGAGCGAAAGAGGCTTGAGGCAATTGATCTTGAGGAGATGGCCCTCAGCTTTCTTTGAACCGGTCTCCAAGGTTCAACATTTATTTAACGGGTTAAGGGGGCGCTACCAGATGGATTGTGATGCCGCAGCTGGCGGTTCATTTTCCTATTTATCAGCTGAGGACGGATGGGCATATTTAGAGAAGATGTCGTACAATGATTACAACCGTGGTAGGGAAACCTCAAGTGGAGTCAGTTCTGCAACAATAGAAGCCATTCTAGAGCAAAATAGACTGTTGAAGATGCAGAATGAGGCTTTGTCTGGGAACAAGAGGGTGAATGTGATACATGGGGGAATGCCTCCGGGTTGTGGAAATTGTAATGGAGATCATGACATTCAGTACTGTCCGTTCAACTTCTCCCAGGAACATGTGGACTCATGCCACAATTTCTATGACAGTGTGCCCCAGAACAACTATCAGAGGAACATTCAGAATCAGAATAGGGGTTATATGAGGAGAGACCATCCGGGTTTCGCTTGGAGTAATGCTAGTGGTGGTTTAGCCGGGCAACAGTCTCAACGGAATTGGCAACTACAACCTCAACAGGGTCAGAGGCTTAACTATGGGATCCATCAGCATAATACTCAGCAGGCTCTTCTGGGGCCTAATCAGTTGCAAATAACAGATGGTGGAAGGCAGCCTTGGGAGGTGGGCTTTAAGAAGACGAATGCGGCAATTGAGAAGTTGGAATTCTGTACAGGCACAGCATTAGAGAAGATGAATGCGACAATTGACAAGTTGGCAACGCATACAGGGTCAGCAATTCAGAATCTAGAGACGCAGATGGCTCAGCTCGCAAAGCAACTAAATGAGCGTCTCCCAAGCACTCTCCCAGGTGATACAGAGAACAACCCTAAGGACCAATGCAATGCCGTAACAACTAGAAGCGGCAGGGTGTTGGGATCTAACAGGGGTGCAACTGGTTCTCAGGAAATTGAAGACAAGGTCGCGGAACAACCACATGTTGAGGAGGAGCAACCTGATAAAGAGGAGTTGACAAGTGACAAGGCACCGGAGCAGGTGGGAGAGATTTGCAAACAGCTAGTACAATACCCACATGAAGCATTGCTTGAGCAGAATATGGTTGGGGGGATGGATCAAAGTGCATATGATGTGGTAGTGGATTTCACCATGCTTGCCAAGCAACCCGAAATTGCTGCCTTAAATAAATATGTTGGCTTGCATGCATGTGTGGACACTGGTAAGTTAGTCCCCCCCACTTGTCTGGCACACTTCCTCGATAAAACACCATTTGACCCGAGAGGAAGTGAGTTCATAATTGTAGAGGTCAATGGAGTTTTCACACACGGTCTAGGTGGAATTATGGATACAGTCGTGTTGCTTCTGCAAGGGCCACTTCACAAACCATGGGATCTGGGTGGAGGATCTCAAATGATGAGCGTCTCTTGGCCCTTGTGCCACAGGCTATGCGATCCAGGTGGATGCTTCTTAATAAGTCAAGCTAGTGACGTTAAAGAAGCGCTTATTGGGAGGCAACCCAAGCTAGGTATCCTTTATTTTTAGTTTATGTCATTTTCATTTATATATTAAAAAAGAAGAAGCTTGATTCGCCACGCGAATCCACAGTGGCCACGCGAGACAGAAGCCCTGAATCTCAGAGGCTTGCTCACGCTTCTGTCTCGCGCCGCGAGGTCTACTTTCGCCTCGCGATTATGGGCATCATCATCTGTTGGAATTCCAGATTTGCCTCGCGAGATGCTACTCGCCGCGCGATTTTGGAAAGTGTGAAGAACAATTTTTCTAGATTCGCCTCGCGAGTGACCTCTCGCCTCGCGAATATGCAATTAAGTTTTTGATTTGTAGGATTTCTTCCAGGAGAGGCCTTTGGCTCAGCAGAGGGGTGCCCGAGGGACCAATTGGATGAGGATGCAACCGTAGCAGAGCTTTTCGTGCAAGCGACCACCTCCACTATAATTTGATCAGGGAGCACCCTCTCCTTTCCTCACTCTTATTTTATATATCTGTGTTCTTTCATTGAGGACAATGTATGCTTTAAGTGTGGGGGAGGGAACCAATTGCTGTTTTTGTTTTTGTTTTTGTTTTGTTTTTGTTTTTGTTTTTTTTTGTTTGTCGCTCTTGAATAATTTGAGAAGATCAAGAGTATGTGTATGAATATGTGTCAGCAAGCTTGTTGGATTTTAATTAAATTTATCATAGATTGATTGCATGAATTATTTTGACCTTCGATGATTTCCCCCTAGGTTCTGAAAATAGAAAAATTGATCCCCATGTGAAAAATTGAAAATTGAACTTTGAGGAACTTTATTGTGATTGCTTGATTTATGACAAGATTGGGGTGAAGGGGTGCACACACTAGGAATTGTATCTCGGTCAAACAATTTACAAAAAATGTCCAGGTGAGGAATTTGAGCCTCCAACTTTGTTTTTGATTGTGTGAATCACTTTTAAGTTGCATTTTCCCGGATTTGCTTGAATCTCTTCATGGTTTGCATGTCTATGTGTTGCATGAAATGATTTAGGCAATTTTCTTTGAAATAGCTACTTGACCTAAAAAGAATCATCCCTAATGCATGTTCCCTAGTTAGCCACATTGAGCCAAATTAGCCTATTGGTTCTTGATGACCCTATACCATAAGCCAAAATATGGAAAAAACCATGTTAACCCAATCTTAGGATTAGGAGAGCATGAAATCTTAGCAAGAGAAGGGTTTTGAGAAACTAAGTTTGGGGTGGCTACAAGGTTTGATATGTCATTATGTGTTGAGAAAAAGAAAAATAAAGGTTGAAACCCAAGGCAAAAAAAAAATTGCCAAAAGGAAAGGGTCAAAACAAAAAGATTAGCAAGGAAAATGCTGTAGTCACCAGAGGCATAAAGAAAAAGATGAAAAAAGGAATTGAGTGGAGATTCAATGTGTTAAATGCTCATGCTCTCTCAGATCCAAGGGACTTAAGTCTAGTATCATTGAATATCCTACCCTTAGTCAGGCCCCATTACAACCTTTCAAAGACCTTCTGATGTTGCATGCATGTTTTCGTGGGAACTATTTTTGAGATGAAAATCAAATTCATGGGAAATGCTCTTGATATGTGAAATTGAGTGAAAAGTTGATAGCCTAGACGAATTTGAGCGAATGAGTGAAATTTTACATACCCTTGTGAGGAAGGCATTTGTTTGAAATTGGTGATCTTCCTTTTGTGTGTGACTTTGATCCTCAACTTAGATTAATGATTGCATGAATGATGAAGTTCTCAATTGTTTAAAGTAAATGACCTTGGGGATTACATTGATGCAAGGGGGAATTCATTGAAGAAAAAAACTGTTTTGTTAAGGTTGCATGAAATTTGTGCAATGTGCACCGGGAATTTGGAACCTTTCACTTGAACAATTGACTGACATTCCCCTCGAGGAATGCATGAAGGAAATGGGAGTGGCCATGTCAGTATAAAAGTCTAGGTGTATGAGATTGGGGTAGAGGAGTATACGTTAATCTGAGGATGATTGTTAGTTATGTGTGTTGATTGTCTGTGATAATTACTATATAAATTACTATGACACTTTTCCGCTTTTTGATGATAGAATTTCTTCTTATCCCCTATATTTATGTATTTTTGTGGGTTACTTTATTTACGTTAGAAGACCTTAAGGAGGATTATGTTGCTGAGGAGCTGGATGGAACTCTATATGAAACGGAGGTTACTGAGGAGTTGGATGGAACTCCTTACGAACCAGAGGGTGGGGGTCGAGCTGTGACCCATGGTGATTAGAGTATATACATTATGGCCAGTGTGTCTAAGGAGTGTTTTTATATTTTTCGCTATGTATGACTGTTGTTAAGTATATGCCTATGAGGGATCCTACTGAGAGGATATCCTCAACAGTGTTTTGTAATATGCTTATAAGACTTAAGTGTATATGTATAACCTAAATATGGTGTGTTGTTTTTTATTAACTAAACTTGTTTGTTATTTAAACTTAAGTTTTAATTTTTACGTATTTTTCACGCCAAACGCGCGATTAAGAAATGAATTAAGAAGGCTATTAATATAATAAAACAGACTGTGTGGTTATGTCCTATCAGAGTTAAAAACTAGGAGGTTTAGGATGTTGTTACTAGTCGTGTCTAGTTGAATCCACATCGGATATTGACTATGCTTAAATGTTGGCTAGTGAGTCCCAACGTGATAACTAACATTGGTATGCAACACTCGGTAGCTAATGATAGAGGAGCTAGTGTTCATCCCATCTCAAGATCATTTCTTTCCTATTTCTTGGTTTTCATATTCTTATATCTAGAACTTTAAAGAATTCTAGAAAATGGTAGAAAAATCATAAAAATGTTAAACCAATTTCTATGATCTAGATATGATTCCTACCTTCATTATCCAAAAACCTGTGATCAAAATCATTTTATTTCCTATTGAACCCTATTTGGCAGAACCTATGTTGTAAAATGGGTTTGGTGTTTTGTTGTTTGTTTTGAAAGCTAGTACTTTAGTTTGGTTGTATAATACTTGTATAGCTTAAATCCAAGAGTTTAGGTTCAACAAAAAAAATCCGTAGCTTAGGTATACAGGGCCGAAACTCATTAAAATGTGAGGTTGGAATATTTTGTTCATGTTTCCATGTAATGGTAATTTATCTAGGCTACCTACGACCTAAGTAACTAGTATCCAAAAGTTTAGGTTAAGAAAAGAACCCTAACCCTCATTTGAATTGATTGGCCGAATCCAACAAAAATGATTAAGGGAGGATTTGTTGAATTAATTGTTATTATGTTGTTTGATTGAAGGAGGAATTGCAAACGTGTGGCGGGATAACGAGGAACGTCAATTTCAGAATTCCAGTGATAACCCAGGTGGGGGAAAGAATCAACCTATCGTCAGAATCGATAAGTAGTAGATTATATGATAATTGTGTAGGGCGACCTAAATCCTACTAGTAGTCGAGTAATCGACAAGGCCAAAATGACATTGGAAACCTTTTCTGTAAAACCAGTGGTGATTCGGGGATTGTAGGTTTATCGGTATAGGTTAATTTTGTGATATTAAGATAGAGAATGTCTGTCACGGCCAAGCTGTGAAAGAGTCTGAGTTGTTGATTTGATTTTTATGATAAATTACTTTAGGTGATAATGTGATATTTGAATATTTCTTGATGTTATGCATAATTTGCCTGGTTTTTAATATTGTGCTTAGTGGATCGTAAGCAAAGATATATGTTGTTCGGGAGATAATTGTTTGGGTGTGAGAATAATGGTGATTTAGAGGTGCCTAACCTAAATGAAATATTTTAAAGAGGTGTTGTGGCATAGAGTATGAGTTGAGGCTTTGATGAAAGGTTAAGGCACTATGATGTTGTTACAATGGGTTGGTGAGATTCATGTGCTGGTGTTGTGGTTCACAACCGTGTATTGGTAATATAATACATGTGGTTAAGAGTTCTCGTTAGATTGTTCCACCTTAGAAATAGGTTGTGCAGCTATAGTGTCATTGAATTTTATTGAGCACCCGCAGGAGTGGAAGGGGTGTGCACCGGGAGCATCGTGCAGCTATAGTGTCATTGCTTTGCGTGACCATTCTCACCATGGAAGAGAATGTGCACCGAGAATTTGGAACCTGTCACTTGAACAATTGACTGACATTCCCCTCGAGGAATGCGTGAAGCAAATGGGAGTGGCCATGTCAGTATAAAAGTTGAGGTGTATGAGATTGGGGTAGAGGAGTATACGTTAATCTGAGGATGATTGTTAGCTATGTGTGTTGATTGTTTGTGACAATTACTATATAATTTACTATGACACTTTTTCGCTTTTTGATGATAGAATTGCTTCTTATCCCCTACATTTCTATACTTTTGTGGGTTACTTTATTTACGTTAGAAGACCCTATGGAGGATTATGTGGCTGAGGAGTTGGACGGAACTCTGTATGAAATGGAGGTTGCTGAGGAGTTGGATGGAACTCCTTACGAACTAGAGGCTGGGGTCGAGCTGTGACCCATGGTGATTAGAGTATAGACATTATGGCAAGTGTGTTTATGGAGTGTTTTTATATTTTCCGCTACATATGATTGTTGTTAAGTATATGCCTGTGAGGGATCCTATTGAGAGGATATTCTCAACAGTGTTTTGTAATATGCTTATAAGACTTATTTGTGTTTGTATAACCTAAATATGGCGTTTTGTTTTTGATTAACTGAAGTTGTATGTTATTTAAACTTAAGTTTTAATTTTTACGTATTTTTCACGCCAAGCGCGCGATTAAGAAATGAATTAAGAAGGATATTAATCTAATAAAACACCGGGGTACAATAGGGTGTTTCATTTGGCATTAGAGCAGTTTGGTTCTAAAACAGACTGTGTGGTTATGTCCGATCAGAGTTAAAAACTAGGAGGTTTAGGATGTTGTTACTGGTCGTGTCTAGTTGAATCCACATCGGATATTGACTATGCCTAGATGTTGGGTAGTTAGTCCCAACGTGATAACTAACATTGGTATGCAGCAGTCGGTAGCTAATGATAGAGGAGCTAGTGTTCAGAGGAAGGAGTTGGAAAAGGAGTTCCAGCAACAGTACTACCAATGGCCAGACCTCAGGCCACTGGGACAGTGTTCACGGTGAGTGGAGCTGAATCCTCTCAATCTGGGGATCTTATACAAGGTATGTATTTGATGTCTGGTTGACTTTGTTTGTTAGTCTAAGTAGCATGATATACAAGAAAGTGATGAGAGTTTTGTTGAGGTGTAGTTGTGACTGGTAGGATGTGAAGCCTTAAGATCAATATCAGTGAGTGAGAGAATTACTATACGTCAAATGTTGATCGAGGCATAGTATTACTAAGAGAATCTAAGGTAATGATCAAATACTCATAGTTAGTATGGATGGTATGAATTTGGAAGATTAAAGGAAAATACCTATAGTGGTTTTACCTAAGATGAATATGAGCAGGAAAGATAACTTCTTTTGGTTTTAATTTCATTAACAGGTGCAATAATGTTCTTTTGAGGATTAAGCATAGTGGAATACGCTACAAGGATCCAAGACTGTGAATGGATACATTAAGTAGGAAGTTAAGATAGTATTGATTGTGGTGTTAATTTTGGAAGTTAGATGTTAGTGGATCAACATTAAGAAGAGGAAAGGATTAATTTTTGATTATGTCCTTTTAGGATGATAGATTAAGTTGAGAAGTTAAGGACAATGAACAGGAGTTAGCGATGGATAAGTTCGAGGATAATAGAATTATATAAGGATGTATTCTATTACGAAGTTACCGCTGTCACTTAAGGGAAGACATCGATGAGAAATACGATGTAGGTTCTTTAGATTAAGAAACATTTGTAAAGATATATTAATTTATATTTTTATCTGAGACTTAGGAAATGATTTTGGAGAAAACACAATCATATCTAGAACCTACTCTATGCCTGGAAGCTCTGGTTAAAATTTGGGTTTAAAACTCAGACGGAAACCGATTTGCGTTCTTACTGACACTACAATTTTATACCATCAAAAAAACCCTAATTTGACCCGAAACTGAAATTTATTGTTTTTTTATTTTCTCCGTGAGGAATTCTACTTTCCAAATTTCTGATCATAAATAAAATATTATGTTTATTTGGACGAATTTTGGTGAAAGTTCGAACCGAAAACGATCGGTGTTTTCACCGACAGTAAGATTTTAAAGAACAGAAAACCTAATTTTGACTCGTGAATGAAATGGTTTATATTTAAATCATATTTCAAACGAGTTTGGTTCGTTTGAAAATTTTCAACTAAAAACGAAATATTACGCTTTTATTCGGGCGTAAAACCCTAATCGGGAAACCGACGGAATCGGCAACGGAACTGCAGATATGGAAAGGAACAACCGAGGAGCTGAGCTATGGGATGACTCATCAAGTATTTATGATGTAATTAATGTTAGAAATTATGAATTTTTAAGTGAAATGACCAAAATGCCCTTTTAGCTTAACCTAGCCGACTTTTAGTTAAATTCTAACCATGGTTAAGACACCATGGTTAATTCTTGTAGACCAAAATCAGCCACACCTTCACTAAATGTGAGCCACATGTTTATTAACCATAGTTAGTAAAGTAACCCTAGTTCAGTTAATTATTAACCATAGTTAATCATATATTAATTAAATAATCACAAAACCCATTAATGGAATTCCTAAGAACCAAACAAGGCCTAATAATTTATAGCCTCTATATACTCCAAAACTAAAGCCCCTTCACTCACTCCTTCATTCTCTTCATCACTTCCATTTCTTCGTCATTTTCTTCACAGAAACTCCATTGTTGATCCAAGAGCTCCATTGAAGAAGTTGCCACGATCATCATCTTTTCTTCATCTTCTTCATACACTAGAGGGAATATGATCATCCATGATCATCTCATCTCAAGATCATTTCTTTCCTATTTCATGGTTTTCATATTCTTAGATCTAGAACTTTAAAGAATTATAGAAAATGGTAGAATAATCACAAAAATGTGAAACCAATTTCTATGATCTAGATATGATTCCTACCTTCATTATCCAAAAGCATGTGATCATAATGATTTTCTTTCCAATTGAACCCTATTTTACCGAACCTATGTACTAAAATGTGTTTAGTGTTTTGTTGTTTGGTTTGAAAGTTAGTACTTGATTTAGGTTCCATAACACTTGTATAGCTTAAATCCAAGAGTTTAGGTTCAAAAAAAAAATCCCTAGCTTAGATTCCTATTCATGGCCGAAACTTAGTAAAATGTGAGGTTGGAATATTTTGTTCATGTTTCCAAGTTATGGTAATTTATCTAGGCTACCTAGGACCTAAGTAACTAGTGTCCAAAAGTTTAGGCTAATAGAAGAACCCTCACCCTCTTTTGAATTGATTGACCGAATCCAACAAAAATGGTTAAGGGAGGAATTATGTTGTTTGATTGAAGGGGGGATTGGTAACTTGTGGTGCGATAACGAGGATTGTCAATTTTGGAATTCCAGTGATAACCCATGTGGAGGAAAGAGTCTACCTATCATCGGAATCGATAAGTAGTAGATTATATGATAATTGTGTAGAGTGACCTAAACCCTACTAGTAGTCGAGTAATCGACAAGACCAAAATCACATTGGAAACCTTTTCTGTAAAACCAATGGTGATTCGGGGATTGTAGGTTTATCGTTATAGGTTAATTTTGTGATATTAAGATAGAGAATGTCTGTAACGGCCGTGATGGTTGTCATGGCCAGGACGTGATAGGTTCTGCCTTGTAGAATTCTTGCATTTTATATCTGTCACGGCCGTGATGGCTATCACGTCCAGGCCGTGACAGAGTCTGACTTGTTGATTTGATTTTTGTGATAAATTACTTTAGGTGATAATGTGATATTTGAATATTTCTTGATGTTATGCATGATCTACCTGGTTTTTAATATTGTGCTTAGTGGATCGTAAACAAAGATATATGTTGTTCGGGAGATAATTGTTTGGGTGTGAGAATAATGGTGATTTAGAGGTGCCTAACCTAAATGAATTATTTTAAAGAGGTGTTGTGGCATAGAATATTAGTTGAGGCTTTGATGAAAGGTTAAGGCACTAGGATGTTGTTACAATGGGTTGGTGAAATTCATGTGTTGGTGTTGTAGTTCACAACCGTGTACTGGTAATATAATACATGAGGTCAAGAGTTCTCGCTAGACTATTCCACCTTAGAAATAGGTTGTGCAGCTATAATGTCATTGAATTTCATCGAGCACCCCCGGGAGTGGATGGGGTGTGCACCGGGAGCATCGTGCAACTATAGTGTCATTGTTTTGCGTGAGCATTCTCATCTTGGAAGAGATGTGCACCAGGAATTTGGAACATGTCCCTTGAACAATTGACTGACATTCCCCTCGAGGAATGCGTGAAGGAAATGGGAGTGGCCATGTCAGTATAAAAGTATAGGTGTATGAAATTAGGGAAGAGGAGTATACGTTAATCTGAGGATGATTGTTAGTTATGTGTGTTGACTGTCTGTGACAATTACTGTATAATTTACTATGACTCTTTTCCACTTTTTGATGATAGAATTGCTTCTTATCCCCTATATTTATGTATTTTTGTGGGTTACTTTATTTATGTTATAAGACCCTATGGAGGATTATGTTGCTGAGGAGCTGGACGGAACTCTGTATGAAACGGAGGTTGCTGAGGAGTTGGATGGAACTCTTTACGAACCAAAGACTGGGGGTCGAGCTGTGACCCATGGTGATTAGAGTATAGACATGATGGCCAGTATGTCTGAGGAATGTTTTTATATTTTCCGCTACGTATGACTGTTGTTAAGTATATGCATGTGAGGGATCCTAATGAGAGGATGTCCACAACTGTGTTTTGTAATATGCTTATAAGACTTAAGTGTGTACATATAACCTAAATATGGTGTGTTGTTTTTTATTAACTAAAGTTGTATGTTATTTAAACTTTAGTTTTAATTTTTACGTATTTTTCTCACTAAGCGCGCGATTAAAAAATGAATTAAGAAGGCTATTAATCTAATAAAACACCGGGGGCACAACGGGGTGTCTCATTTGGTATCAGAGCAGTTTGGTTCTTAAACGGACTGTGGGGTTATGTCTGATCAGAATTAAAAACTGAGAGGTTTAGGATGTTGTTACTGGCCGTGTCTAGTTGAATCCACATTGGATATTGACTATGCTTAGAAGTTGGGTTGTGAGTCCGAACGCGATAACTAACATTGGTTTGTAGCAGTCGGTAGCTAATGATAGAGGAGCCAGTGTTCAGAGAGTAGGATCTGGAAAAGGAGTTCCAGCAGCAGGACTGCTGATGGCTAGACCTCAGGCCACTGAGAGAGTGTTTACTGTGAGGGGAGCTGAATCCTCTCAATCTGCGGATCTCATACAAGGTATGTATTTGATATCTGGTAGAATTTGTTTGTTAGTCTAAGTATCATGATAGACAAGAAAGTGATGAGAGTTTTGTTGAGGTATAGTTGTGACTGGTAGGATGTGAACCTTTAAGATCAATATTAGTGAGTGAGACAATTACTATATTGTTGAGGTATACGTTAGTATGGATGGTATGAATTTGGAAGATAAAGGAAAAGTAGCTATAGTAGTTTGACCTAAGATGAATATGAGCAGGAAAGATAACTTTTTTGGTTTTAGTTGCATTAAGAGGTGCAATAATGTTCTTTTGAGGATTAAGATGTATGATTTTGACATAATATGGAATAGTGGAATACGCTACAAGGATCTAGGACTATGAATGGATACATTAAGATAGTATTGATTGTGGTATTAATTGTGGAAGTCAGATGTTAGTGGATCAGCATTAAGAAGGGGAAAGGATTAAGTTTTGATTATGTCCTTTAAGGATGAGAGATTAAGTTGAGAAGTTAAGGACAATGAACAAGATGTAGTGAAGGATAAGTTCAAGGATAATAAAATGATATAAGGATGAATTCTATTACGAAGTTACCGCTGTCACTTAAGGGAAGACAACTATCTTTAGATTAAGAAACATTTGTAAGACGTTACCTAGTTTTGAATCACGAAATTCCGAGGACGGAATTTTTTTCTAAGTGGGGTAGTAAAGTAACAGCCCGATTTTCAGATACACCGTATTAACTGTAAAGGTATATTTATTTATATTTTTATCTGAGACTTAGGAAATGATTTTGGAGAAAAAAAATCATATATACAACCTACTCTAGGGCAGGAAGCTCTGGTTAAAATTTGGGTTTAAAACTCAGACGGAAACCGATCTGCATTTTTACTGATAGTATAATTTTATACCGGCAGAAAAACCCTAATTTGACATGAAACTGAAATCTGTAGATCTTTTATATTTTGTCCGTGAGGAATTATACTTTTCAAATTTCTGATCAGAAATAAAATATTATGTTTATTCGGACGAATTTTGGTGAAAGTTCGAACGGAAAACGGTTGGTGTTTTTACTGACAGTAAGATTTTAATGATCAGAAAACCTAATTTTGACTCATAAACATAATGGTTTATATTTAAATCATATTTCCAACGAGTTTGGTTAGTTTCAAAATTTTCAACTAAAAACGAAATATTACGCTTTTATTCGGGCGTAAAACCCTAATCGGGAAATCGATGGAATTGGCAATGGAACTGTAGAGATAGAACGAGACACTAGAGGAGTTGAACTATGGGATGACTCGTCAAGAATTTATGATGCAATTAATGTTAGAAATTATTAATTTTTAATGAAATGACCAAAATGCCCTTTTAGCTTAACCTAACCGACTTTTAGTTAAATTCTAACCATGGTTAAGAAACCATGGTTAATTCTTGTGGACCAAAATCAGCCACACCTTCACTAAATGCAAGCCACATGTTTATTAACCATAGTTAGCAAAGTAACCCTAGTTAAGTTAATTATTAACCGTAGTTAATCTTATATTAATTAAATAATCACAAAACCCATTAATTAAATTCCTAAGAACCAAACAAGGCCCACGATATAGCCTATATATACTCCAAAACCACAGCCCCTTCACTCACTCCTTCATTCTCTTCATCTCTTCCATTTCTTCTTCATTTTCTTCACAAAAACTCCATTGTTGATCCAAGAGCTCCATTGGAGAAGTTGCCAAGATCATCATCTTTTCTTCATCTTCTTCATACACTTGAGGTAATAGTATCATCCATGATCATCTCATCTCATCTCAAGATCATTTCTTTCCTATTTCATGGTTTTCATATTCTTAGATCTAGAACTTTAAAGAATTCAAGAAAATGGTAGAAAAATCATAAAAATGTGAAACCAATTTCTATGATCTAGATATGATTCCTACCTTCATTATCCAAAAGCATGTGATCAAAATCATTTTCTTTCCTATTGAACCCTATTTGGCCGAACCTATGTAGTAAAATGGGTTTGGTGTTTTGTAGTTTGTTTTGAAAGTAGTACTTGATTTAGGTTCTATAATACTTGTATAGCTTAAATCCAAGAGTTTAGGTTCAACAAAAAAATCCCTAGCTTAGATTCCTATACATGACCGAAACTTAGTAAAATGTGAGGTTGGAATATTTTGTTCATGTTTCCAAGTTATGGTAATTTATCTAGGCTACCTAGGACCTAAGTTACTAGTATCCAAAAGTTTAGGTTAAGAAAAGAACCCTGACTCTCATTTGAATTGATTGACCGAATCCAACAAAAAATGGTAAAGGGAGGATTTTTTGAATTAATTGTTATTATGTGGTTTGATTGAAGGAGGAATTGGTAACGTTTGGCGAGATAACGAGGAACATCAAATTAGGAATTCCAGTGATGACCCATGTGGGGGAAAGAATCAACGTATCGTCAGAATCAATAAGTAGTAGATTATATGATAATTGTGTAGGGCGACCTAAACCCTACTAGTAGTCGAGTAATCGACAAGACCATAATCACATTGGAAACCTTTTCTGTAAAACCAATGGTGATTCGGGGATTGTAGGTTTATCGGTATAGGTTAATTTTGTGATATTAAGATAGAGAATGTCTGTAACGGCCATGATGGTTGTCATGGCCAGGCCGTGACAGGTTCTGACTTGTAGAATTCTTGCATTTTATATCTGTCACGGTTGTGATTGCTATCACAGCCAGGTCATGACAGGGCCTGACTTGTTGATTTTATTTTTGTGATAAATTACTTTAGGTGATAATATGATATTTGAATATTTTTTGATGTTATGCATGATTTGCCTGGTTTTTAATATTGTGCTTAGTGGATCGTAAGCAAAGATATATGTTGTTCAGGAGATAATTGTTTGGGTGTGAGAATAATGGTGATTTAGAGGTGACTAACCTAAATGGATTTTTTAAAGAGGTGTTGTGACATAGAGTATGAGTTAAGGCTTTGATGAAAGGTTAAGGCACCAGGATGTTGTTACAAAGGGTTGACGAGATACGGGTGTTGGTGTTGCTGTTCACAACTGTGTATTGGTAATATAATACATGAGGTCAAGAGTTCTCACTAGACTGTTGATGAGCCTCTGGTTGACTGGTTTTATAACTAATAAAAACCTTGGCTTTGTGCTAATTTTATATCATTTTCGCCCAAATTAGACTTGATTGTCCTTAAGCAGCATTTTGAGTCTGTAAAGTGTTTTTAGGTTAATTTAGCTAATTTAGAGTCGAATAAAGTACTTACTGTTATTTCTTGTTTGCAGGTAATAAAAAGGAATAAATCTGGAGCTTTCGCCCCGCGAGAAGGTCATTCGCCTCGCGAACCTGAAGGTGACTGTTCCTGGAATTGCCAACCATTCTATCTCGCCCCACGAACACTTGACTCGCCTCGCGAGTAATCCAGCCTTGGAAGACCAGAAGCCATCACGGCTTAACCATGTTGAAGGTAACGGGCGTTACAGTTTGGAATTTGAAGAGTTTCGCCTCGCGAAGATAAGCTCGCCTCGCGAGCTCGCCACTCACTGAAGACTGTTCGCATTATTCGCTTCGCGAATGTGTGCTCGCCTCGCGAGTCCGCGTAGTCTAGAAGTTGTATATAAGTCAGTTTTAGACAAAATTGAAGAGTTGGATAGTTTTTGGCTAGTAGCTAGTTAGTCAGTAGTTGTAGTTCAGTAGTTTATTGTCTTTTCTTTTGTGTTTAAGTCTGTAATGGAGAGCTAGTCTCCTAGATTAATATACTGTGATTGGTTTCAATTACACTTGAGGTTATGTACTTCCTATTTTGTTTGCTATTCTCTTTTCAATGCGATGCTATATGTTTTTGTTTGTTATTTCAGGAGTGTATAGTGTTGTATTGATTCATTTCAGTGATGTTATGTTCCTATACTTAATCGCGTTCGTTATTTCGCGTGTGTTCATTCATGTTCGTTAGTTCATGAGAGCTTAACCCCGTTTGTTATTTCGGGAATAGGAACATACATCCGTAGTAGCGATTTCGTTTGTTATTTGTTGCTACAACCGGGAGGGGATTAGAATCTGCTTAGGGCTTGGAATTTACATGAACCAATGATAGTGGGAAACCGAGAACAGTAGGTTAATTGCTTTAGTTTATTTGATAATCTCTTTAACTGCTTTGTTTTCATTGCTCTGTTTTCTACGTGTTTTCTCTATTTTATTTCAATCCAAACCCCCCAAACTGATTTTCTGTTAATAATAGCAACCTAAGAGTCCTTGTGAGACGATACTCGAGTTGTCGCTTCCCTATCTACATTATTTTGTAAACGCTCGTTCTTTTTGGCGCGTGGCGACAGCGCGACCAAAAAATTGGCGCCGTTGCCGGGGACTCTTGTTTGTGTTATTAGCAGAAAATAAATAATAAAAAAAAACCCTTTTCTTTGCTGAATTAGTTTTAGCTGATTTGTCTGATTGTGAATCTTTCTACTTCCCATGGATAATCACATGTACGGTTATATGCCTAATGTTTATTATGAACCACCGCCATGCATATATTATCCTGATTTTGATAGGCCACCACCATACATAAATTATCCTAACCTTGCTGGAAGTTATGAGTTTAATAGTGATTATGGCGTGCTTGGAATGAATGATTATCCTAGCCAACAGGGTAGAGATCAAGGCAGCCTGGATGAGTTAGCTTTTATGATACAACAAATGGCCGAGAACAATCAACGGATGGTAGTAAGCCAGCAATATCAGCCTGACCCTACACTAGCCCAACTCAGTCTGGAAGAAATGATACAACAAATGGAAGAGAACAATCAACGGATAGCACAACAAACTCTTGAATTTCAACGGAGGATGGAAGCAAGTAATCTTGAATCCCAACAGAGGGCAGAAGCTGAATCTCAGAAGTTGTCCATTCTAATTGATCAAATTGTCGCCAACTCGGCTGCACTGCTAACTCCACATCCCCTTGAACAACATACAGATCCACAAGTAATTATTCCTGACAATACCTCGGAGGATGATTTTGATAATATTTCTGTTGATGAACTGTGTGTTGAATCTCCAGACAGTCAGACCCTTGCTGATTCATTTTATTGTCCCCTATCTACTGACTGTACTAACACTAACCTTTGCGTGGTGTGTGCTAAGATTTTTGCAGGTTTAACAGATGATGGATTTGTTAGCACAATGGATGAAGAACCTTTGGAAGTAGATGACTCAATTAACTCATATGCATGTGTTGAGAGTGATGGGATGGATGAACTAATTGCTGAATTTCCAGACATTCAGAATTTTACTGATTCAGTTTATTGTGATATATGTATTGACTCTACTAACACTAACATTTGTGTGGTGTGTGCTGAGATTTCTGCAGGTTTAGCAGGTGATAGATTTGTTAGTGCTGTGAATGAAGAACGTGCAGAAGTTGAAGCAGCACCAGTAACCCCAGCTACCTATCTGCCACCTCCCCCTGTGGAACAACCGGTAATGGAGTTCAAGCCACTGGATCTTGCACCATGGCCAGTCCAAGGGGTTGAATCCCAATTTTATTGGGAGAATTTTGTTGAGAAAGCGGTCGTCTTTAACCCTAGAGGGAGTGAGAAGTCCGCCGCACTGGAAGGAATCACCGTAACTGTCAAGTACTCACTCCCATATCAAGGCTGCAAGTTATGGAAGCATGGAATGAACTCCCACCCTTTGGCTATCACTTGGGCCTTATGTTACAAGCAATGGGATCCTGGTGGACCACTCCAATGAGTTTTTCTGAACCTTGCCCTTTTTAATTTTCTTTTCCTTGCTTTATTTCTGTTTTGTTTTTCAAATAAAGCTCCTGAATAATTTGAGAAGCTCAGGAGTTGTGTTGAGTCTTGTGTTGGCAAGTTTGATGGATTTGATTAATTTTTGCATAGATTGATTGCATGTTATGTGTTGACTGATCCCCCCTAGGATTTGAAAATTTTTGAAAATTGATCCCCATGTGATTGAAAACTGAATTTTGAGATTTTGTTATGATGGCATGATTTATGATAAGTTTGGGGTGATAGGAAACACACACTAGGGATAGAATCTCTGTCAAACAATTTGCACAAATGTCCAGGTGAGGTTTTGAGCCTCCAACATGTTTTTGACTGTGTGAGAATCACTTTTTAAGTTGCACTTTCCTGAATTTGCTTGAATCTCTTTTTGGTTTGCATGTTTATGTGTTTGCTTCAAATGATTTAGGAATTTTCTTTGTAAATAGCTACTTAGCCTAAAATAATCAATTCCTAATGCATGTTCCCTAGTTAGCCCCATTGAGCCTGATTAGCCTGTTAATTCTTGATAACCTAATGTTATGAGCTCAAAATCTAGAAAACCATGTTAACCCGATCTTAGGATTAGGAGAGCATGGAATCTTAGAAAGATAATGGGTGCAAGAAACTAAGTTTGGGGTGGCTACAAGGTGTAATATGTTGTTTGGGATTGGAAAAAAAAAGAAAAAAAAAAGAAAAGAAAAGAAAAGTGTAAAAATGGCTATTTGAATAAAAAGGTTGTAGTCGCCCAAGGCAAAAAGATGAATGAGAAAATGAACTTGAGTGGAATTTTATTGTGTTGAAGTGTTTCATGCTCTCTTAGTTCCTAGGGTCTTCAGCCTAGTACCTCTGTATATCCTACCCTTAGCCAGGCCCCATTACAACCATAAAAGACCTTTTGATGTTGCATGCATGTTTTCTGTGGGAACCATTTTTGAGATGAAAATCGAATTTATGGGATGTGCTCTTAAAAGTGAAACTGAGTGAAATGTTGTTAGCCTGACACAAACTGAGCGATTGAGTGAACACTAAATGCCCTTGTGAGGAAGGCAGTTGTTTGAATTTGGTGATCTCCCTCTTGTGTGTAACTTGGATCCCCTGCTTAGATTAATGATTGTTTGAATGATGAAATTCTCAATTGTTTAGAATAAATGATTGTGGGGATTACTTTGCTTGAAAGGGGGGAACATTGAAAAAAAACTGTTTTGAAGAAATTGCTTGAAATTTGAGTAAAGTTGATTAAATCTTTTAAGCTTGCCATGTTTTGCCATGTCTTAAGTCTTTTTAAGTTTTAAGTTTTAGTTTGCTTGGGGACAAGCAAAGTTTAAGTTTGGGGTATTTTGATGAGCCTCTGGTTGACTGGTTTTATAACTAATAAAAACCTTGGCTTTGTGCTAATTTTATATCATTTTCGCCCAAATTAGACTTGATTGTCCTTAAGCAGCATTTTGAGTCTGTAAAGTGTTTTTAGGTTAATTTAGCTAATTTAGAGTCGAATAAAGTACTTACTGTTATTTCTTGTTTGCAGGTAATAAAAAGGAATAAATCTGGAGCTTTCGCCCCGCGAGAAGGTCATTCGCCTCGCGAACCTGAAGGTGACTGTTCCTGGAATTGCCAACCATTCTGTCTCGCCCCGCGAACACTTGACTCGCCTCGCGAGTAATCCAGCCTTGGAAGACCAGAAGCCATCACGGCTTAACCATGTTGAAGGTCACGGGCGTTACAGTTTGGAATTTGAAGAGTTTCGCCTCGCGAAGATAAGCTCGCCTCGCGAGCTCGCCACTCACTGAAGACTGTTCGCATTATTCGCCTCGCGAATGTGTGCTCGCCTCACGAGTCCGCGTAGTCCAGAAGTTGTATATAAGTCAGTTTTAGACAAAACTGAAGAGTTGGCTAGTTTTTGGCTAGTAGCTAGTTAGTCAGTAGTTGTAGTTCAGTAGTTTATTGTCTTTTCTTTTCTTTTGTGTTTAAGTCTGTAATGGAGAGATAGTCTCCTAGATTAATCTACTGTGATTGGTTTCAATTACACTTGAGGTTATGTACTTCCTATTTTGTTTGCTATTCTCTTTTCAATGCGATGCTATATGTTTCTGTTTGTTATTTCAGGAGTGTATAGTGTTGTATTGATTCATTTCGGTGATGTTATGTTCCTATACTTAATCGCGTTTGTTATTTCGCGTGTGTTCATTCATGTTCGTTAGTTCATGAGAGCTTAACCCCGTTTGTTATTTCGGGAATAGGAACATACATCCGTAGTAGCGATTTCGTTTGTTATTTGTTGCTACAACCGGGAGGGGATTAGAATCTGCTTAGGGCTTGGAATTTACATGAACCAATGATAGTGGGAAACCGAGAACAGTAGGTTAATCGCTTTAGTTTATTTGATAATCTCTTTAACTGCTTTGTTTTCATTGCTCTGTTTTCTACGTGTTTTCTTTATTTTATTTCAATCCAAACCCCCCCAAACTGATTTTCTGTTAATAATAGCAACCTAAGAGTCCTTGTGAGACGATACTCGAGTTGTCGCTTCCCTATCTACATTATTTTTTAAAGGCTCGTTCTTTTTGGCGTGTGGCGACAGCGCGACCAACTGTTCCACCTTAGAAATAGGTTGTGCAGCTACAGTTTCATTGAATTTCATAGAGCACCCACGGGAGTGGAAGGAGTGTGCACCGGGAGCATCGTGCAGCTATAGTGTCATTGTTTTGCGTGAGCATTCTCACCATGGAAGAGAATGTGCACCGTCAATTTGAAACATCTCGCTTGAACAATTGACTAACATTCCCCTCGAGGAATGCGTGAAGGAAATGGGAGTGGCATTGTCAGTATAAAAGTCTAGGTGTATGATATTGGGGTAGAGGAGTATATGTTAATCTGAGGATGATTGTTAGTTATGTGTGTTGATTGTCTTTGACAATTACTATATAATTTACTATGACTCTTTTTCGCTTTTTGATGATAGAATTGCTTCTTATCCCCTATATTTCTGTATTTTTGTGGGTTACTTTATTTACGTTAGAAGACCCTATGGAGGATTATGTTGGTGAGGAGCTGGAATGAATTCTGTATGAAATGGATTTTGCTGAGGAGTTGGATGGAACTCCTTACAAACCATATGCTGAGGGTCGAGCTGTGACCCATGGTGATTAGAGTATAGACATTATGGCCAGTGTGTCTAAGGAGTGTTTTTATATTTTCCGCTATGTATGACTGTTGTTAAGTATATGCCTATGAGGGATCCTACTGAGAGGATATCCTCAACAGTGTTTTGTAATATGCTTATAAGACTTAAGTGTGTATGTATAACCTAAATATGGTGTGTTGTTTTTGATTAACTAAAGTTGTATGTTATTTAAACTCAAGTTTTAATTTTTACGTATTTTCACGCTAAGCACGTGATTACGAAATGAATTAAGAAGGCTATTAATCTAATAAAACATCGGGGCACAACGGGGTATCTAAATTGCATCCCATATAACCTTTACCAAAGGAATTTGTCAACCGCGAAGATCCTTAATCCTTCTATCTGCTATCTTAACAGGTAGAGCCTCATACTCTAGATTCTCTCGCAGTTGTATAGACGCAGACTCAATAACATGTGAAGAATCGGGATAGTATTTTCTCAATTGAGAGACGTGAAAGACGTCATCAAGGTTAGGTGGTAAAGCAATATGGTAAGCTACTGGACCAATCCTTCGAAGAATCTTGAAAGGTTCGATGAATCTAGGAGTAAGTTTTTTAGTTTTGATAGCCCTGCCAATTCCGGTCTTCGGAGTGACTCTAAAAAACATGAGATCAACCACCTGGAATTCTAAAGGTCTCCTTCTTTTGTTACTGTAGCTCCTTTACCTGTCCTGTGCTTCCTTTATCTTTTCCCTTATCTTCCAAACTTGTTCTGTAGTCTGTTTGACCACATCTGGACCCAAGACTTGGTTTTCACCAATCTCATACCAACATAACGGGGTCCTACATTTCCTTCCATACAAAGCCTCATAGGGTTCCATTCCAATACTACTGTGAAAACTATTGTTATAAGTAAATTCAATCAATGGTGAGAACTCATTCCAACTGCCAGCATGCTCTAACACGCAGGCTCTCAAGGGATCTTCCAATGACTGAATTGTCCTCTCTGACTGTCCATCTGTCTGGGGATGATAAGCAGAACTCATCCTCAACTTTGTTCCTAAAGCATTGTGCAATTGTTTCCAAAATCTAGATGTGAATCTAGGATCTCGGTCTGAGACAATGCTCGATGGCACACCATGCAACCTAACAACTTCTTTGATATAAATTTGGGTTAACTCCTCCAAACTATAACTTTCACAAATAGGTAAGATGTGAGCGCACTTCGTCAACCTATCAATGATAACCAAAATCGCATCATGTCTCTTCGGAGTTCGTGGTAATCCAACCATAAAATCCATAGCTATATTATCCCATTTCCATTCTGGGATATCTAACGATTGCAATAAACCCGCTGGCTTTTGATCCTTGTCCACCAAAACATTTTCTTTAAATCCTGATATATCTTAGTGGATCCAGGATGGAAACTCAACTTACTCTTATGTGCATCTTCTAATATCATTTTCTAAGTTCTAAATCATCTGGTACACATATTCTATCCCTAAACCTCAGTACACCATCTGTTCCTCTACTAAACTGAGAAATCTTACCCTCATCTATACCTCTATTATCTCCTATAGATATTGATCCTGAACTTGTTTATCCTTAAGATCCCTCATAAAATCACTACTAATAGTGATCATACCCAAACAAATTTTATCATCAACCAACTCCATTCCTAAGTTCAAATCTTTGAATTGTTCCAGTAATTCCAACTCCTTAACCATCATCGTAGATACATGCAATGATTTCCAACTCAAGGCATCCGCTACAACGTTCGCCTTCCCAGGATGGTAAAGTAAATCATACTCATAATCTTTGATAAACTCCATCAATCTCCGCTGTCTCATATTCAACCCTTTTTGGTCGAACAGATACTTCAGACTTTTATGGTCACTGTAAACATTTAACTTTGCTCCATACAGAAAGTGTCGCTATATCTTCAATGGGAACACTATGGCTGCTAACTCCAAATCATGAGTCGGATTATTCCTTTCATGAATTCTCAATTGTCAGGAAGCATAAGCCACAACTTTCCCTCTTGCATCAGAACACAACCTAAACCCTGATATGATGCATCGCAGTATACGTCAAACTGTCCTAACGGATCGGGTAAAGTCAACGCAGGTGATGCAGTCAACCTGTCCTTCAGCTTTTGGAAACTCTGCTCACACTTGTCCGGCCATACAACAACTATATTTTTCCTTGTTAACTGCCTCAAAGACAACGCAATATTCGAGAAACCCTCTATAAACCTAAGATAGTATTCAACTAAACCTAGAAAACTTCGTACTTCACTTATCGACTTAGGTCGTTCTCACTTAAGAACTGCCTCAACCATAGTTGGATCTACTGCTATACCTTCCTTGTTAATCACATGTCCAAGAAACTGGACTTCTTCCATCCAAAACTCACACTTCGAAAGTTTAGCATAAAGCTGTCTATCCTTCATAACTTACAGCACCACTCTCAAATGTTCCTCATGATCTTTCCATGTACGGGAATAGATAAGGATATCGTCAATGAACACAACAACAAACTTATTGAGGAAAGGTCTAAATATTTTGTTCATGTAATCCATGAACACTGCTGGAGTATTAGTTACCCGAAAAGGCATAACTAAATACTCATAATGTCCGTACCTCGTCCGGAAAGCTGTTTTAAGTATATCTTCCTTCCTTACTCTAATCTGATGGTATCCAGATCTCAAATCAATCTTAGAAAACACTGTTGCTCCTTTCAATTGATCCATAAGATCGTTCATCCTAGGCAACGTATATTTGTTCTTAATCATCACTTTATTTAACTGCCTGTAATCCGTGCACAATCTCGCACTTCCATCTTTCTTCTTAACAAAAACACCAGTGCTCCCCAAGACGAAACACTCGGTCTGATGAGTTCTTTCCCTAACATGTCATCCAACTGTTTCTTTAACTCCGCCAATTCTACAGGTGACATCCGATAAGGCGCTATAGATATAGGTCCTGTCCTCGGTACAAGATCTATGGTGAATTCCACTTCTCGCGCTGGTGGCAAACCTGGAATGTCGGGAGGGAAAACTTCAGGAAACTCTCTCACAACAGGCATAGAATCTATACTAGTAGTCACTTTAGATTCCACCGCGAACAAAATCACGTACTGCCGAGAATCGTCACCCCTCATGGATACCCCTTCATAGGCAGAGACTACACTAGTAGACTCAAGAAATGATAAGGTCTTACTAGAACAATTTAGCATTACATGGTTAGCCGAAAGCCAATCCATTCCAAGAATAACATCTATCTGTTGCATAGGCAAACAGACAAGGTCTACAATAAATGTCATATTCTCAACATAGGACACTGTAAACAAACAGACATAGTAGTCAAAGGATTACTAGTTGGAGTAGATACTGTAAGGGTATAAGGTAATTGAGAAATAATTAATTTTATTTGGTCCACACACTCATACTAAATAAATGAGTGTGTAGCACCTGAGTCAAATAACACATACGAGAGTATACCAGCAATCAAACACATACCTTGTATAAGATCAGTAGATTGAGAGGGTTCATCTCCCCTCACGGTAAACACTCTTCCAGTGGCCTGAGGTCTTACTCCCTGTTGTCCTGCTGTTATGACTCCTCTTCCAGCTCCACCTCCATTGCCTCCATTTCCTCTACCTGTAGCTACCGACTGTTACCTATCCTGCTGTGTGCAATCTTGGGCCATCTGACCTGGTTTACCCAAGTGAAAACAATTAGGTCGCTCCATGCAGTCTCTAAGGTAATGCGGTCCTCCGCATCTGAAACAAGCTAAGCCTTGCTGCTGTTGACCCACTATAACCACTGGTGTTGGTGCAGGGGTCTGCCCTGGTCTAGCATATGGTTTCTGTCTCCATTGAGAGTTACCACCTCCTCGCCTTTGAAAACCCGGTCGAGTAGGATCTCCACTCTTCGGTTGTTTATGCTTATTAGCCAGCCTCTGATATATACCTTCGATCTCACTGCATCTTTCCACCAGCTCTAGAAAACTTTGGATATCGAGAGACACTATAACCCTCTGGAGTTCATGTCGGAGTCCTTCCTCAAACCTTCTACATTTCCAATCTTCATCTGGGAATCTCTGATAAAATTCGGAATACTTAATCAGAGCCTCGAATCGTGATGCATAATCACCAACAGTCATGTTGCCTTGTTTGAGACTCATGAATTCCCTCTCTTTCTCACGTCGAACTAGATGCAGAAAATACTTCTCAAAGAAGCAGTCACTAAACAGCTGCAAGTTGATAAATCTGCCTTCGGCCTCCAGCAATCTTGGCTTGCCTCTCCACCAAGATTCTGATCCTCCAGTTAATATGAAGACAGTATATGTCACTTTCCTATCCTCTCTGCAACGCATGGTATCGAATATCTTCTCGATCTCTTGTACCCACCATTCTGCCTTCTCTGTATCATAATCTCATCGGAATTGGGGTGGCTTCTTTTTCAGAAAAGTAGCCATTCCGGTATCTTCAGCTGCTACAACTCTCCTTTGATTCTGTTGTTCCTGCTGCTCTTTGTTCATCTGTAGCATCTCAGCATTCTGCTGTGTTTGTAGTAACAGAGCAGTAGCTATGTTTTTCATGGTATCTTGAGTCTCAGATGAATCTCCTCCAATTCTGGTATGATTATTTTCCACATGGTCAGCTCTGACAATTCTTTCTGGAGTTCTGTCACCACTATCGATCGGACGTCCTCTTCCATGAGTCATGATTCTGTAAAAGAAATCATCCGCTCTCGTCAGTATGACATATAATATTACTTAGACAAGTATACAAATACTATATGCCATACTAATGTTAATTATCATGTCAAGTTCGGGCACACTACCCACCTCTAAGCATAGTTAAAATCCGATGTGGATTCAACTAGACACGACCAGTAACGATATCCTAGACCTCACAGTCCGATTAGAATCGAACTGCTCTGATACCACAAAATGAGACACTGCGTTGTGCCCCATTGTATTATTAGATTAAAGCCTTATTAATTATTTACTTAATCGCTCGCTTATTGTTGAAAAAACGTAAAAATTAAAACATAATAATAATCATATAACTTCTTCAAATTTAAAACACTCTAAAGTTATATTATATAAATACACACATATTTATTCATTACATTACCAAAACACTGTTTAGGGTATGATATCCGTAGGAACCCTCGCAGGTACTTATTCATACAAACAACTTATAACTAGCGGAAAATAAAAACGTCTTTTATGACTCACTGGCCCTGAACTTACTACACTATATTATTACGATCTGTAGCTTGTTCTCCAGTGTCAGCTTCATACGGAGTTTCATCCATCTCCTCATCAACTTCTATCTCGTACAGGATTCCATCCATATCCTCAGCAACATATTCCTCAATCGAGTCTTCTAACGTAATAAAGTAGACATACACAAAAATACAGAAATAGGGAGATAAGAAACAGTTCTATCATCATAAGCAGAAAAGATTCATAGCATATAATACAATAATAGTCACAAGCATGCATCACTCACAATCTACAATCATCCTTACTTTACGATATCATCCTCTACCCTCCAACTCATGCAACTAAACCTTTATGTTGATGTGGCCACCACTAATCCTGTCACACATCCCTCATTAGGAATGTCAGTCAGTCGTCAAAGTGATGCGTTCCCAATGCCGGGGCACATTCTCATCCATGGTGAGAATGCTCATGCAAAGCAATGACACTATAGCTGCACAGTACCGTCGGTGCACACCCTGGTTCTCTCTCATCTCTATCAAGGGTGCTCATGCATAGAAATGACACTATAGTTGCACAACTTCAATTCTAATTTGGAACGGTCCACGAGAACTTCAAACCTCGTGTATCTCAAATACACGGTTATGAACAATAATGCAACATATGATTCTCACTGACATATATCAATAACAACCTAGTGCCTCAAGCTTTCCTCATAACCTCCACTTACATTCTATATCACACACCTTTTATACCATAATAGCTAAGCACCTCTAATTTATATTCAAGCTCTCACCCCAAACAAAATACCTTCGAACGATATATATCTTTACTTAAAATCAACTAAGCAATTTATCAAACCAGGCAGATCATGCATAACACAATAATCAATAAAATATTCAAACACCAAAATAAACGTCACATGCAGTAGAATACCTCAACCAGCCCACAAACAGTCAAAAATAAATAATTCAGACATCCTCAAATATTATAAAATTAACCTAACGCGATAAACCTACAATTCCCAAATCGTCATTGGTATTAAGGAAAAGTTTCGAATACGATTTTGGTATTGTCGATTACTCGACCACTAGTAGGGTTTAGGTCACCCTACACCATTATTATAAATTATATACTACTTATCAGTTCCGACGATGGAATGGTTCTTTCTCCCACCTAATTTACCACCTGAAACACGAAATCGACGATCCTCGTTGTCATGCCACAAGTTACCAATTCCACCTTCAACCAAATCAATAATAAAACAAATTAATCAAACAAATCTAAATATGGCCATATGGTGCTAGGTTCGGCCAAGTCATCAAAATAAGGCTAGGGTTATTTTCTTAATCCAATCTTTTAGATACTAATTCCTAGAGTATTAACTAACATAAATTAAGTGTTAATAGTTAAAATTATGAAACAAAATCCTCTAACCAACTAGGTTAGGGTTCGGCCATAAGAGCTAAAATAGGTTAGAAATTCCTTTTTGAGTTCAAACCCTTGGATCTAAAACCTACATACCTTAGATAGTTCATATAAATCATGATCTAGTTAAAGATTCAAGAAAACATATTTTGTCCATACAACCCAAATTTCGGTCAAGACAATAAAATAAGGTTATGAGGTTCTTTTGATTTCAAGCTTCTAGATCTAACTACTATAGGTGTTAAAGAGTTCAAATCAAGTATCATATTTTAGAAATTGAACAAAAATTCATTTGCCTAAAACCACCTAGGTTCGGCCTCAATAAGAAAAGTATGGAAGAAAATTCTTTTGATTACACGCTTTTAGATGATGAAAGTTGTAGACATATTAAGATCATAGAAATTGGTTTCACATTAAAATGATTTTTCTACAATTTTCTAGAATTATTTGAAGTTCTAGATCTAGAAATGGAGTTTTGTGAAAAGTTGATGGAAATGAAGATTTGATGCATGATAAATGAAGCTAAGATGATGAGGAAGGCATTCCTCACCTTGGAATGAAAAGTTTTGATCAAGAACTTGATGAGAAATGAAGAACTTCTAAAGAACACAAAGGATGTTCTTGGTGAGCAAAATGACTTAGGAGAGAAAATGAAATTTTGGTTAAGTGTGGGATGGGTTTGGGCCGTGGCTTTTAGTGAGGGAGTGAGGGAAATGAGTTGTTTAATCTTAAAATAGAACTATGGTTGAGTTTAATTGACCAAGGTTAAGTTAGAAAATAATATAATAACTTAACTATAGTTAATAATAACTTAACTAGGGTTAATTAGTAATCATAGTTAAAAAAATATGTGGTCAAGAATTGATAAGAGGTGTGGCTGATTTTGAGCCACAAAATAGGAGGAAGAAGCCAAATTGGCTTTGTCTTGCCTTAACCATGGTTAAAAACTAACTAGGATAGGTTAGGTTAAGCTTATAGGCATTTTGGTCATTTCACCTAAAAACTCATAATTCCTAGCACAAATTACTTCATAATTTCTTGGTGAGTCATCCGATAGTTCAGCTCCTCTGGTGTCATGTTCTATCTTTACCGTTTCATTTCTGATTCCGTTGGTTCCTCGATTAGGGTTTTACGCCCGTATAAAAACAAAATATTTCGTTTTGATTGAAAATTTTTAAACTAACCAAACTTGTTAGAAATATGATTTAATCATAAATCATTTCATTCACGAGTAAAAATTAGGTTTTCTGATCATTAAAATCTTACTGTCAGTGAAAACACCGACCATTTTCTGTTCGAACTTTCATCAAAATTTGCCCAAATAAACATAATATTTTATTTTTTATCAAAAATTTGGAAAGTAGAATTCCTCACGAAAAAATATAAAAAAATCTACAAATATTCATTTTTAGATCAAATTAGGGTTTTCTACCGGTAAAAAATTAACTGTCGGTTAAAAAAGCAGACCAGTTTCCGTCTGAGTTTAAAAACCAAAATTTCATCGTAACCTTCTACCATAACATAGAGTATGAATATGATTTTGTTTTATCCAAAATCATTTTCTCGGTCTCAGATAAAAATATAATTAAATATATTTTTACTGTTATAACAGTGTAATTATAAACAGGCTGTTACAGAGGCTGCCGCATTGTAACATAACTTTTCGAAACGCGGAATTATAAACATGTTTAAAAGGAGAACATAACATAAACATAACGAAACCCAATCCCGATGTCACATTACAAAACTGGTATAACCAATCCGATAAAACAACTCGGATAAACATACTAAAATGAAACAAAACTAAACTACGAGTAGCGGCTCCCCAGAGTCACTCCTTAGCAAGCTACTCACCGTCCTCTGCATATCCAAAAGATACATGCAAGAAACAACAAAAGCAAGGAGTAAAAAACATACATATATATATATATATATATATATATATATATAGGATGTTAATATGATGAGATTATTATGTTGGATATGCTATGTTTATATAAACATAATGGCATGAAAGCAGTTAGCAAGATGAACATGCATCATATAAACATAGCATATCCAACATAATGAACATGCATCATATAAACATAGCATATACATACATATATATATATATATATATATATATATATATATATATATATATATATCATTCCAAACAATGTATGCTATGCGATGCAGCACTACACCACCACTCCAATGCATGAATGAGCAACACAGCGCACAACCAACAATCACCAAGATTCATACTGATATTTCTTGTACATGGGTTGAGTACAGGGATGTATTAGCCAAGATTCATACTGATATTTCTTATACACCTATGTAGTAAATGGTTGTACGTGTTTTTCAAAAATGATATTGATGTACACCTATGTAATACATGGCTGTACGTGTTTCTCAAAAAAAAAAATGATCTTAGTTAATCAACCAGTACACCCATTCAGTACATCTATGTATTAATGAACATTAGATTTTTCAGAAACATGAATACACGCGTACATAGAATATTTACAGAGCTGTACTTAGTTAACCATTAATATCTGATCTGATTTCATGACATACAGAGGTGTAGTACATCTATGTATTGAATGTCAAAAACCTTTTATTCATTTGTCAATTACAAGATAAGGTATACACCCATTGAATACATGGCTGTACTGACACAGAATTTTAATTTGCAAAAATCATTTTCTTTTAACCTTATTCCTTTTTAATGCAATTTATGAAAATGATTTTCTTCATGCATCTCCTAAATGAGCTATTTATGATCAAGAAAAGTTCTTCTCTTACAGATCATCTAAGACTAAAAAGTCAAATCTCCTTTAAGATTTGTCTTGATGATTCCTTCATCCTTGCCTTTGCTTGTAGATCTTTTGATTACTTCAAGTTCTTTTTTGGATATTCCTCTTGAATTGCTCACTGAACTTGTCATTCTTTGCTTGATACCTGTCTTTGCAATTGGATACTCAAAACACTTGTTCACACATTAAATGATATGTTTGTCATACATCAAAATCTCTAATTCATTGAGTCTTACAATTTATACTGTCAGGATAGTATGTACGACCGTGCATAGTTATTTTCGGAGCCTTCAGTGAATTGACAATATGTACGGCCGTGCATAATTATGTATGCAAGAACGGGGGTTGAATTGTGTTTATCAACATTTTAGGAAACTTTGAAAATTATTTTCGCAGGCACAACAAGCAAAAATAAGACAACAGAAATTTAGACGAGTGACACGTCTAAATTTAAGACAAAATACACAAGCATACAAAGAAGGGTAAAATAGAGATTGATATTCACAACAATAACTCCTTAAGTTAAAAGCTTAAACAAATAATAATTAAGAAAATTAAAGAGATAAGGGAAGAGAAATATCACTCAAGAGGTTTATACTGGTTCACCCAAAATCCACTGGACTAAGGTTTTGTGTAATTAATACAAGTATTCTTTATATAGACCAAACCACAAGTATTCTTTTCACACCTAGCCTCTCCTGGCTCACACTCAAACAAGTATTCCTTTCTCACCTAGCCTATTCAGGCTCAACATAGTAAGGGAAAAAGGTTTTGTGTAATTAATACAACTTGCAAATCTTTCAGATAACACTCAGAGAGTGAAATAAATGTGAAGTGTGAAAGACTACGAATTAATATCAAATGATTGATGAAGTATTCAATGAAAGAATGAAGAAATTAAAAAGTGAGTAAATGCTTCTTGCGCAGTGTTCTAAATGATATTCAACTTCTTGTCTTCATCTTCATAGTTTGGTCTATATAAAGATTTCAATAAATTTGATTCGTTAGGCACAGCTTTAGAAAGCGTGTTCTTTTGATTTGAGCTTCTGGGACACCATTAATGCCAAAGAGTCGTTCTGTGTAAGTATTAAATGCTTAAGAACGTCGAGCTTTGATAAGGTAGTCCAAGAGCACACTTTGTTCTGAGCAGCTGTTGTTTTAGAGTTGCAGCAGCAGGCTTCTTGTACTTGTAGCAGAGAGCTTTCCTCTTTCAGTGCAACACTCAGTTCACTTTCTGGAAAGCACTTTTACTTTGTACTAAAACAGCTAAAAGGTGACTGCTGTGGTATAGAGATTGCGTGTTTATTCCTTAAATCCTTGAAACAAACGTTCTTTATTTTTTATCCTTGGTGCTATTGTCCAGAGGTCTTCGAGATCCTTAAGGAAGGCATCTAATTTGAATAAGGTTGACTTGGACTTCCTTTTTGACAATCTAACAATTTAACAAATGTAGCAGTGTTATATTTTTATATGATTGCTTGTGGAATCCAGACTTAGACGGGTGAAAATGAGCCAGAAACTCAGACAAGTGATGGAGTCATTTTCTAGACGAGTGGTCCATTGAGTCTTCTTTAGACAAATGCTTCTTTCCACATCATCAAGTATATCAGAATCTTGATTGAACATTGACTTGGTCTTTGTCTGTGCTGACTGAATTTTAGACGAGTAGTTTTTAGACGAGTCTAAAAACTGCGTTCTACCAAAAAGTAGACGGGTCACAAAATAGACAAGTGACCTTAAGTTTATTTTCCTGAACACTTATCAGACATATCAGTAATTTCATATGGTTCAATATTACTATACTTAGTCTATTTGGAATTATCAAAACTTAGAGAATCTACACATGGAGTGTGTCTCAGACTTATGAGGTCTCAACATTCTCCCCCTTTTTGATGATGACATATCTTTTCTGATTTTATTGAACATCAAAAAGCAATAAGTGAAATTTTTAAACAGATATAATTAAATAGAGTATGTTATTCTCCCCCATAGTTTATGCATTTAGATAGAACAAGTATCAGAGCAAAAACAAGGTTTTAGAGCTGATATATGAATCAGACAGAGTATTTAAGAAAGCAACTCGGATTATATCAGAATAGAAAATTGAACTTTCAGACATATAATCAATAATTTTAGAAAATTGAATTTATGTTATTCTTATTTCAGTTTCTGTTATTCTTATTTCCTCCTCGTTTTGGTATCGATAAAAAAAAATATAAAGCAAATATAACAGAGAGCCAAAAGAAAACATGAAAAGCTTCATCTCATTTCATTAATAGTCAAAAAGATTACATGTGACATGGACATCACTGACTTGTACATTGCATGACTCAAACAGAATGAAAAAGACTAAGTCCTAAGACCTAAGAACTAGAACCCCCTTGGATTTTGATGAAAGGTTCCATCATTCTTTGCATAGCAGCTTGCTGATCAAACAAGCTTTACCCAGGTGCTTGAAAAACCTTTACACCACAGAGCACTCTTTCATCTTGGGATACCACACCCTTGTGAAAAGTCTCAATGTTCTTTCAACCTTAGGGATACCTCACCTTAATCACTCGGAGAGATTCCCCACTCTCTTACAATCAAATAGAACGAAAAACGTTGTTCTCTAAACTCTCAGAAGTTGGATATACAAGTTGAAGCACTAATGAGAAAGAAACACTCTTTTTCACAATAAAGCTTAAGAAAGATGATGAATGATTTTCACAATTGATCTCTCAAATTGATTTTGTGTTATTCTGTATGTTGTAAAGCATCCTCTTAGTCCCAATATATATATATATATATATATATATATATATATATATATATATATATATATATATATATATATATATATAGAAAACAAATTGTAACCATTGGGGTTAGTTAGAAACAGATTTGGGATCATAACAGATCCAGTTAAATTGTTTCAGGTTTCTTGTACATGGGTTGAGTACAGGGATGTATTAGCCAAGATTCATACTGATAGTTCTTGTACACCTGTGTAGCACATGGCTGTACGTGTTTTTCAAAACTGATAGTTATTATACACCTGTGTAATACATGGCTGTACGTGTTTCCCAAAAAATTGATCTTGGTTAATCAACCAGTACACCCATTCAGTATATCTATGTATTAATAAACATCAGATTTTTCAGAAACCTGAATACACGCGTACATAGAATATGTACAGGGCTGTATTCAGTTAACCATTAACAACTGATCTGATGTTTGTCATTCTTAGCTTGATACCTGTCTTTGCAATTGCATACTAAAAGCACTTGTTCACCCATTAAATGATATGTTTGTCATACATCAAAATCTCTAATTCATTGAGTATTACAATTTATACTGTCAGGATAGTATGTATAACCGTGCTTCGTGATGTACGGCCGTGGATGGTTATTTTCGGAGCGTTCAGTGAATCGATAATATGTACGGTCGTGCATAATTATGTACGGCCGTGCATACTAACAACCGAATTTAGCCAAAACATATGAATAAGACTTGTTGATAATTCTCTTAGCTTTCCAACACATCAAAGATCACCTCAAATGAACATGCAGAACACAAGATACGGCCAAAATGGTGAAACAGGTTACTAGGACTCTAAAAGGATTGAACCTTTCTAAGGTTAAACTTAACAATATGCATAACACATAAGAAAGGCTTCACACGAAAAATGGGGTGTTACAGTCATTCTCTAGGTCATCCTCATCATTGTTTCCCAAAAGCTTGGCAAGTATCTGAAATAACCAAAATTTAACACAAGAAAGGGGGTTGAATTGTGTTTTCGCAGGCACAACAAGCAAAAATAAGACAACAGAAATTTAGACGAGTGACACGTCTAAATTTAAGACAGAATACACAAGCATGCAAAAGAAGGGTAAAATAGAGATTGATATTCACAACAATAACTCCCCAAGTTAAAAACTTAAACAAATAATACTTAATCAAATTAAAGAGATAAGGGAAGAGAAATATCACTCAAGATTTTTATACCGTGTCACCCCAAAATCCACTGGGCTACGTCCAGTTTCTTGGCAGCACCAAGTTTCCACTATAACTGATCAGATTATAGTACAAGTATTCTTTTCACACCTAGCCTCTCCAGGCTCACACTCAAAACAAGTATTCTTTTCTCACCTAGCCTCTTCAGGTTCAACACAGTAAGGGATAAAGGTTTTGTGTAATTAATACAACTTGTAAATCTTTCGGATAACACTAAGAGAGTGAAATAAATATGAAGTGTGAAAGACTGTCGAATTAATATCAAATTCAAATGATTGAAGAAGTATTCATTCAAAGAATGAAGAAGTTAATGAAGTGAGTAAATGTTTCTTGCGCAGTGTTCTAAATGATACTCAACTTCTTGTCTTCATCTTCATGGTTTGGTCTATATAAAGACTTCAATCAATTTGATCTGTTAGGCACAGCTTCAGAAAGTGAGTTCTTTTGATTTGAGCTTCTGGGACACCATTAATGATAAAGAGTCATTTTGTGTAAGTATTAAATGATTAACAATGTCGAGCTTTGATAAGGTAGTCCAAGAGTACACTTTGTTCTGAGCAGTTGTTGTTTCAAAGTTGCAACAGCAGGCTTCTTGTACTTGTAGCAGAGAGCTTTCCTTTTTCAGTGCAACACTCTGTTCACTTTCTTGAAAGCACTTTTACTTTGTACTAAAGCAACTAAAGTGTTACTGCTTTGGTACATAGATTACCTATCGTTCCATAAATCCTTGAAACAAACGTTCTTTATTCTTTATCCTTGGTGCTATTGTCCAGAGGTCTTCGAGATCCTTAAGGAATGCATCTAATTTGAATAAGGTTGACTTGGACTTCTTTTCTGACAATATGACAATTTAACAAATATAGCAGTGTTAGATTTTTAGACGATTGCTTGTGGGGTCCAGATTTAGACGGGTGAAAATGAGCCAAAAACTCAGACGAGTGATGGAGTCATTTTCTCGACTAGTGGTCCACTGAGTCTTCTTTAGATAAATGCTTCTTGCCACATCATCAAGTATATCAGAATCTTGACTGAATGTTGACTTGGTATTTGTCTATGCTGACTGAATTTTAGACGAGTAGTTTTTAGACGAGTCTAAAAACTGTGTTCTACCTAAAAGTAGACGTGTCACAAAATAGACGAGTGACCTTAAGTCTATTTTCCTGCACACTTATCAGACATATCAGTAATTTCATATGGTTCAATATTACAATACTTAATCTATTTGGAATCATCAAAACATAGAGAATCTATGAGACACCCCATTGTGCCCCGGTGTTTTATTGGCTTAAAACCTTATTAATTAATTCCATAATCGCTCGCTTTACGGCAAAAGACGTAAAAATTAAAACTTTCATAATAATCATATAACTTCTGCAAATTAAACACACCAACATTGTAATATATAAATACACACATGTTTATTGATTACATTACCGAAACACTGTTGAGGGTATCCTCTCAGTATGAGTCCTCATAGGCATAAACTTAAAATAAAAGTCATACTTAGCATAAACATATAAAAATTACTTCTTAGACACACTGGCCATACTATCTATACTCTAATCACCATGGATCGCTCTCGACCTCCAGCGTCTAGTTCGTAACGAGTTCCATCCAACTCCTCAGCAACCTCCGTTTCATACAGAGTTCCGTCCAGCTCCTCAGCAACATAATCCTCCATCAGGTCTTCTAATGTAAGTAAAGTAACCCACAAAAATACAGAAATATAGGGGATAAGAAGTAGTTTTATCATTAAAAAGCACAAAAGAGTAATAGTAAATTATACAGTAATTGTCACAGACATAACATCATTCAACACCTAACTAACAAAGCATCATCAAATTAATGTATCATCCTCTGCCCCAAACTAGTACAACTAGACTTTCATACTGATGTGTCCACTACTGATTTCTTTCACGCATTCCTCTCAAGGAATGTAAGTCAGATGTTCAAGCGACAGGTTCCAAATTCCCGGTGCACATTCTCTTCCATGGTGAGAACGCTTATGCTAAGCATGACACTATAGCTGCACGATGCTCCCGGTGCACATCCCTTCCACTCTCGGGAGTGCTCAATGAAATTCAATGACACTATAGCTGCAAAACCTATTTCTAAGGTGGAACAGTCTAGCGAGAACTCTTGACCTCATGTATTATATTACCAATACATGGTTGTGAACAACAACACCAACACATGAATCTCACCAACCCATTTTGACAATATCCTAATGCCTTAACCTTTCATCAAGCCTCAACTCATAACCTATGTCACAACACCTCTTTAAAATAATTTATTTAGGTTAGGGACATCTAAATCGCCATGATACTCACATCCAAACAAACAATTATCTCTTGAACAACTTATATATCTTTACTTAAAATCCACTAAGGACAAGATTAAAAACCAGACAGATCAAGCATAACACATCATTAGAAAAAATTCACATCTAATTAACCATAAAGTCAGACTCTGTCACGGCCTGGCCGTGACAGGAATTAAAGGCAAGCATTTCTACAACACATAATCTGTCACAGCCTGGCCATAATAGCCATCATGGCCGTGACAGATAAACAACCTCCTCAATATCATTAAATATTCAAACACTGAAAACAATACGCCATATGCAGATGGAATACCTCAACCAGCGTATCACAGTAAATTCAATTACTTAAATTCAAACATCATCAAATACCTATAATCAACCTAATATCAATAAACCTACAATCCCCGAATCAACATTGGTTTTAAAGAAACAGTTTCCAATGTGATTTTGGTTTTGTCGATTACTCGACTACTATCTTTCGATAGGATATGACTCGACATAGTGCCCTTCTATCTTTCGATAGGATAAGACTCAACATAGTGCCCTTATATCTTTTGATAGGATAAGACTCAACATAGTGCCCTTCTATCTTTCGATAGGATAAGACTCAGCATAGTGCACTTCTATCTTTCGATAGATAGGATCCGGTATAGTGCTCTTCTATCTTTTGATAGGATAAATCAGATCGACGTGTCATGGACTGAAAAAGTATTTGCATCAAAGCCTCTATATGAATCTCACTATCTCAAATCAATAACAACCATGTACCTCAAGCTCCCATCATAACTTCAACTCGCATTTTATGTCACATCTCATCCATTAGATAACTTAATTAAGCTAGGCACCTCTAAGTCAATTCATTCTCTCACCCAAACAATCATCTCCCGAACAACATATATCCTTACTTAAAATCAACTAGGCATAGTATTAAAAACCAGGCAGATCATGCATAACATATTAATCAACAGAATATTTAAATATCTCAATATCATATTAGGCAATTTATCATAACCAACTCATAATATTCAAATCAAATAAATAACAAAGTCAGACTCTGTCACGGCCTGGCCGTGATAGCCATCACGGCCGTGACAGACATCAAAGGTAAGAATTCTACAAAACAGAACCTGTCACTACTGGCCATGACATCCATCACTACCGTGATGTGACAACAACATCCTCACAATCATAATTATTCAAACACCGAAACAATACATCACATGCAGATGGAATACCTCAACCAGCGTATCATAGTAAATTCAATAGAAAAATCAAACATCCTCAAATACTTAAAATCAACTTAATGTCGATAAACCTACAATCCCCGAATCACATTGGTTTTATAGAAAAGATTTCCAATGGGATTTTGGTCTTGTCGATTACTCGACTACTAGTAGGGTTTAGGTCGCCCTACACAATTATCATATAATCTACTACTTATCGATTCCGACGATAGGTTGATTCTTTTCCCCACCTGAGCTAGCACCGAAAATACGTACACGACGATCCTCGTTATCCCGCCATGAGTTAACACAACCACCTTCAACCAAACAACATAACTATAATTAATCAACTAACAACCATCTATGACACTTTAGGGCTAAGTTCGGCCAAGACTTAGAAAATTAGGTTTAAGGTTATCTTCTTAATGCCATCTTTTGGATCCTAGTTACTAGAGTCTTAACTAACGTAGATTACTTATTACAATACTAAAATTTGAAACAAAATCCTCTAACCTTTAGGGTTAGGGTTTCGGCCAAGGGCTGACTTTTAGGGTTCAAAATCCTTAAAATTTCTAATCATGATTAAATCATAGATTAATGATCCTTGATTAACCTAAACCATGGATTAGTGACTAAACAACTAAAGTTGAAACTCAAAACTTCCTAACTCTTTTATACAAGGATTCGGCCTCAACATATTTATAGGGTTAGGGTTCTTAGTTTAATAAACCAACTTGGATTTATTAAGCATACATACTAATAGCTTGATTAACAAGATCATTAATGAAAACCATGAACAAAAAACTCTACCAAACCTACTTTGATAGATTCGGCCAAGGCTACGTTTTTCGGAAAGAAATTTTTGATTACATCATACTCTTATATTTAGATAATATGCATGTTATTAAGAAGATAGAAAGTAGTTTCATCATCGTTAGATTTTTCTAGAATTTATTATGACTTTTCAAAGTTCTAGGGTTAGAAACTTGAAAATGATGAACACATATAAAACAAACTTTGAATCAAGAAACTTGATAAAGAACATAGGCATGATTAAGGAAGAAGATTAGGATTTACCTCTTGAAAATCAATGACAAAGGAAATCCAAGAAACTTACTTCACAAATCTATCACTAAAAGACTTATGAACTTAGGGTTTTGAACAAAAAGACATTAGAACTAAGTGAAAAGTGAGAGTATGGTATTTATAGAGATAGTGGCGCCATCTTGGGAAGCATCTAGAAGCGATGAGTTGTCTTGCTAAAAGGATTCAAATGCAATTAAGTTCTAAGGACCAATTTACAAAGATTCCAAAAGTTGAAGGACTTGTTTGCAAATTGTCAATAAAGTGTCATGATGATGATTTTGCCACATTTAATGCAAGCTTATCTTGACCAAAGTTGGCTGATTTTATGTCATAGATATTTTCTTAAGAACAATCATGAAGGTTGAAGACAAATCAAGAATGTTGAAGAAGATTAAAGAATGATGTAGAATAATGTGGAAGATTGTGGAACATTCTAGAAAATCTTGGTTCATCCAACAACAAATGAGGGAAGCCTTCAATCCCTCATGAGCTTGCGCATGGGCTTGGTAAGTTTGGGCTTGAATTCATTTTTGTGGGGCCCACTCAAAGATTTAAGCATTAAGCTTGACTTAGGAAACTTGTATAGTTTCAAATGGGCTTTATGGAATCAATTCATGAACTAGACAATTTGGGCTTCATAGACACGTCCATTAAGATATTGGGAACAACGATTCTAGCCCAGTTCACTTGAAAAAAACTTAGAAACAAATTTAGGGACAAAAGGGTGGTTAACAGAAAGTTCAGGGGCTTAAGCGTAAAATTCATAAATTTTCTATTTAACCCTGAAAAACCTTCTAGACTTAAAAATATGATTCATCCCCTTGAATCATCACAAAATCCTAATATAAACCCTCTATCGGTTCTGAGAAACTCCGAAATCTCTTCCGTCGTCTACCCGATTACGTGTTTCGCCCGAAAAACATAAATTATTTATTTTTTTCCAAAATAATTCTAAAAATACATAATTGTATGAAATAAAATAATAATCTTAAGTCTTTCGTTCACGAATTAAAATTAGGTCTTTTGAGCAGTATAATTATACTGTCAATGGAATTTACGGGCCGGGTTTCACCTGATTTTCCAACCTAACATTTAATCGTAGCTTCCTACATTCAAGTAGGATTGAGTAGTAAACTCCATTTATTTAAAATAATTTTCTAAAACTCAAATAAATTTATAAACATATTTATATCTATTACTGTTATTTAAAACAGTGAAATACAGGGTGTTACATTACTACCCCTCTTAGAAAAAAAATTCCGTCCTCGGAATTTCTTACTCAACACTAGACATCTTCTTGTAATCTTATCTTAATCTAAAGATCCAACAATATATTTCTCGTCGCTGTTTTTCCCCTAGGTGACAGCGGTAACTTCATAACAACATTCATGCTTATATCATTCTATTTATCCTCGAACTTATCCATCACTATATTCTATTCATTGTCCTTAACTTTTCCAACTTGATCTAACACCCTTAAAGGACATAATTAAAATTTAATCCTTCGAACATATCCTATTATTCCAATTTATATCAAAATCATACATACCGTGTATGAGATCTGCAGCATAAGGGGGTTCAACTCCTCTTATGGTAAATACTCTCCCAGCAGCTTGAGGTCTAACCATCTGCTGACCGATTCCTGGATCTCTTCTCCCAGCTTCACTTCCATAACTTCCAGCTCCTCTACCAGTAGCTACATTCTGTTGCCTATTTCTCTGTCTACACTCACGAGCAAAATGACCTAGTTTACCACAATGGAGACAACTAGGTTTCTCCTTGCAATCCCGCAGGTAATGCGGCCCTCCACATAAGTAACAACCTAAACCTCTCTGCTGCTGCTGGCCTGCTCCACCCACCGGGGCTATAGGAACTGGTGCTGGTGCAACTGTCTGCATTAATTTGTTATATGGTTCCCGTCTCCACTGAGAACCACTATCTACTCTCCTCTTCACATCTGATCGAATAGGACCTCCAATCCTTTGCTGCTTCTTCTCAGCAGCTTGCCTCAGATCTATGCTTTCTATGGCACTGCATCTCTCCACTAGCTCCGGAAAACTCTGGATATCGAGAGATACTATAGCCCTCTGAAGTCCATGTCGGAGTCCTTCCTCAAACCTTATACATTGCCAATCTTCATCTGGGAATCTCTGATAAAATTTAGAATACTTAATCAGAGCCTCAAATCGTGATGCATAATCACCAACAGTCATGTTGCCTTGTTTGAGACTCAGGAATTCCCATTCTTTATCGCGTCGAACTAGATGCGGAAAATACTTCGCAAAGAAGCAGTCACTAAACAGCTGCCAATTGATAACTCTGCCTTCGGCATCAAGCAATCTTCGCTTGCCTCTCCACCAAGACTCTGCTCCCCCAGTTAGCATGAAGGCAGCATACGTCACTTTCCTATCCTCTCTGCAGCGCATGGTATTGAATATCTTCTCGATCTCTTGTATCCACCATTCTGCCTTCTCCGGATCATAATCTCCTCGGAATTGGGGTGGCTTCCCTTTCAGGAAAGTAGCCATTCCGGCATCTTCAGCTGCTGCAACTCTCCTTTGATTCTGTTGTTCCTGCTGTTCTTTGTTCATCTGTAGCATCTCATCATTCTGTTGTGTTTGTAACAACAGAGTGGTAACTATGTTTTTCATATTATCTTGAGTCTCATATGACTCTCCTCCACTTCCGGTATGATTATTTTCCACATTGTTAGCTCCAACAATTTCTTCAGGAGTTCTGTCATCACTAACGATCGGACGTCCTCTTCCACGAGCCATGATTCTGTAAAAGAAATCATTTGCTCTGGTCAGTATGACATATAATACCACATAGACCAGTATATAAATACCATATGTCACACTAATGTTAATTAACGCATCGGATTCGGACACACTACCCATCTTCTAAGCATAGTTGAAATCCGATGTGGACTCAACTAGACACGGCCAGTAACAACATCCTAGACCTCACATTCCGATTAGAATCAAACTGCTCTGATACCACCAAATGAGACACCCCGATGTGCCCCATCGTATTATTACATTAAAACCTTAATATTTATTTACTTAATCGCGCGCTTACTATTGAAAATACGTAAAAATTTAAAACTTAATTAATAATCATATAACTTCTACAAATATAAAACACACCAAAGTTATAATATATATATTTACACACATGTTTATTTATTACATTCCAAAAGCACTGTTAAGGGTACCCTCTTAGTAGGATCCCTCACAGGCATAAACTTCACTATGGACATACTTAGCGGAAATATAAATACTCTTTAGACACACTGGTCATAATGTCTATACTCTAATCGCCTTGAATCACAGCTCGACCTCCAGCATCCGGTTCATACGGAGTTCCATCTAACTCCTCAGCAACTGGTTCCTCCATCGGGTCTTCTCGTACGATCACATCAGAAATAAAATACAACACACAGAAAGATATAGGGAATAAGAAACAGTTCTATCATCAAAAAGCGGAAAAGGTTCATAATATATCATACAATAAATGTCAGAGACAAGCAACACACATAACTAACAAATCATCCTCAAATTATGATAATGTCCTCTACCCTCTGCTCATGTAGTCTAAACACTTATGCTATCATAACTGTCTCTATTCCTTTCACATTCGTTAGTAGTCCAGGGTAGTCTGATGCAAAGAACTCAGCATAGTACACTTCTATCTTTTGATAGGATAAGACTCTACATAGTGCCCTTCTATATTTCGATAGGATATGACTCAACATAGTGCCCTTCTATCTTTCGATAGGATAAGACTCAACATAGTGCCCTTCTATCTTTCGATAGGATAAGACTCAGCATAGTGCACTTCTATCTTTCGATAGGATAGGATCCGGTATAGTGCTCTTCTATCTTTTTATAGGATAAATCAGATCGACATGTCATGGACTGAAAAAGTATTTGCATCAAAGCCTCTATATGAATCTCACTATCTCAAATCAATAACAACCTTGTACCTCAAGCTCCCATCATAACCTCAACTCGCATTTTATGTCACATCTCATCCATTAGATAACTTAATTAAGCTAGGCACCTCTAAGTCAATTCATTCTCTCACCCAAACAATCATCTCCCGAACAACATATATCCTTACTTAAAATCAACTAGGCATAGTATTAAAAACCAGGCAGATCATGCATAACACATTAATCAACAGAATATTTAAATATCTCAATATCATATTAGGCAATTTATCACAACCAACTCATAATATTCAAATCAAATAAATAACAAAGTCAGACTCTGTCACGGCCTGGCCGTGATAGCCATCACGGCCGTGACAGACATCAAAGGTAAGAATTCTACAAAACAGAACCTGTCACGGCCTGGCCATGACATCCATCACGGCCGTGACAGACAACAACATCCTCACAATCATAATTATTCAAACACCGAAACAATACATCACATGCAGATGGAATACCTCAACCAGCGTATCATAGTAAATTCAATAGAAAAATCAAACATCCTCAAATACTTAAAATCAACTTAATGTCGATAAACCTACAATCCCCGAATCACATTGGTTTTAAAGAAAAGATTTCCAATGGGATTTTGGTCTTGTCGATTACTCGACTACTAGTAGGGTTTAGGTCGCCCTACACAATTATCATATAATCTACTACTTATCGATTCCGACGATAGGTTGATTCTTTTCACCACCTGAGCTAGCACGGGAAATACGTACACGACGATCCTCGTTATCCCGCCACGAGTTAACACAACCACCTTCAACCAAACAACATAACTATAATTAATCAACTAACAACCATCTATGACACTTTAGGGCTAGGTTAGGCCAAGACATAGAAAATTAGGTTTAAGGTTATCTTCTTAATGCCATCTTTTGGATCCGAGTTACTAAAGTCTTAACTAACATAGATTACTTATTACAATACTAAAATTTGAAACAAAATCCTCTAACCTTTAGGGTTAGGGTTTCGGCCAAGGGCTGACTTTTAGGGTTCAAAATCCTTAAAATTTCTAATCATGATTAAATCATAGATTAATGATCCTTGATTAACCTAAACCATGGATTAGTGACTAAACAACTAAAGCTGAAACTCAAAACTTCCTAACTCTTTTATACAAGGATTCGGCCTCAACATGTTTATAGGGTTAGGGTTCTTAGTTTAATAAACCAACTTGGATTTATTAAGCATACATACTAATAGCTTGATTAACAAGATCATTAATGAAAACCATGAACAAAAACTCTACCAAACCTACTTTGATAGATTCGGCCAAGGCTAGGTTTTTAGGAAAGAAATTTTTGATTACATCATGCTCTTATATTTAGATAATATGCATGATATCAAGAAGATAGAAAGTAGTTTCATCATCATTAGATTTTTCTAGAATTTATTATGACTTTTCAAAGTTCTAGGGTTAGAAACTTGAAAATGATGAACACATATAAAACAAACTTTGAATCAAGAAACTTGATAAAGAACATAGGCATGATTAAGGAAGAAGATTAGGATTTACCTCTTGAAAATCAATGACAAAGGAAATCCAAGAAACTTACTTCACAAATCTATCACTAAAAGACTTATGAACTTAGGGTTTGGAACAAAAAGACATTAGAACTAAGTGAAAAGTGAGAGTATGGTATTTATAGAGATAGTGGCGCCATCTTGGGAAGGATATAGAAGCGATGAGTTGTATTGCTAAAAGGATTCAAATGCAATTAAGTTCAAAGGACCAATTTGCAAAGATTCCAAAAGTTGAAGGACTAGTTTGCAAATTGTCAATAAAGTGTCATGATGATGATTTTGCCACATTTAATGCAAGCTTATCTTGACCAAAGTTGTCTGATTTTATGTCATAGATATTTTCTTAAGAACAATCATGAAGGTTGAAGACAAATCAAGAATGTTGAAGAAGATTAAAGAATGATGGAAGATTGTGGAACATTCTAGAAAATCTTGGTTCATCCAACAACAAATGAGGGAAGACTTCAATCCCTCATGGGCTTGCGCATGAGCTTGGTAAGTTTGGGCTTGAATTCATTTTGTGGGGCCCACTCAAAAATTTAAGCATTAAGCTTGACTTAGGAAACTTGTATAGTTTCAAATGGGCTTTATGGAATCAATTCATGAACTAGACAATTTGGGCTTCATAGACACGTCCATTAAGAGATTGGGAACAAGGATTCTAGCCCAATTCACTTGAAAAAAACTTAGAAACTAATTTAGGGACAAAAGGGTAATTAACAGAAAGTTCAGGGGCTTAATCGTAAAATTCATAAATTTTCAATTTAACCCTGAAAAACCTTCTAGACTTAAAAATATGATTCATCCCCTTGAATCATCTCAAAATCCTAAGATAAACCCTCTATCGGTTCTGAGAAACTCCGCAATCTTTTCCGTCGTCTACCCGATTACGTGTTTCGCCCGAAAAACATAAATTATTTATTTTTTTCCAAAATAATTCTAAAAATACAGAATTGTAGGAAATAAAATAATAATCTTACGTATTTCGTTCTCAAATTAAAATTAGGTCTTTTGAGCATTATAATTATACTGTCAATGGAATTCGCGGGCCGGGTTTCACCTGATTTTCCAACCTAACATTTAATCGTAGCTTCCTACATTCAAGTAGGATTGAGTAGTAAACTCCATTTATTTAAAATAATTTTATAAAACTCAAATAAATTTATAAACATATTTATATGTATTACTGTTATTTAAAACAGTAAAATACAGGGTGTTACAAGATGGACTAGGAGGAGGGGTAGGAGGTAATTCTTCAACTAGAATGTGATCTTCAGGCTGAGGATCTAATAAAACACAAGTTAATAGAGTGGTTACAAAATCATTATTTGGATAAAATTCCTCTAGGAAAGCATGAATTAATTCATGATGAAGGGGAGAATTGTAACACATTGTATTTCACTGTTTTTAATAACAGTAATACATATAAATATGTTTATAAAGTTATTTGAGTTTTAGAAAATTATTTTAAATACACGGAGTTTACTACTCAATCCTACTTGAATGTAGGAAGCTACGATTGAAAATTAGGTTGGGAAGTCAGGCGAAAGCCGGCCCGCGAATTCCATTGACAGTATAATTATACTGCTCAAAAGACCTAATTTTAATTTGTGAACGAAAGACTTAAGATTATTATTTTATTTCCTACAATTCTGTATTTTTAAAATTATTTCAGAAAAAAATAAAATAAAATATGTTTTTTCGGGCAAAATGCGAAATCGGGTAGACGACGGAAGAGATTTCGGAGTTTCTCAGAACCGATAGAGGGTTTATCTTAGGATTTTGAGATGATTCAAGGGGATGAATAATATTTTTAAGTCTGGAAGGTTTTTCAGGGTTAAATAGAAAATTTATGAATTTTACGCTTAAGCCCCTGAACTTTTTGTTAATTACCCTTTTGTCCCTAAATTAGTTTCTAAGTTTTTTTCAAGTGGATTGGTCTAGAATTCTTGTTTCCAATCTCAAATGGACGTGTCTTTGAAGCCCAAAATTTTCTAGTTCATGGTTTGATTCCATAAAGCCTATTTGAAACTATACAAGTTTCCTATCTTAAGCTTAATGCTTAAATCTTCAAGTGGGCCCCACAAAAAATGAAACCAAGCCCAAATTGAGCAAGCCCATGCGAAATCCCATGAGGATTGATGGCTGCCCTCATTTGTTGTTGGATGAGTCAAGAAAACTCTAGAATGTTCTACATTCTTCCACTTTGTTCTTCAAGCTTCTAAAATCTTCTTCAACAAATCTTGTTCAACAAGCTAGGTTTTTCTTAAAATATCTTTGACTCAAAAATCAGCCAACTTTGGTCAAATATAATCTTGCATTAAATGTGGCAAAATCATCATCATGGCACTTTATTGACAATTTGCAAACTAGTCCTTCAACTTTTGGAATATTTACAAATTGGTCCTTAGAACTTAATTGCATTTGAATCCTTTTAGCAAGACAACTCATCATCATCTAGATACTTACCAAGATGGCGCCACTATCTCTATAAATACCATACTCTCACTTTTCACTTAGTTTCTAATGCCTTTTTGTTCAAAACCCTAAGTTCATAAGTTCTTTAGTGATAAGTTTGTAAAGCAAGTTTCTTGGATTTCCTTTGTCATTGATCTTCAAGAGGTAAATCCCAATCTTCATTCTTAATCATACCTATGTTCTTTAGCAAGTTTCTTGATTCAAGGTTTATATTATAGTTGTTCATCACTTTAAAGTTTCTAACCCTAGAACTTTGAAAAGTCATAATAAATTCTAGAAAAATCTAATGATGATGAAACTACTTTCTATCTTCTTGATATCATGCATATTATCTAAATCCAAGAGCATGATGTAATCAAAAATTTCTTTCCTAAAAACCTAGCCTTGGCCGAATCTATCAAAGTAGGTTTGTTAGAGTTTTTGTTCATGGTTTTCATTAATGATCTTGTTAATCAAGCTATTAGTATGTATGCTTAATAAATCCAAGTTGGTTTATTAAACTAATAACCCTAACCCTATGAACATGTTGAGGCCGAATCCTTGTGTCAAAGAGTTAGGAAGTTTTGAGTTTCAACTTTAGTTGTTTAGTCACTAATCCATGATTTAGGTTAATAAAGGATCATTAATCTAAGACTTAATCATGATTAGGAATTTTAAGGATTTTGAACCCTAAAAGTCAGCCCTTGGACGAAACTCTAACCCTAAAGGTTAGAGGATTTTGTTTCAAATTTTAGTCTTGTAATAAGTAATCTATGTTAGTTAAGACTCTATTAATTAGGATCCAAAAGATGGCATTAAGAAGATAATCCTAAACCTATTTTCTAAGTCTTGTCCGAACCTAGCCCTAAAGTGTCATAGATGGGTGTTAGTTGATTAATTATAATTATGTTGTTTGGTTGAAGGTGGTTGTGTTAACTCGTGGCGGGATAACGAGGATCGTCGTGTACGTGTTTCCGGTGCAAACTCGGGTGGGAGAATGAACCATTCCATCGTCGGAACCGATAAGTAGTATATAATTTATAATAATGGTGTAGGGCGACCTAAACCCTACTAGTGGTCGAGTAATCGACAATACCAAAATCGTATTGGAAACTTTTTCGTAATACCAATGACGATTTGGCAATTGTGGGTTTATCGCCTTAGGTTAATTATTCATATTTGAGGATGTTTGAATTATTTACTTTTGACTGTTTGTGATACGCTGGTTGAGGTATTCCATCTGCATGTGACGTATTGTTTCGGTGATTGAATATTTATGACATTGAGGATGTTTGTTGTCTGTCACAGCCGTGATGGTTGTCATGGCCAGGCCGTGACAGGTTCTGTTTGTAGAATTCTTGCCTTTGTTGTCTGTCACGGCCGTGATGGATATCACGGCCAGGCCGTGACAGAGTCTGACTTTGTTAATTATTTGGTTGTAATAAATTGCCTTATATGATATTGAGATGCTTGAAATATTCTGTTGATTAATGTGTTATGCATGATCTGCCTGGGTTTAATTCTATGCTTAGATAATTTTAAGGAAAGATATATATTGCTCGGAGGTATTTTTTTTGGGTGAGAGTTTTGAATATGAATTAGAAGTGCCTCGCTATTATTTTATAGAAGTGATGTGATATAGAGTGTAAGTGGAGGTTACGAGGAAAAGCTTGAGGTACTAGGTTGTTATTGATAAAAGTCAGTGAGAATCATGTGTTGCATTGTTGTTCATAACCGTGTATTTGAGATACACGAGGTCCGAAGTTCTTTTAAACCGTTCCAAATTAGAATTTAAGTTGTGCAACTACAGTGTCATTGCTATGCATGAGCACCCTTGATAGATTTGAGAGAGAGAACCAGGGTGTGCACCGATGATACTATGCAGCTATAGTGTCATTGCTTTGCATGAGCATTCCTACCATGGATGAGAATGTGCACCGGCGTGGGGAACGTGTTACTTGGACGACTGACTGGCATCCCTAACGAGGGATGTGTGACAGGAGTAGTAGTGGCCACGTCAGCATAAAGGTCTAGTTGCATGAGTTGAAGGGTAGAGGATGATGTTATGGATGACTGCAAATTGTGAGTGATGCATGTCTGTGACTGTTATTGTATTATATGCTATGAATCTTTTCCACTTATGATGGTAGAACTGTTTCTTATCTCCCTATTTCTGTATTTTTGGTGTATGTCTACTTGTTTGTATTAGAAGACCATATGGACGACTATGTTACGGAGGAGATGGATGGAACCCCATACGAGACGGAGATTGTTGAAGAGTTGAACGATGTTCCGTATGAAGTTGACGCTGAAGAACCACCTACTGATCCTGATATTGCAGCGTAGTCAGATTAAGGCCAGTAAGTCACATAAGATGTTTTGTTTCCGTTAGTTATAAGTATGTTGTGTAAAATAAAGGATACTTATGTGTGTATTTATGTAAAATAGTTTGGTGTGTTGTATATTTGTAGAAGTTATCTGATTATTATTTAAGTTTTTAATTTTTACGTATTTTCAACGTTAAGCGCGCGATTAAGTAAATAAATAATTAAGGATTTAATGTAATAATACAATGGGGCACAACGGGGTGTCTCAAGAATCAACTACAGAAAGAAGAAACTCATATGATCTCCTAATGAGATTTATGTGAGTAAGAGGAGTAGATTCAGGAAAGTTAAGGAGAAAGAAAGGGAAAACCATAAAGAAGGTATGTATGGTGTAGATTGAAGGTGAAAAGGGGTAAAGTGCAAAGGCTTGGCTACCTCTGACTGGGATGGTTTTCTTCTCTTCTTAAGATATCCCATAACTAGATCCACATCTACAGTAGATGTCTCTGATCTTGAGGAACTCGTGATGAGTCTCAATGGTGAACAGCCTCTTTCTGTACTTGCACTTGTGATCATTCAACTTGATGAGAGAGAATTTATGATCCAGTGGAAAGTTGATCACCTTCTGCTTTCCTTGCAGAATCATAGAGTCAAGCATCACCCTGATCTTTGTTGAAGGCTTCATGAAGATGTGTGGATTAGGCATCCATCTTCCTGCATGCTTCTGTTTCTTGGCCAGGTTGACAAGCTGCCTTTCAGCTTCAAGAGAGGCAATGACATCCAAGTCTTTTCCATTCAGTAAGTTTGAGCAGGACTCATCTGTGACAGAGAAGGGAGTGGTTATGGAGGAAGGATGATATGGAGATATAGTGGCCATAGGGAGAGGGTTGTGTCTGGTTTCAGAGAATAGGTCTGAAAGACTATTCTCAGAGGAACTTGGCATTGGTTTCTGATGTGGTCGGGGGTTTGTGGTTTAGCTGACGGTGGAGGAGGAGTGAGATTGTCAAAATATACAAAGTCATTGACATCCTTAGTTTGAAGAGTGTCAGTATGGTGGGATGTTTGTGGTGTGGAAGGCTTGGATAAGTGAGGTTCCGCTTCAGACAAGTGAGTTTCTGAGACATTAAGGTTAGGTTCAGAAGTAAGAGGTTTAGAATTTTGTGGTTCAGAGATAGAAGGTTGAGGGATAGGTGACGTGTGTGAGAGAGTTGGGATTTTTGGTGAAGCAGGTGGAGGAGAAGGCGTTTTCTGTTGTTGTTGTCGTGTTGGTGCTCTTTATGGTGACAGAGCAGGTTGTGGAATAGGAATTGTAGTTGTTTACTGTCTTATGGTGATGGTGATGGAGTTGGAAGTAGAACCAGTTTCCTCCTTGTCACAGTGGTTCATTTCTTTTTAGGGATCATAGTCTCCCCAGGTCGAGACTCCCCCTATGCTTGCACAACTCTTTTCCTTTTGAACACCTTAGTGGCACTAGGTACATTGGGGATAGAGGCAGATGTAGCAGTTTGGACAGCAGGTTCAATAGTCAAAGAAGCATTTGGCTGAGCAGAAATCTCAGCAACTCTTTTCCTTTTCCTCAGAAGTTGAGGCCTTTCTTCTTCAACAGGCTCCACAAAGGGTTCAACCTTGACAAAGGGAATAGTGAGAGGTTCTTCCACTTGAGCAGGTACAACAGGTGCTGATGATGAGGCCTCAGCAATTGGCTCAGTGGTGGGGGTTAGATTAATCTTCATCAAAGACAGAGTCTTTGTAGTAATCTATGTGCAGAGATCAACAAAACAAGTTGTTAAGCCAAACTCAAGAGTTTAGGTTTGATGTCAATTGTTGGTTTGGCTTCAAACACCCAAGAGGGGGGGGGGGGTGAATTGAGTTTTCTAAAAACTTTCCCTCTTTAAAATCTTTTCAAAACTTTTTCACAAAACTTTCAAAACAGGTTTGTTGCCTCAGGATCTATATTAAAAACACTGAAGGGCTTTTTACAAAATCTTGAATTGAATAATGAGGATAAGATGAATCAAGATCAGAATTGATATAATACAAATCAAGTTCCAAACTCAGTAAAGCCAATTATGCAAAGTTCAGTTTAACATTTAGAGTTTAAGAACAAGTTAAGCACAAATCAAATTTAACATCAACAATCAACAACAAGTGAAATTGGTTCAGTACAACGTTTAAGAACAGAAACTAATTAATTCAAATTTGATCACTTGTCATGCAAGATTCAGTTTTAAGTATAAGTCAACCATGATCAGATTGTATAAACTCAATTTTGATCACAAGATTCAGTTCAGATATTACAGATCAAAGACTGAAATCAACATTGAACTTTAAACATCAAGAACTCAGTTTATGTATGTATATGCACAAGAATAGAAATTAAAAAGATTGAGTTCAGGAGTACCACACAACCAGATTTATATTGGTTCAGTCACCACGCCACCTGTCGGTATTCACACACTAATCAAACAAGCTTTACCCAGGTGCTTGAAAAACCTTTACACAACATAGTACTCTTTCACCTTGGGATACCACACCCTTGTGAAAAGCCTCAATGTTCTTCAAACTTTAGGGATACCTCACCCTAATCACTCAGAGAGATTCCCCACTCTCTTAAAATCAAATAGAAAGAAAAATGTTGTTCTCTAAACTCTCAGAAGTTGGATATACAAGTTGAAGCACTAATAAGAAAGAAACACTCTTTTTCACAATAAAGCTCAAGAAAGATGATGAATGATTTTCACAATTGATCTCTCAAATTGATTTCGTGTTATTCTGTATGTTGTAAAGCGTCCTCTTAGTCCCAATATATATATAGAAAACAAATTGTAACCGTTGGGGTTAGTTAGAAACAAATTTGGGATCATAACAGATTCAGTTAAACTGTTTCAGGTTTCTTGTACACGGGTTGAGTACAGGGATGTATTAGCCAAGATCCATACTGATAGTTCTTGTACACCCGTGTAGTACATGGCTGTACGTGTTTTTCAAAATTGATAGTTACTGTACACCTGTGTAATACATGGATGTACGTGTTTCTCAAAAAACTGATCTTGGTTAATCAACCAGTACACCCATTCAGTACATCTATGTATTAATGAACATCAGATGTTTCAGAAACCTGAATACACGCGTACATAGAATATGTACAGGGTTGTATTCAGTTAACCATTAATATCTGATCTGATTTCATGACATACAGAGGTGTAGTACATCTGTATTAAATGTCAAAAACCTTTTATTCATTTTCAATTACAGAATAAGGTATACACCCATTGAATACATGGCTGTACTGACAGAGAATTTTAATTTGCAAAAATCATTTTCTTTAAAAATTGTTCCTTTTTAATGCAATTTATGAAAATGATTTTCTTCATGCATCTCTTAAATGCGCTATTTGTGATCACGAAATGTTCTTCTCTTACAGATCATCTAAGACTGAAAAATCTATCTCCTTTAAGCTTTGTCTTGATGATTGGTTGCGCTGTCGCGCACGCGCTAAAAAGCGAGCGGTTTGTAAAAATGTAGTTTAGGGCGACAACTCGGATATCGTCTCACAAGGACTCTTGACTTGTTATTTATCACAAAAATCATTTTTGGGGGGGGGGGGGGTTGGATTTGAATGCAATTAAGAAAACAAAGCAATAACAGAGCAATAAAACAGAGCAGTTTAAAAGATTATCAAATAGCTGAAAACGATTAATCTACTGTTCTCGATTTCCCAACTATCATCGGTTCATGTAAATTCCAAGCCCTAAGCAGATTCTAATCCCCTCGCGGTTGTAGCAACAATTTACAAGCGAAATCACTACTACAGATATATGTTCCTATTCCTGAATTAAGCAAACGGGGTTAAGCCCTTCGTGAACTAAGCGAACAAGAATTGTACACACGCGAATTAAGCAAACGCGATTAAATATAGGAACATAACATCACCGAAAATAAATCAACACAACACAATACACTCCTGAATTAAGCAAACAGAAATATATAGCATAACATTGAAAAGGGAAAAACATACAAAACAGGAATTACAAGAACCTCAAGTGTAGTGGAAATCGATTACAGTAGATCAATCTAAGAAAATTAGTTCTCCATGGAAAAACGAAACACACAGAAAAATGTAAAAGCAATGGAGAAGCAAAAGTTCTTCCAATCTGTCTAGAACAACAATTTATACTATTCAGAAACTGAGCCCACTCGCGAGGCGAACGCTCACTCGCGAGGCGAATATCCTGAAGAGTCTGCAACGTTTGGTCTTCTCGCGGGGCGAAGTACTGCTCGCGTGGCGAGGAATGAAAAAGTCATGGCTTCTGGTCTTCAGTCTCGCGAGGCGAGACATGGATCCGTGAGGCGACACAGAACGGGTTGCATTTCTTTAGAACAGTCAGCTATCAGGGTCGCGAGGTGAGGTGTTGTTCGCGGGGCGAACCAAAGAGGATGACATTTTTACTGTTCAGCTGGCTTTCAGGTTCGCGAGGCGAGAAGACTCTCGCGAGGCGAACACCTCCAGACTTGAAATTTCCTCTGTTTCTTTATTCCCTTGACTTCTAACTTAACTTGAAAACAAGAAAGTAGCCATAAGTGCTTTATTTGACTCAAAACTGGCTAAATTAACCTAAAACTACTTTAGAGACTCAAAACCTTGCTTGAGGACAATCTAATCTAATTTCGGTGAAAATGAGATATAATTAGCACAAAACCATGGTCATACTAGCCATAAAACTAGATGAGCCAGAGGCTTATCAAAATACCCCAAACTTAAACTTTGCTTGTCCCCAAGCAAACTACAACTCAAAAATAAAAAAGACTCAAGACATGGCAAGCTTAAAAGATTCAATCAACTTTGCAAAAATTTCAAGTAATACATCAAAACAGTTTTCTTCAATGTCCCCCCTTTCAACAAAGCAATCCCCACAATCATTCATTCCAAACAATTGAGAATTTCATCATTCAAACAATCATTAATCTAAGCAGGGGATCCAAGTTACACACAAGAGGGAGATCACCAAATTCAAACAACTGCCTTCCTCACAAGGGTATTTAGTGTTCACTCAATCGCTCAGTTTGTCTATGCTATCAACAATTCACTCAATTTCACCTTTAAGAGCACTTCCCATGAATTTGATTTTCATCTCCAAAATGGTTCCCACAGAAAACATGCATGCAACATCAAAAGGTCTTTTATGGTTGTAATGGGGCCTGGCTAAGGGTAGGATATACAAGGGTACTAGGCTGAAGACCCTAGGAACTAAGAGAGCGTGAGCTTTTTACACTTTGAATTTCCACTCAAGTTCCTTTTTACACTCTTCTTTTTGCCTTGGGTGACTACAGCCTCTTTTCTTTCAATATCCTTTTTGAAATTTTTGTACTTTTTATTTTTTTATTTTTTTATTTTTTTTTCTTTTTCTTTTTTTCTTGCCTTTGGCTCCAACCTTTTTTATTATATTTTTTTTCTCCATCCCAAACAACACATTACACCTTGTAGCCACCCCAAACTTAGTTTCTTGAAAACATTCTCTTGTCAAGATTCCATACTCTCTAATCCTATGATCGGGTTAACATGGTTTTCCAGATTTTAGCTTATAACATAAGGTTAACAAGAATTAACAGGCTAATCAGGCTCAAAGGGGCTAACTAGGGAACATGCATCAGGGACTGGTTCAATTTTAGGCTAAGTAGTTATTTACAAAGAAAATGCCTAAATCATTTGAAGCAAACATATAAACATGCAAACCATAAAGAGATTCAAGCAAATTCGGGAAAGTGCAACTTAAAAGTGATTCTCACAGTTAAAAACATGTTGGAGGCTCAAATCCTCACCTGGACATTTTTGCAAATTGTTTGACAGAGATTCTATCCCTAGTGTGTGCTTCCCTTCACCCCAAACTTATCATAAATCATGCCATCACAACAAAATCTCAAAGTTCAGTTTTCAATCACATGGGAATCACTTTTCAAAAACAAAATTTTTTTCAGCCTAGGGGGAATCATCACATCAATCATGCAAACAATCTGTGCAAAATCAATCAAAATCAATCAAGCTCACCGACCAAAGACTCACACAATTTATGATCCCGATTCAAGTTCTGAAACGCGAATCGCCGTTAGGCCTCAAACACGTTTAACTGATTAATCACGCAAAACATATGATCAAACATTCAAATCAGAATCGGAAAACAAGAATTGAATTAAAGGAGAAAGACATACATCATATCGGATTTACATCACCATGGGTGGCTTCATCGTTCCCTCGGACGAGGGGATTAGTTCCTCATGCTCATAGACAAGCACTCGGACATAATCACCATCGTAAAATAAAAAGAAACGAGAAAAGGAGACGCAGCTCCAAGGAGAAATAAGGATTCGTAACTACTGCCCTAACCTAAGTGGAAAAACTGGATCCTCCGTTCTGATCTGCAACAGCCTTTAAATAGGAATCCTGATCTGCGCTCGCTCGCGAGGCGAGCAGCCATTCGCGAGGCGAGAATTAAAATTGGCGCGCTTTCAATTTGAACTCTCGCGAGGCGAAAGAGTGTTCGCGGGGCGAGCCTTCAATTCTGGGCTGTGTCCTTCATCACGGCTGGGCCGTGATGGTCTCTGACTTCCATGGTCTTCATTATCTCGCGAGGCGAGCGTCCTCTCGCGGGGCGAGTCTTCAAACCTTAACTGCCACGGGCGTGGTATTCATCACGGCTTGGCCGTGATGGTCTCTGTCTTGCAGGTCCTCATGATCTCGCGAGGCGAGACACCTATCGCATGGCGAGACTGAAGTGATGACTTTTGCTGCTTTGTTGACTTTCAGGCTCGCGGGGCGAGAATACACTCGCGAGGCGAGTGTCTCCAGACTTGCAATTTCCACTGCTTTTCGACTTTCCTTGACTCCCGGAGCTTCACTTATTTAACCTGAAACAACAAAAGCACCCACAAGCGTAATTCTATTCAAAATAACCTAAAAACTACACAAAAGACGCAAAACGAGTCAAAGTCCAACTTAGGAACAAAGTAAGGCAAATTTGGGTGAAAACGAGATTGAACTCGACTAATTAGCACGTAAACCCTAGTTCATCTAGTCATAAAACTAGATAAGCCAGAGGCTTATCAGCTCAAAGGGGCTAACTAGGGAACATGCATCAGGGACTGGTTCAATTTTAGGCTAAGTAGTTATTTACAAAGAAAATGCCTAAATCATTTGAAGCAAACATATAAACATGCAAACCATAAAGAGATTCAAGCAAATTCGGGAAAGTGCAACTTAAAAGTGATTCTCACAGTTAAAAACATGTTGGAGGCTCAAATCCTCACCTGGACATTTTTGCAAATTGTTTGACAGAGATTCTATCCCTAGTGTGTGCTTCCCTTCACCCCAAACTTATCATAAATCATGCCATCACAACAAAATCTCAAAGTTCAGTTTTCAATCACATGGGAATCTCTTTTCAAAAACAAAAATTTTTTCAGCCTAGGGGGAATCATCACATCAATCATGCAAACAATCTGTGCAAAATCAATCAAAATCAATCAAGCTCACCGACCAAAGACTCACACAATTTATTCAAACACAAGACCAACCAAACACAAAACAAAGCTACAATTAGTTCCCTCCCCCAAACTTAAAACATACATTGTCCCCAATGAACAACATAACTATAGAATCAGAGTGAGGGAAAGGAAAGGGTGCTCCCTGATCAAGTGGCAGTATAGGTGGGAGCTTCCAAGGAGAGCTCCTCAACATTAGCATCCACAGGAACACCAGCAGCCACACCATGGAATGGCTTCAGCCTCTGCCCGTTAACCTTGAAGGACTTGTTGGTACCTGCACTTTTAATCTCTACTGCACCATAAGGAAAAACGTTAGTAACAACAAAGGGGCCATCCCATTTGGACCTAAGTTTCCCAGCCATCAATTTCAGGAGGGAATTAAACAGTAAGACTTGCTGGCCCACAGAAAATTCTTTCCTAGCAATCATCCTATCATGAAATTTTTTTGTTTTCTCTTTATAAATCCGGGAGCTTTCATAGGCTTCTAGCCTAAGTTCCTCAAGCTGCTGCAACTGGAGTTTCCTTTCAATACCAGCTTTCTTCATTTCCAAGTTACAGCACTTGACTGCCCAATATGCACGGTGCTCAACTTCCACAGGGAGGTGACATGCCTTACCAAATACAAGCCGAAAGGGGGACATTCCTATTGGCGTCTTGAAAGCGGTCCTCTGAGCCCACAGTGCGTCTTCCAGACGGCGGCTCCAATCCTTCCTATTCGGCTGCACCATTTTCTCTAAAATCTGCTTGATCTCCCTGTTTGATATCTCAGCCTGGCCATTGGTCTGGGGATGATAAGCAGTGGAAACTCTATGCACAATTCCATATTTCCTGAGTAAGGCTTCCATGGTGCGGTTGCAGAAGTGAGTGCCCTGGTCACTGATAATAGCCCGAGGTATGCCAAACCTGCAAAAAATGTTGGACCTAACAGATTTTGAAACAACTTTAGCATCGTTAGTCCTAGTGGGGATTGCTTCCACCCACTTTGAAACATAGTCAACAGCCAAAAGAATGTACAGAAAACCAAAAGAAGCAGGGAAAGGACCCATAAAGTCGATTCCCCACACATCAAAAACCTCACAAAAAAGCATGGGCTGCTGAGGCATCTCACTCCTACGAGTGATGGCAGGGCCTGTTGTTTGACACTTCTTACAATTCCGGTAGACCTCATAGGCATCTCTAAAAATTATGGGCCAGTAGAACCCAGAATCTAGGACTTTTCTTGCCGTCCTCTGTGGTCCAAAGTGTCCTCCTACTTGAGAGGCATGAGAAAAGTGCAGGATGGACTCTGTCTCATAATCGGGGACACACCTCCGAATCACCTGATCACTGCAAAACTTCCAAAGGTACGGGTCATCCCACACATAGTACTTTGAATCACTCTTGAGCTTGTGGATCTTGGATCTGCTTGTACCTGCAGGAACAACACCAGCAACAAGAAAGTTAACAATGTCAGCAAACCAAGGTGTTACCCCATACAGATGTAGAAGTTGTTCATCCGGAAAATCATCCTGGATGGAAGAAGGATCCTCATCCCTTGCTATTCGGCTCAAGTGATCGGCTACCAAATTTTCATCTCCACTCCTGTCTTTTATCTCCACATTGAACTCTTGGAGCAAAAGCATCCACCGGATCAATCTTGGCTTAGCTTCTGGTTTCTTTAACAGGTACTTCAGAGCTGCATGGTCATTGAAAACAATAACCTTTGAACCTAGCAAATATGACCTAAATTTATCAAGTGCAAACACAACAGCTAGCAGTTCCTTCTCAGTGGTGGTGTAATTTGTTTGTGCAGCATCTAATGTCCTAGAAGCATAATGAATGACATGGGCAGCCTTGCCCACCCTTTGTGCTAGAACCGCTCCCACAGCAAAATTAGAAGCATCACACATGAGTTCAAAAGGGAGTGTCCAGTCAGGAGGCTGGATGACGGGGGTAGAGGTCAATGCTCTTTTCAGGTAGTCAAATGCCTTCTTGCAGTTGTCATCAAAATGGAACATGGCATCATTCTTCAGCAGGTTTGACAATGGCAGAGCTATCTTGCTGAAGTCCTTAATGAAGCGCCTGTAGAAACCTGCATGGCCAAGAAAAGAACGGATATCGCGTACGCAAGATGGATAAGGCAATGAAGAAATCACATCAATTTTTGCAGGATCTACTAAAATACCCTCTTTAGAAATAACATGACCCAAAACAATCCCCTGTTTTACCATAAAGTGACATTTTTCATAGTTCAAAATCAGATCAGTCTCAATGCATCTTTCTAGAACTAAACTCAGACTATGCAGACATGCATCAAATGAGGAGCCATATACGGTGAAGTCATCCATGAACACTTCCATGTAATTTTCAATAAATTCAGTAAAAATGCTAAGCATGCATCTTTGGAAAGTGCCAGGAGCATTACAAAGGCCAAATGGCATCCTCCTATAGGCAAACATGACGAAGGGTCACGTGAAAGTGGTCTTTTCCTGATCCTCTGGGGCAATATGGATCTGGAAGTACCCGGAAAAGTCATCAAGAAAACAGTAATGAGATTTACCAGCCAGCCGTTCCAGCATCTGATCTATGAACGGCAAAGGAAAGTGATCCTTTCTGGTGGCCTGGTTCAACTTCCTATAATCTATACTGAGACTACTTGGCTATTCTGGACTCTAGTGGGTACAAGCTCATTATTATCATTTCTTACCACAGTGAGGCCGGACTTCTTGGGTACAAATTGCACTAGACTTACCCAAGTACTATCAGAGATGGGGTATATAATACCTGCCTGCAGAAGTTTAGTCACCTCTTTCTTCACCACATCCAGAATCAATGGATTGAGCCGCCTTTGGGCCTGTCTAACTGGTTTAGCCCCATCCTCCAATAGAATTCTGTGCATACATCTGGAGGGGCTAATTCCTGGGATGTCGGCTAAGGTCCACCCAATCGCCTTCTTGTGCTTCTTCAGAACCTCCAATAGTTTTGCTTCCTGGTCAGAGTCAAGGCTAGAAGAGATAATGACTGGAAGTTTTTCATTTGTCTCCAAGTAAGCATACTTCAGGTTCCCAGGAAGTGGCTTGAGCTCTAAGGAGGGTGGCTGCTCAATGGATGGTACATTTGGAGTAGACATGATGTCAAGAACTCCGGCTGAACAGACAGCTTCACTCACACTATCACCCTGCAAAGTTGAATCAAGAAACTCAGCACAAACAACACACGGGTTAGTGTCAGTACAGTCAGTACATGAATATATATCATCAAATCCAGAAATAAATGGAAAATCATAAACAAGGTCCTCATGGGTATCCTCAATAATCTCAGAAAGCAACTCTAATTGGAAAACAGAGTGCTCCTCCAGGGGATGTTTCATAGCATCAAAGATGTTGAACTTTGCCACAATATCACCAAACTCCATAGACATGGTCCCATCATTAACATCAATCTTAGTCTTAGCTGTCTTCATGAATGGTCTGCCCAGGATTATTGGCGATCTATTGGAATTTGTCTCTCCTGCCATGTCCAGGATGTAGAAGTCAGCAGGGAAAATCAACTCATCAACTTGTACCAGCACATCTTCTACCATTCCCATGGGGCGGGCACTGGTGCTGTTGGCTAACTGGATAGTGAGACCTGTATACTGCAAGGGACCAAGATCAAGGTTATTGAAAACAGAGGTGGGCATGACATTTATGGAGGCTCCCAAATCCAACATGCAATTTTCAAATTTTCTGTTCCCAATGGTGCATGGAATAGTAAAAGTGCCTGGATCCTTGCACTTCTGTGGTAGTGCCTGGGTGGGGGCTGAAACAGTAACTTTTTCTGGTGCAGGCTTAGACTGGATAAGAGCTGAAACATTTCTTCCCAAATTAACTCTCTCATTACTCTTCAACCTTCTCTTGTTGGTGCATAGATCCTTCAGAAATTTTGCATACTTGGGCACCTGCTTGATCACATCTAGAAGGGGAATATTCACCGCCACCTTTCTGAACACATCTAAAATTTCCCTCTCCTTATTTTCCCCACCAATCTTCTTATTTCTCTGCACTCTGTGTGGGAAGGGGATCGGTGGTATGTACACTTTCTCAACTTCAACATCAACTGAAGGCTCAGGAGTTACCTCAATAGTTTCTTCATTTTTTTCAGAGGCTGCCTCAACAACTCTTCCAGATCTCAGAGAAATGGCACTCACATTAGGATTGGAGACATTGGGATTTATCACTGTTTGTGCAGGAAGTTGACTTGATCCTTGAGCTTGCCGTATGTTGTTTATGGATGTGGCAAGTTGTCCAATCTGTGTCCGCAAATCTTGAATGCTAGCATCTGTTCGCAGCTGAGACTGGCCAACTTGCTACTGAAACTGTGTCTGTGAGGCCTGAAACTGTCCAATTTACTGATGGAACTGGAGATTTTGTGCAGCCATTTGTGCAGTCATTTGTGCAGTCATTTACTTGAATAAGTCCTCTAGTGAAGGTTCAGAAGGTGCAGAAGTGGTCACTTGAGGAGGATTCTGAGGTGGTGCCACCGGTTGTTGTTGGGATGAGTTCCCATACCGAAGGTTAGGATGATTCCTCCAGTTGGGATGGTACTTATTCGTGGAGAGGTCAGGAACGTTGTACCTGTTCTGATTATTGCCTTGATTATAGGGATGGACTGCATAAGCTTGAGACATATCAGTAACTGACCCTTCCTTCGGAATGGGGCATGCATCATACGGGTGCTCAGGAGAGTTGCACATGCCACACAACCTTGCAGGTTGAACCCTATCCATTGCCATTTGCTTTACCAAAGAAGTGAGCTCATCCATTCTATTCTCAATGGCCTGGTTGGAAGAAGTAAGCCTATCAATTCTATTCTCAAGGGCCTGGTTGGAAGAAGAACTATGGACCTCATTCACACCTCTTGTCTCAACAAAAATTCTCCTGGTAGTAAACTGCTGAGAGTTCAGTGACATATTTTCAATTAATTGCTTGGCAGCAGCTGGAGTCTTATCCACAAGTGCTCCCCCACTAGCAGCATCCAAAATATTCCTATCCATCGGTAGTAACCCCTCATAAAAATACTGGATAAGAAGTTGCTCAGAAATCTGATACTGAGGGCAACTGGATATCAACTGCTTGAATCTCTCCCAATATTCAGCCAATGACTCATTTCCTTGTCTGATGCCACATATTTCCTTCCTGATTGATGCAGCTCTGGAGGCAGGAAAATATTTCTCTAAGAAGAGCTTCTTCAAATCGTTCCAAGTGGTAATAGAATTTGGCTCAAGATATAACAGCCAATCCTTTGCAGCGCCCTGGAGTGAGAACGGAAAAGCTTTCAGCTTGATGTTATCCTCAGTTACTCCCTCTGATCTCAAGGTTGTGGAGCAGACAACCTGGAATTCCTTCAAATGCTTGTGTGGATCCTCACCTGCAAGACCACTAAACTTTGGCAACAAGTGAATGAAATCAGATTTTAATTCAAAAGGAGTATCAACACCAGGATATGCAATACACAAGCCATTATAATTAACATCAGGGGCAGCAAGTTGTCTTAATGTCCTTTGGTCACCCATGTTGTCAAAAACAGTTTTAGAATTAGAATCACTACTAGTGCTAGCCCGAATTTCTCTACGGCGTGTGTGCAGTGTTCTTTCAATTTCAGGATCAAAATCACACAATTCAGGGCAAGTAGACCTAGTAGTCAGACCAATTCAAAACAAAACAAACAGAAAATAAAAGAGAGAAAAAAAATGCGAAAAATAACAAACAAGAGTCCCCGGCAACGGCGCCAATTTTTTGGTCGCGCTATCGCGCAAGCGCCAAAAAGCGAGCGGTTTGTAAAAATGTAGTTTAGGGTGACTACTCGGATATCGTCTCACAAGGACTCTTGACTTGTTATTTATCACAAAAATCATTTTTTTGTGGGGGGAGGGGGGGTTGGATTTGAATGCAATTAAGAAAACAAAGCAATAACAGAGCAATAAAACAGAGCAGTTTAAAAGATTATCAAATAGCTAAAAACGATTAATCTACTGTTCTCGATTTCCCAACTATCATCGGTTCATGTAAATTCCAAGCCCTAAGCAGATTCTAATCCCCTCCCGGTTGTAGCAACAATTTACAAGCGAAATCACTACTACAGATATATGTTCCTATTCCCGAATTAAGCAAACGGGGTTAAGCCCTTCGTGAACTAAGCAAACACGAATTGTACACACGCGAATTAAGCAAACGCGATTAAATATAGGAACATAACATCACGGAAAATAAATCAACACAACACAATACACTCCTGAATTAAGCAAACAGAAATATATAGCATAGCATTGAAAAGGGAAAAACATGCAAAACAGGAATTACAAGAACCTCAAGTGTAGTGGAAATCGATTACAGTAGACCAATCTAAGAAAATTAGTTCTCCATGGAAAAATGAAACACACAGAAAAATGTAAAAGCAATGGAGAAGCAAAAGTTCTTCTAATCTGTCCAGAACAGCAATTTATACTATTCAGAAACTGAGCCCACTCGCGAGGCGAATATCCTAAAGAGTCTGCAACGTTTGGTCTTCTCGCGGGGCGAAGTACTGCTCGCGTGGCGAGGAATGAAAAAGTCATGGCTTCTGGTCTTCAGTCTCGCGAGGCGAGACATGGATCCGCGAGGCGACACAGAACGGGTTGCATTTCTCTGGAACAGTCAGCTATCAGGGTTGCGAGGCGAGGTGTTGTTCGCGGGGTGAACCAGAGAGGATGACATTTTTACTGTTCAGCTGGCTTTCAGGTTCGCGAGGCGAGAAGACTCTCGCGAGGCGAACACCTCCAGACTTGAAATTTCCTCTATTTCTTTATTCCCTTGACTTCTAACTTAACCTGAAAATAAGAAAGTAGCCATAAGTGCTTTATTTGACTCAAAACTGGCTAAATTAACCTAAAACTACTTTAGAGACTCAAAACCTTGCTTGAGGACAATCTAATCTAATTTGGGTGAAAATGAGATATAATTAGCACAAAACCCTGGTCATACTAGCCATAAAACTAGATGAGCCAGAGGCTGATCAATGATTCCATGATCCCCCCCTGCTTGTTGCTCTTTTGATTACTTCAAGTTATTCTTTGGATATTCCTCTTGAATTGCTCACCGAACTTGTCATTCTTAGCTTGATACCAGTATTTTCAATTGGATACTAAAAACACTTGTTCACACATTAAATGATATGTTTGTCATACAGCAAAAACTCTAATTCATTAAGTCTTACAACCCCCCCCCCCCCCCCCTTTTTATTATGACAAACCTTTTAACAAATTATGAGATCAGAGTGTAATATAGCATAAGCTAAGTGATTTTGAAAAAAAAAGTTTCATGGTATCATAGAAATTAAACATTTCATTCATTTGTCTCCCCCTTAATATGTGACTCCCTCTCAGTATATGCATCTCAGTTTTAATTCAATTTGTTATCAACTCATACATTTTCCTCCCCCTTTTGGCATTATCAAAAAGGTAAAGGATTAAACCATTTAAGACAGTAGAGAAGATAACATTTCAATCATATCATAGCATATAGAAAGAGTTCAGCAAAACAGTTCATAGAGATAAAGAGCAAAAAAAAAAAAAATTAGAATCCATCAAACAGTTACAGACCAAGGCATTTAGAATTTCAAACAAGTTCAAAATAGAGTTCTAAGACCTAAAGAGAAGTATTAAAACTAGATTGGTTCTTGGTCTTTGGTTGACGGTTCAACAAGGGTGTCCTCATGTTGCTCAGCTTCCTTCACAGCAGCTCTTGCAATGTCTGCTACATTCACAGTTTCTGGTATTGGAGTAGTATTTTTGGTTCTTGCCGGGTTCAGTGTTGTGTAGTGAAATGGCTGAGATTAGCTCTGCTAGGGTTTTGGATTAGGTGAAGAGAGAGTTGGTTTCAAAGGATTTGGATTTGAAACAGGGCGCTCTAATAGGGCTTTATACAGCTTTCGCATACTGGGATGTAATACACCCGTGTATTTAGGAAAGTTCATTCTGAGCTTCTTAGACTTTTCATACATGCCTGTAGCACACCCATGTATACTTATGACATTCAGGAATTTGTTTTAGATTTTGGAATACATCGATGTATAACAGGGATGTATCAGACTAAAACACAGGGGATTTCATTCCTGATTCTCTATACAGCTATTGATCACACCCATGTATGAAACTAATTTCAGATTTTCATACGCGTACATGGGTTCAGTACATAGGTGTACCTGATCAATTTTGTTTTTCACTGAAACTCTCAACAAAACACATACAGATAAAGCATCTAAAAAACAAATCATGCATCAACAAGACATATTTACACAGATACAAACATACAAACACTTTCAACAGAGATCAGATATAGGATTGATCAATTATTCCCAATTCTCTTCAAATGAAAAAGATGCTTTCCTTATTCAAAGGTTTGGTGAAAATATCAGCAAGTTGTTTAGTAGTGTCAACATATTCAATCACAATTTCACCACTTTGAGCATGATCTCTAATAAAGTGATGTCTGATTTCTATGTGTTTGGTTCTAGAGTGCATTATGGGATTCTTAGTTAGGTTAATTGCACTTGTGTTATCACATCTAATGGGAACTTGGTCTAGTTGCACACCCTAATCAACTAATTGTTGTTTCATCCATAAAACCTGTGCACAATAGCTACCTGCTGCCACATATTCAGCCTCAGTAGTGGATAGATCCACCCTAGATTGCTTTTTACTAAACCATGATACTAATGAATTACTTAGTAAATGGAAAATTCCACTTGTACTATTCCTATCTGGTTTACAACCAGCAAAGTCAAAGTCTGAGTAACCAATTAAAGTACATGTAGCTCCCTTAGGATACCATAGTCCCATGCCTTTTGTTCCTAACAGATATTTAATAATCCTTTTTACAGCTGTTAAGTGTGATTCTTTAGGATTTGCTTAATACCTAGCACACATACACACACTAAACATGATATCTGGCCTAGTTATTGTAAGATAAAGTAATGAGCCTATCATACCTCTGAATTTTGAAACATCAACGGGTTTACCTTGTTCATCCTTGTCCAAATAGTAGGAGGTACTCATTGGAGTAGCCATCTCCTTAGCATTTTCCATGCCAAACTTCTTGAACAACTCATTGCAGTACTTGTTTGGCTAATGAAGATTCCATTTTCAGTTTGCTTTATTTGAAGTCCAAGGAAAAAAGTTCAGCTCACCCATCATAGACATTTCAAATTCATTCTGCATAAGACTTGCAAACTCATTGCACAAATGCTTGTTAGTAGCACCGAATATGATGTCATCTACATATATTTGTACAAGTATTGTGTTCCTTTTTCTTAGTGAACAAAGTTGTGTCAACTTTACCTCTTTTAAAGCCTTTTTCTATGAGAAAATTACTTACCCTTTCATACCAAGATCTAGGAGCTTGCTTTAAGCCATACAATGCTTTAGACAGTTTATAAACATGGTTAGGCAATTCATTATTCTCAAAACCAGGTGGTTGACCAACATATACTTCCTCTTATATAAATCCATTCAAGAAAGCACTCTTAACATCCATTTGATATAGTTTAAATCCCAATCTGCAAGCATATCCAAGTAACATCCTTATAGCTTATAATCTTGCTATTGGTGCATACGTTTCATCATAATCTATGCCTTCCTCTTGATTATACCCTTTAGCTACTAATCTAGTCTTTTTTCTCACAATTATGCCATTCTCATCCATTTTATTCCTAGAAACCCATTTTGTGCCAATTACTTGACTATTCTTTGGTTTTGGCACTAGTTTCCATACTTGATTTCTCTCAAACTGGAATAACTCATATTGCATAGCCATCATCCAATGTTCATCTATTATAGCATCATCTATGTTTTTAGGTTCTACTTGAGACACAAATGCCATATGATTACATGCATTTCTAAGATATATACTAGTGGTTACTCCCTTTGTAATTTCACCAATGATGTTATCAATAGGATGATTTCTGGTAATTCTCCATTCCTTTGGTAAATTATGTTGTTGTTCTGCTTGCTCAGGCTACAGCAGCTTTTCCTTTTTGCTTTCATCTTCTTCATTCTCTTGTTGCTCTTCTAAGAGATTCTTCTCAGTTGAATCTGCAAGATCGTCAATAACAACATCTTTTCCCAACCTTTTGGGGTTAGACTCATCAAATGTGACATGAACAGATTCCTCAATAGTTTGTTGTTCTCTTATTATAGATTCTAAATGCTTTACTAGTTAGAGAATAACCTAGGAAAATTCCTTCATCTGCCTTTGCATCAAATTTTCTAAGATTATCCTTTCCATTGTTAAGTATAAAGAACTTACAACCAAAGACATGCAAGTGTGATATTTTTGGTTTTCTTCCTCTATAAAGTTCATAAGGCGTTTTCTTTAAGATAGGCCTTATCAAAACTCTATTTAGTACATAGCATGTTGTGTTCACAGCATCTGCCCAAAAATACTTTGGTAAGCTAGAGTCATTCAACATAGTTCTAGCAATTTCCTCTAATGATCTATTCTTTCTTTCCACTACTCCATTTTGTTATGGAGTTCTAGGAGCTGAAAAATTATGTTGAATGCCATGCTCATCACAAAAGTTTTAAAAAACTTCATTTTGAAATTCTCCCCCATGATCACTTCTTATAGAAACAATTTTCATGTCATTTTCATTTTTTACAATTTTGGCCATTCTCTTAAATGCAGCAAATGCATTATTCTTATGAGATAGAAAGTATGTCCATGTGTATCTAGAGTAATCATCTACTGTTACTAAGGCATACAAGTTTCCACCAAAGCTTTTGGTTCTAGATGGACCAAATAAATCCATGTGCAAAAGTTGCAAGGGTCTAGTTATTGAAACAATGTTCTTAGGCTTGAAATAGACCTTCACTTGCTTTCCCTTTTGACATGCATCATATAGGCCATCTTTCACAAATTTTAGTTTAGGCAATCCATCCACAAAATCTTTAGAAATCAGTTTGTTTAAGTGGTTCATGTGGATATGTGCAATCCTTCTATGCCAAAGTTAATTCTCTTCCTCTTTTGAAATTAGACAACATATATTTTTTGAAGAGATATTATCTAAGTCAAGCATGTAGATGTTATCTGTCCTATGGCCAATTAATTTCAAATTTGCATCATGCTGATTTTCTATCAAGCAGCTGTTGGAATTGAATTTTACCTTATAACTTTTGTCACATAGTTGACTTATACTCAGGAGATTGTGCTTTAGTCCCTCAACATATAGTACATCTTCAATGATTGTTGTTGAGTCACTTCCTATGTTGCCAATGCCAAGTATTCTCCCTTTGTTATTGTCTCCATATGTAACACTTCCACTTGATTTTGGAGTGAATGTAATGAACTTGCTTCTGTCTCCTGTCATGTGCTTGGAACAACCACTATCAAGGTACCATTTAACATTCTTGGCCTTCTAACACACCTACAAAACAGAATTCATGTTTTTGCTTTAGGTACCGAAAACTGTTTGGGTACATTAGAGTTAGTTACACCAAAAGTTCCTTTAGGAACCCACACATACTTGGACTTATTATATGCATCATTTATGTAGAAACATGTAGAAGCAGTGTGACCTTTTCTAGCACAAAAATAGTATCTAACAATGGAGTATTTGATGACTTAGGAGCAGCAAAAAATTTCTTGAAAGATTTCTCATGTATCTTAGGTTCATAGCCTATTCCAGTCTTATCATAAACACACTTTTGTTGTCCTAATAAAGCATTCAAGTTATCTCTACCATTTGTGAATCTTGCTAAGTCATTTTTCAGTTTTTCAACCTCTTTAGATAATGTGCAACACTTAGAACAGTTATAGCTAGTTGCAATTAAGACTTTATTCCTAGCTTCTAGTTCTCTTTCTTTCATTTTCAAGCATGCATACTCATCACATTGTTTAGCACTTACTTTTCTAGTTGAGACAAGTTGTTTTGCAATTTTAAGATATTCAGCATGTAACTCATCAAATGCATCTTGCAATTCATCAAAAGTAGGTTGTGAATCAGAATTTACCTCACTCTCTGAATCACTGTTATTACTAGCCATCAAGCACAAGTTTGTTTCCTCAGATTCATATTCTTCAGAGGATTCTAAGTCATTATCATCCCAAGCAATGTATGCTTTCCTTGACTTTCTCCATTTCTTGTCCTTTGAATCAAACATTTCAGATTTGTCCTTCTTTTGCAGCTTTGGACAGTCAAGCTTGATGTGGCCAATCTTTCCACATTCATAGCATGTGATGTTGTTGGAAGAATTATCACCTTTGCTGAAATTTTTCTTAGGAAAGGTAGAAGGCTTTCTTTTGAAGTTTCCCTTCTTCTTTAGGAACTTCTTAAATCTTCTAACTTGTATTCCCATTTCTTCTTCATATTCTTGATCATGTTCTGATTGCTCATCATCACTGTCTTCTATCTCTTTTGCTTGTGACTTGAGAGCCAATCCTTTCTTCTTTTTGTCAGTTTCTTCACTTTCATTCAGTCTGTTCAACTTTAGTTCATGCTCTTGCAGTTTGCCAAACAGTGTTGCAATGGTCATGGAAGAAAGATCTCTAGATTCTGAAATTGCAGTGACTTTAGGCTGCCACTCTCTACTTAGGCATCTCAACACTTTGTTGATTTGATCTTCATTTGATATAGCTTTTCCAAGTCTAGCCAGTTGGTTAACAATGTGTGTGAATCTCTTTTTTATATCACTCATTGGTTTTCCTTGCTTCATTCTGAATAACTCATACTTATGTGTGAGGGTGTTCATTCTTGCTCTTTTGACATCAATGGTTTCTTCATGTGTTACTTGTAGTGTATCCCACATCTCCTTTGCTGTCTTGCAATTGGAAACCGTGAAAAACTCATCACGGCTCAAATCAGAAGTTATTATATTTTTAGCACGTGCATTATATTGAACTCTCTTATTATCATCCTCATTCCGTTCAGTTTTAGGCTTATTTCTGGGAGCACCATTAGCATCTACAGTAGAGGGGACAAATGGTCCATTTTCTACTGCATCCCATATGTCAACACCTACTGCCTCAAGAAAGATAATCATTCTTTCCTTCCAATAGATATATTCAGATCTATTGAAGGCACGAGGGCGTGCAAGTGAAGCCCCTTCGTTCAAACAGTCATTTGAAGCCATAGCTGTTGAAGTTGTTAAGCCAAACTCAAGAGCTTAGCTCTGATGTCAATTGTTGGTTTGGCTTCAACCACTCAAGATTTGGGGGGAGGGGGGGTGTTGTTGAATTTTCCAAAAACTTTCCCTCTTTAAAATCTTTTCAAAACATTTTCACAAAACTTTCAAAACAGGTTTGTTGCCTCAGGATCTTTATTAAAAATAGTGAAGGGCTTTTTACAAAATCGTGAATTGAATAGGATTAACCAAGATTATAATTGATATAATACAAATCAAGTTCCTAACTCAAGAAATATGATGAATGATTTTCACAATTGATCTCTCAAATTGATTTCATGTTATTCTGTGTGTTGTAAAGCATCCTCTTAGTCCCAATATATATAGAAAACAAATTGTAACCGTTGGGATTAGTTAGAAACATATTTGGGATCATAACAGATTCAGTTAAACTGTTTCAGGTTTCTTGTACATGGGTTGAGTACAGGGATGTATTAGCCAAGATTCATACTGATAGTTCTTGTACACCTGAAAAAACTTTTGCAAATTTCGGCAAGTATACCGAGTCGTACAAGTAATACGGTGATGAGACCGATATCGTTCCCATGAGGACTGTGACAAGTACTAGCACGTAACAAATCAACTACTATCTAAGCGGATATTTAACAATTAAGATAAACAAAATAAAAGGGAAAAGTTCTTTTGGGATTTTTGTCAAACACTTGAAATGCACAAAAAGGGATTCTTCAAGTAGATGGAAAATGTTGGGATTAAACTTCACCAAACCTTAGCCTCATGCAATACCAAGACCACCAATCCAGTTTATGCTTCAAATATTAAAATCAATCCACAATATTACTCAAGTCCTAATTCCTTAGGTGACAAGAGCCTAAATCCCCTAATTAAACCCTAATTCCTTAGGTGGCCTAATTAGTGAATTTGCATTAAGGGTAGGGATTACACGATTACTAATAAACCAAAATCCATTCCTAGATGCAAGGTTCACTAGGTGATTAATTCCATATCAAGAAATGATAAGAACGTCCCCATTGCAAATCAATTCTCAAAATCAATTCATGGATGGCAAGACCACAAAAAGCATTAAGCAAAGGAATTAAATACTAATAGAGAAACATAAACACAGATTAATCAATCAAGGCAATTACATGAAGTTCAGTTTAGCTACATCTAATCCCAACAAAAAGGGATTTAGCTACTCATGCTAATGGAGAAAACCAAAATAAGAGGAATAGAGATATAGGAGAGAATAAACTCCATTGAAGCCTTCACAGTAGCCCCCTGGCTCAAAGAATCCTCCTTTTAGGGTTCCAAGTGTTTAGGGTTCCCAGCCCCCTGTGCTGTCTCAGTGTTGTCTCTAAAAAATCCCCCTTTTCTGTGCGGCCCTGATGCCTTTTTAGACGCGCGTCACGGCCGTGATGGCCATCACGGCCAGGCCGTGATGGCCATCACGGCCAGGCCGTGACGTGTTCTGCCATGGGCGCGCTTTCAAATTTTGGTCTGTCACGTCCGTGATGGGCATCACGGCTAGGCCGTGATCAGTTCTGCCTGTTGAGGTTCTGGTTCATCTGATCTTTCACGACCGTGATGGCCATCATGGCCAGGCCATGATGGCTTCTGACTTTTGCCTTCAGTTCTGCTTGATCATGGCCGTGATGGTCATCACGGCTAGGCCGTGATGGTCATCACGGCTAGGCCGTGATGGTCATCACGGCTAGGCCGTGATGGTCATCACGGCTAGGCCGTGATGGTCATCACGGCTAGGCCGTGATGGTCATCACGGCTAGGCCATGATGGGCTCTGTTTGGCTCATTCTCTTCACTTTTCAAGCTCTATCTTCATCCAAGCTCCATCATGGTCAATCTTGAGCATTTTACCCTTAATTCCTGCAAAACAACACCACAAGACCGCCTTATGAGACACCCCGTTGTGCCCCATTGTATTATTACATTAAATCCTTAAATAGTTATTTAATTAATGTCGCGCGCTTATCGTTGAAAATACGTAAAAATTAAAAACTTAATTAATAATTAGATAACTTCTACAAATATACAACACACCAACTATTTTACATAAATACACACCTAAGTATCCTTTATCTTACACAACATTCTTATAACTAACGGAAACAAAACATCTTATGTGACTCACTGGCCTTAAACTAACTACACCACATTATTAGGATCAGTAGGTTGTTCTTCAACGTCAACTTCATATGGAACGTCGTTCAACTCTTCAACTATCTCCGTCTCGTATAGGGTTCCATCCATCTCCTCCGTAACATAGTCGTCCATATGGTCTTCTAACGAAACAAAGTAGATATACACCAAAATACAGAAATAGGGAGATAAGAAACAGTTCTATCATCATAAGTGGAAAAGATTCATAGCATATAATACAATAATAGTCACGAGACACGCATCATTCAAAATCAACAATCATCCTCAATTCACTATATATCATCCTCTACCCTTCAACTCATGCAACTAGACCTTTATCTTGATGTGGCCACTACTCCTCTGTCACACATCCCTCGTTAGGGATGCCGGTCGATCGCCCAAGTGACACGTTCCCCACGTCGGTGCACATTCTTATCCATGGTAAGAATGCTCATGCAAAGCAATGACACTATAGCTGCACTTTGTATCGTCGGTGCACACCCCGATTCTCTCTCTCACTCTGTCAAGGGTGCTCATGCAAAGCAATGACACTATAGTTGCACAACCTAAATTCTAATTTGGAACGGTCCACGAGAACTTCGGACCTCGTGTATCTCAGATACACGGTTATGAACACCAATGCAACATATGATTCTCACCGACTTTTATCAATAACAACCTAGTACCTCAAGCTTTTCCTCATAACCTCCACTTACATACTATATCACATTACTTCTATACCATAATAGCGAGGCACTTCTAATTCATATTCAAAACTCTCACCCAAACAAAATACCTCCGAGCAATATTTATCTTTCCTTAAAATCATCTAAGCATAGTATCAAACCCAGGCAGATCATGCCTAACACATTAATCAACGAGAATATTCAATTATCTCAATATCATATAAGGCAATTTATCACAACCAAATCATAATAGTTCAACCAAATAAATAACAAAGTCGGACTACTGTCACGGCCTGGCCGTGATAGCCATCACGGCCGTGATGACAAAGCAAGACAAGAATCCTACGACACCGACCCTGTCACGGCCTAGCCATGACAACCATCACGGCCGTGACCGACAGCAAACATCCTCAATATCATAATTATTCAAACACCGAAACAATACGTCACATGCAGATGGAATACCTCAACCAGCGTATCACAAACAGTCAAAAGTAAATAATTCAAACATCCTCAAATATGAATAATCAACCTAAGGCGATAAACCCACAATTCCCAAATCGTCATTGGTTTTACGGAAAAGATTTCAATACGATTTTGGTATTGTCGATTACTCGACCACTAGTAGGGTTTAGGTCGCCCTACACCATTATTATAAATTATATACTACTTATCGATTCCGACGATGGAATGGTTCTTTCTCCCACCTGAGTTTGCACCGAAAACACGTACACAACGATCCTCGTTATCCCGCCACGAGTTAACACAATCACCTTCAACCAAACAACATAATTATAATTAATCAACTAACACCCATCTATTACACTTTAGGGCTAGGTTCGGCCAAGACTTAGAAATAGGTTTAGGATTATCTTCTTAATGTCATCTTTTGGATCCTAATTACTAGAGTCTTCACTAACATAGATTACTTATTACAAGACTAAAATTTGAAACAAAATCCTCTAACCTTTAGGGTTAGGGTTTAGGCCAAGGGCTGACTTTTAGGGTTCAAAATCCTTAAAATTCCTAATCATGATTAAGTCATAGATTAATGATCCTTGATTAACCTAAATCATGGATTAGTGACTAAACAACTAAAGTTGAAACTCAAAACTTTCTAACTCTTTTATACATAGATTCGGCCTCAACATAATCTTAGGGTTAGGGTTCTTAGTTTAATAAACCAACTTGGATTTATTAATCATACATACTAATAGCTTGATTAACAAGATCATTAATGAAAACCATGAACAAAAACTCTACCAAACCTACTTTGATAGATTCGGCCAAGGCTAGGTTTTCAAGAAAGAAAATTTTGATTGCTTCATGCTCTTGGATTTAGATAGTAGACATGATATCTAGAAGATAGAAAGTAGTTTCATCATCATTAGATTTTCCTAGGATTTATTATGATTTTTCAAAGTTCTAGGGTTTGAAACTTGAAAATGATGAACCACCATGATATAAGTCTTGAATCAAGAAACTATCTAAAGAACATAGGCATGATTAAGAACAAAGATTAGGATTTACCTCTTGAGAATCAATGATGAAGACAATCCAAGAACTTGCTTTGAGAAACTTAGAACTAAGAACTTAGAACTTTAGAGTTTTAGAAGACAACTAACCAAAGAACTAAATGAAAAGTGAGAGAAAGGTATTTATAGTGTAAGTGGCGACATCTCAAGAAGGATATAGATGAAGATGAGTTGTCATGTTAAAAGGATCAAAGTGCAATTAAGTTCCAAGGACCACATTGCAAAGATTCCAATAGTTGAAGGACTAGTTTGCAAATAGACAATAAAATGTCATGATGATGATTTTTGTCACATTAAATGCTAGCTTATCTTTGACTTAGTTGGCTGATTTTGGTGTCATAGATATTTTAGAGAAAACCTAACTTGTTGAAGAAGATTTGTTGAAGAAGATTGTTGAAGAAAAATCAAGAATGATGTAGAAAAGTGTGGAACATTCTAGAAAAATCTTGATTCATCCATCAAATGAGAAAGTCATCTTCTCTCATGGGCTTATGTATTTGGGCTTGACACATTTGGGCTTAGTTTCATTTTCTTGTTTGTTGTGGGGCCCACTTGAAGATTTAAGCCTTTAAACCTATGATAAGAAACTTAAATGGGCTTTATGGACTCAACTATGAACTAGAAAAGTTTGGGCTTCTAAGCCACGACCATTTAAGGTTAGAAACAAGGATTCTAGCCCAATCCACTTGAAAAAACGAAAAAAACTAATTTAGGGACAAAAGGGTAATTTACGAGAAAGTTCGGGGACTTAACCGTAAATTTCAAATTTTCTATTTAACCCTGAAAAACCTTCTAGACTTAAAAATATGATTCATCCCATTGAATCATCTCAAAATCCTAAGATAAACCCTCTATCCACTCTTAGAAACTCTAATTTCCCTTCCGTCGTCTACCCGATTACGTGTTCCGCCTGAAAAACGTAAATTATTTTATTTTTTTCCGAAAAAATTCTATCAATACAGAATCGTAGAAAATAAAATACTAAACTTAAGTCTTTCGTTCACGAATTAAAATTTGATTTTCTGAGCGAAGAAACTTTTCTTGTCAATGGAAAACACTGAAAAAACAAGAAACCGCTTCCGTCTGAATTTTCAACCAAAAACTTCCCCGTAACCTTATGAAAATAAGTATAACAAGGAAATGACCTTGGTTTATCCAAAATCATTTTCCAAGTCTAGATAAAAACATATATTTATATATTTATTACCGATATTACAAAATAGCAAAAATCGGGGTGTTACATTACTACCCCACTTAAAAAAAAAATTCGTCCTCGAAATTTACATACTTCAGAAAAGATGTGGATATCGTTGTTGCATATCTGCTTCACGTTCCCAAGTAGCATCTCCAGTATTTTCATCCCATATGACCTTAACCAAAGGAATTTGTCTACCACGAAGCTCCTTAATCTCTTTATCTGCTATCCTTACAGGTAGAGCCTCATACTCTAGATTCTCTCGTGGTTGTATAGACTCGGACTCAATAACATGTGAAGGATCAGGATAATATTTTCTCAACTGAGACACGTGAAAGACGTCATGAAGGTTTGCTAGGTTAGGTGGTAAAGCAATATGATAAGCTACTGGACCAATCCGTCGAATAATCTGGAAAGGTCCGATGAATCTAGGAGTAAGTTTTCTAGTTTTGACAGACCTGCCAATTCCGGTCTTCGGAGTGACTCTCAAAAACACGTGATCGCCCTCCCGGAATTCTAAAGGTCTCCTTCTCTTGTTACTTGTAGCTCCTTTGCCTATCCTGTGCTTCCTTCATCTTTTCCCCTTATCTTCCTAACTTGTTCCGTAGTCCTTTGCACCACATCTGGATCCAAGACTTGATTTTCACCAATCTCATACCAACATAACGGTGTCCTACACTTCCTACCATACAAAGCCTCATATGGTGCCATCCCTATACTATTGTGAAAACTATTGTTGTAAGTAAATTCAATCAATGGCAAGAACTCATCCCAACTGCCAGTGTGTTCCAAAACACAAGCTCTTAAAAGGTCCTCCAATGATTGAATCGTCCTTTCTGACTGTCCATCTATTTGGGGATGGTAAGCAGAACTCATCCTCAACTTGGTCCCTAAAGCATGATGCAACTGTTTCCAAAATCTAGATGTAAATATTGGATCTCGATGCAAACAATGCTCGATGGCACACCATGCAACCTAACAATTTCTTTGATGTAGATTTGGGTCAACTTCTCCAAACTGTAACTTTCTCCCATAGGTAAGAAGTGAGCACACTTCGTCAACCTATCAATGATAACCCAAATCGCATCATGTCTCTTAGGAGTTCGTGGTAGTCCAACCACAAAATCCATAGCGATGCTATCCCATTTCCATTCTGGGATATCTAATGATTGCAATAAACCAGCTGGCTTTTGATGTTCTATCTTAGCCTTCTGACACACTAGGCAAGATAAAACATACTCTGCTACCTCTTTCTTCATCCTTGTCCACCAAAACAATTTCTTGAGATCCTGATACATTTTAGTGGATCCAGGATGAATACTCAACTTACTCTTATGTGCTTCTTCTAATATCAACTTCCTAAGTTCTAAATCCTCGGGCACGCATATTCTATCCCTAAACCTCAGTACACCATTTGTTCCTCTACTAAACTCAGAATTTTTACCTTCATCTATACCTCTACTTATCTCCTGTAAATATGGATCCTGAGCCTGTTTATTCTTAAGATCTCTCATAAAATCACTACTAATAGTGATCATACCTAAGCAAATTTTATCCTCAACCAACTCCATTCCTAAGTTCAAATCTCTGAACTGTTCCAATAATTCCAACTCTTTAACCATCATTGCGGACACATGCAATGATTTCCTACTCAAGGCATCCGCTACTACATTCGCCTTCCCAGGATGGTATAGTAAATCAAACTCATAATCTTTGATAAACTCCATCCATCTTCGTTGTCTCATATTCAACTCCTTTTGGTCAAATAGATACTTAGACTTTTATGGTCACTTGTAAACATTAAATTTTGCTCCATATAGAAAGTGTCGCCATATTTTTAATTCGAACACTATGGCTGCTAATTCCAAATCATGAGTCGGATAGTTCCTCTCATGAATTCTCAATTGTCGGGAAGCATAAGCCACCACTCTTCCCTCTTGCATTAGAACACAACCTAAACCTTGGTATGACGCATCACAGTATACGTCAAACGGTCCTAATGGATCCGGTAAAGTCAACACAGGTGATGTAGTCAACCTTTCCTTCAGCTTTTGAAAACTCTGCTCACAATTGTCCGTCCATACAAAAGCTGTATTTTTCCTTGTCAACTGCGTCATAGATAACGCAATCTTCGAGAAACCCTCTATAAATCTCCGATAATATCCAGCTAGCCCTAGAAAGCTTCGTACTTCACTTACTGACTTAGGCCGTTCCCATTTAAGAACTGCCTCAACCTTTGCTGGATCTACTGCTATACCTTCCTTGGTGATCACATGTCCTAGAAATTGGACTTCTTCCATCCAAAACTCACACTTGGAAAGTTTAGCATAAAGCTGCCTATCCTTCAAAACTTGCAGCACTATCCTTAAATGTTTCTCATGATCTTCCCATGTACGAGAATAGATAAGGATGTCGTCGATGAATACAACAACAAACTTATCAAGGTACGGTCTAAATATCCTGTTCATATAATCCATGAACACTGTGGGCGCATTAGTTACACCGAACGGCATAACTAAATACTCGTAATGTCCATACCTTGTTCTAAAAGCCGTTTTTAGTATATCTTCCTTCTTTACTCTAATCTGATGGTATCCAGATCTCAAATCAATCTTGGAAAATACTGCGGCTCCTTTCAATTGATCCATCAGATCATCTATCCTAGGCAACGGATACTTATTCCTAATTGTTACCTTGTTTAACTGTCTATAATCCGTGCACAACCTAGCACTTCCATCTTTCTTCTTAACAAACAACACTGGAGCTCCCCATGGTGAAACACTCGGCCTTATGAATTCTTTTCCCAACATATCATCCAATCTGTTTCTTGACTCCGCCAATTCTATAGGTGACATCCGATAGGGCGCCATAGATATAGGTCCTGTCCCCCGGTACAAGATCTATGGTGAATTCCACTTCTCGTTCTGGTGGTAAACCTGGAACGTCGGGAGGGAAAACTTCAGGAAACTCTCTCACGATAGGCATAGAATCTATACTAGGGGTCTCAATAGTTTCCACCGCGAACAGCATCACGTACTGCCGAGAATCGTCACTCCTCATGGATACTCCTTCATTGGCATTGACTATACTAGAAAACTCAAGAAATGATAAGGTCTTACTAGAACAGTCTAGCATTACATGGTTAGCCGAGAGCCAATCCATGCCAAGAATAATATCTATCTGTTGCATAGGCAAACAGATAAGGTCTACAATAAATGTTCTATTCTCAACAACTATAGGACATTGTAAACAAATAGACATAGTAGTCAAAGGATTACTAGTTGGAGTAGATATTGTAAGAGTATAAGGTAATTGAGAAACAGTTAATTTTAATTGATCCACACACTCATATGAAATAAATGAATGTGTAGCGCCTGAGTCAAATAACACGTACGAGAGTCTACCAGCTATCAAACACATACCTTGTATAAGATCAGCAGATTGAGAGGATTCGGCTCCCTTCACGGTAAACACTCTTCCAGTGGCCTGAGGTCTTGCTCCCTGTTGCCCTGCTGATATAACTCCTCTCCCAGCTCCACCCTTATTGCCTCCATTTCCTCTTCCTGCAGCTATCGGTGGTCGCCTAGCTCTTGTCTCCGCAATCTCGGGCCATATGACCTATTTTACAACATTTCAACCAACCAGGTCGCTCCCTGCAGTCTGTAAGATAATGCGGTCCTCCACATCGAAACAAGATAAACCTTTTGCTTTGTTGACCGAGTTCTAACCACCGATCTTTGTCGTGTGTGTGTCCTTGACCGATCGGCATACGGTCTCTGTCTCCATTGAGAGTTACTACCTCCTCGCCTCTGAAAACCCGGTCGAGTAGGACCCCCACTCCTTAATTGTTTCTGCTCATTAGCTAGCCTCAGATCTAGACTTTCGATTGCACTGCAACGTTCCACTAGCTCTGGAAAACTCTGGATATCAAGAGATACTATAGCCCTCTGAAGTTCATGTCGGAGTCCTTCCTCAAACCTTCTACATTGCCAATCTTCATCTGGGAATCTCTGATAAAATTCAGAATACTTAATCAGAGCCTCGAATCGTGATGCATAATCACCAACAGTCATGTTGCCCTGTTTGAGACTCATGAATTCCCTTTCTTTCTCGCGTCGAACTAGACGCGGAAAATACTTCTCAAAGAAACAGTCACTGAACAGCTGCCAGTTGATAACTCTGCCTTCGGCATCCAGCAATCTTCGCTTGCCTCTCCACCAAGACTCTGCTCCTCCAGTTAGCATGAAAGCAGCATACGTCACTTTCCTATCCTCTCTGCAGCGCATGGTATCGAATATCTTTTCGATCTCTTGTATCCACCATTCTGCCTTCTCTGGATCATAATCTCCTCGGAATTGAGGTGGCTTCCCTTTCAGGAAAGTAGCCATTCCGGCATCTTCATCTGCTGCAGCTCTCCTTTGGTTCTGTTGTTCCTGCTGTTCTTTGTTCATCTGTAGCATCTCAGCATTCTGCTGTGTTTGTAACAACAGAGCAGTAACTATGTCTTTCATAGTATCTTGAGTCTCAGATGACTCTCCTCCACTTCCGGTATGATTATTTTCCACATTGTTAGCTCCCATAATTCTTTCAGGAGTTCTGTCATTACTGTCAATCAGACGTCCTTTTCCACGAGCCATGATTCTGTAAAAGAAATCATTTGCTCTTATCAGTATGACATATAATACCACATAGACAAGTATATAAATACCATATGCCATACTAATGCTAATTATCGCATCGGGTTCGGACACACTACCCAACTTCTAAGCATAGTTAAAATCCGATGTGGATTCAACTAGACACGGCCAGTAACAACTTCCTAGACCTCACAGTCCGATTAGAATCGAACTGCTCTGATACCACCAAATGAGACACCCCGTTGTGCCCCATTGTATTATTACATTAAATCCTTAAATAGTTATTTAATTAATGTCGCGCGCTTATCGTTGAAAATACGTAAAAATTAAAAACTTAATTAATAATTAGATAACTTCTACAAATATACAACACACCAACTATTTTACATAAATACACACCTAAGTATCCTTTATCTTACACAACATTCTTATAACTAACGGAAACAAAACATCTTATGTGACTCACTGGCCTTAAACTAACTACACCACATTATTAGGATCAGTAGGTTGTTCTTCAACGTCAACTTCATATGGAACGTCGTTCAACTCTTCAACTATCTCCGTCTCGTATAGGGTTCCATCCATCTCCTCCGTAACATAGTCGTCCATATGGTCTTCTAACGAAACAAAGTAGATATACACCAAAATACAGAAATAGGGAGATAAGAAACAGTTCTATCATCATAAGTGGAAAAGATTCATAGCATATAATACAATAATAGTCACAGACACGCATCATTCAAAATCAACAATCATCCTCAATTCACTATATATCATCCTCTACCCTTCAACTCATGCAACTAGACCTTTATGCTGATGTGGCCACTACTCCTCCTGTCACACATCCCTCGTTAGGGATGCCAGTCAGTCGCCCAAGTGACACGTTCCCCACGCCGGTGCACATTCTTATCCATGGTAAGAATGCTCATGCAAAGCAATGACACTATAGCTGCACTGTATCGTCGGTGCACACCCTGATTCTCTCTCTCACTCTGTCAAGGGTGCTCATGCAAAGCAATGACACTATAGTTGCACAACCTAAATTCTAATTTGGAACGGTCCACGAGAACTTCGGACCTCGTGTATCTCAAATACACGGTTATGAACACCAATGCAACATATGATTCTCACTGACTTTTATCAATAACAACCTAGTACCTCAAGCTTTTCCTCATAACCTCCACTTACATACTATATCACATTACTTCTATACCATAATAGCGAGGCACTTCTAATTCATATTCAAAACTCTCACCCAAACAAAATACCTCCGAGCAATATTTATCTTTCCTTAAAATCATCTAAGCATAGTATCAAACCCAGGCAGATCATGCATAACACATTAATCAACAGAATATTCAATTATCTCAATATCATATAAGGCAATTTATCACAACCAAATCATAATAGTTCAACCAAATAAATAACAAAGTCAGACTCTGTCACGGCCTGGCCGTGATAGCCATCCCGCCGTGATGATGACAACAAGACAAGAATCCTACGACACTGACCTGTCACGTCACGGCCCGCCATGACAACCATCACGGCCGTGATGACAACAGCAAACATCCTCAATATCATAATTATTCAAACACCGAAACAATACGTCACATGCAGATGGAATACCTCAACCAGCGTATCACAAACAGTCAAAAGTAAATAATTCAAACATCCTCAAATATGAATAATCAACCTAAGGCGATAAACCCACAATTCCCAAATCGTCATTGGTTTTACGGAAAAGATTTCAATACGATTTTGGTATTGTCGATTACTCGACCACTAGTAGGGTTTAGGTCGCCCTACACCATTATTATAAATTATATACTACTTATCGATTCCGACGATGGAATGGTTCTTTCTCCCACCTGAGTTTGCACCGAAAACACGTACACAACGATCCTCGTTATCCCGCCACGAGTTAACACAATCACCTTCAACCAAACAACATAATTATAATTAATCAACTAACACCCATCTATTACACTTTAGGGCTAGGTTCTGCCAAGACTTAGAAATAGGTTTAGGATTATCTTCTTAATGTCATCTTTTGGATCCTAATTACTAGAGTCTTCACTAACATAGATTACTTATTACAAGACTAAAATTTGAAACAAAATCCTCTAACCTTTAGGGTTAGGGTTTAGGCCAAGGGCTGACTTTTAGGGTTCAAAATCCTTAAAATTCCTAATCATGATTAAGTCATAGATTAATGATCCTTGATTAACCTAAATCATGGATTAGTGACTAAACAACTAAAGTTGAAACTCAAAACTTTCTAACTCTTTTATACATAGATTCGGCCTCAACATAATCTTAGGGTTAGGGTTCTTAGTTTAATAAACCAACTTGGATTTATTAATCATACATACTAATAGCTTGATTAACAAGATCATTAATGAAAACCATGAACAAAAACTCTACCAAACCTACTTTGATAGATTCGGCCAAGGCTAGGTTTTCAAGAAAGAAAATTTTGATTGCTTCATGCTCTTGGATTTAGATAGTAGACATGATATCTAGAAGATAGAAAGTAGTTTCATCATCATTAGATTTTCCTAGGATTTATTATGATTTTTCAAAGTTCTAGGGTTTGAAACTTGAAAATGATGAACCACCATGATATAAGTCTTGAATCAAGAAACTATCTAAAGAACATAGGCATGATTAAGAACAAAGATTAGGATTTACCTCTTGAGAATCAATGATGAAGACAATCCAAGAACTTGCTTTGAGAAACTTAGAACTAAGAACTTAGAACTTTAGAGTTTTAGAAGACAACTAACCAAAGAACTAAATGAAAAGTGAGAGAAAGGTATTTATAGTGTAAGTGGCGACATCTCAAGAAGGATCTAGATGAAGATGAGTTGTCATGTTAAAAGGATCAAAGTGCAATTAAGTTCCAAGGACCACATTGCAAAGATTCCAATAGTTGAAGGACTAGTTTGCAAATAGACAATAAAATGTCATGATGATGATTTTTGTCACATTAAATGCTAGCTTATCTTTGACTTAGTTGGCTGATTTTGGTGTCATAGATATTTTAGAGAAAACCTAATTTGTTGAAGAAGATTGTTGAAGAAAAATCAAGAATGATGTAGAAAAGTGTGGAACATTCTAGAAAAATCTTGATTCATCCATCAAATGAGAAAGTCATCTTCTCTCATGGGCTTATGTATTTGGGCTTGACACATTTGGGCTTAGTTTCATTTTCTTGTTTGTTGTGGGGCCCACTTGAAGATTTAAGCCTTTAAACCTAAGATAAGAAACTTAAATGGGCTTTATGGACTCAACTATGAACTAGAAAAGTTTGGGCTTCTAAGCCACGACCATTTAAGGTTAGAAACAAGGATTCTAGCCCAATCCACTTGAAAAAACGAAAAAAACTAATTTAGGGACAAAAGGGTAATTTACAGAAAGTTCGGGGACTTAACCGTAAATTTCAAATTTTCTATTTAACCCTGAAAAACCTTCTAGACTTAAAAATATGATTCATCCCATTGAATCATCTCAAAATCCTAAGATAAACCCTCTATCCACTCTTAGAAACTCTAATTTCCCTTCCGTCGTCTACCCGATTACGTGTTCCGCCTGAAAAACGTAAATTATTTTATTTTTTCCCAAAAAATTCTATCAATACAGAATCGTAGAAAATAAAATACTAAACTTAAGTCTTTCGTTCACGAATTAAAATTTGATTTTCCGAGCAAAGAAACTTTTCTTTCGTCAAAAAAACAGAAAAACGAAAAACCGGCTTCCGTCTGAATTTTCAACCAAAAACTTCCCCGTAACCTTATGAAAATAAGTATAACAAGGAAATGACCTTGGTTTATCCAAAATCATTTTCCAAGTCTAGATAAAAACATATATTTATATATTTATTACCGATATTACAAAATAGCAAAAATCGGGGTGTTACATTACTACCCCACTTAAAAAAAAAATTCGTCCTCGAAATTTACATACTTCAGAAAAGATGTGGATATCGTTGTTGCATATCTGCTTCACGTTCCCAAGTAGCATCTCCAGTATTTTCATCCCATATGACCTTAACCAAAGGAATTTGTCTACCACGAAGCTCCTTAATCTCTTTATCTGCTATCCTTACAGGTAGAGCCTCATACTCTAGATTCTCTCGCAGTTGTATAGACTCAGACTCAATAACATGTGAAGGATCAGGATAATATTTTCTCAACTGAGACACGTGAAAGACGTCATGAAGGTTTGCTAGGTTAGGTGGTAAAGCAATATGATAAGCTACTGGACCAATCCTTCGAATAATCTGGAAAGGTCCGATGAATCTAGGAGTAAGTTTTCTAGTTTTGACAGCCCTGCCAATTCCGGTCTTCGGAGTGACTCTCAAAAACACGTGATCGCCCTCCTGGAATTCTAAAGGTCTCCTTCTCTTGTTACTGTAGCTCCTTTGCCTATCCTGTGCTTCCTTCATCTTTTCCCTTATCTTCCTAACTTGTTCCGTAGTCTGTTGCACCACATCTGGATCCAAGACTTGATTTTCACCAATCTCATACCAACATAACGGTGTCCTACACTTCCTACCATACAAAGCCTCATATGGTGCCATCCCTATACTACTGTGAAAACTATTGTTGTAAGTAAATTCAATCAATGGCAAGAACTCATCCCAACTGCCAGTGTGTTCCAAAACACAAGCTCTTAAAAGGTCCTCCAATGATTGAATCGTCCTTTCTGACTGTCCATCTGTTTGGGGATGGTAAGCAGAACTCATCCTCAACTTGGTCCCTAAAGCATGATGCAACTGTTTCCAAAATCTAGATGTAAATCTAGGATCTCGGTCTGAAACAATGCTCGATGGCACACCATGCAACCTAACAATTTCTTTGATGTAGATTTGGGTCAACTTCTCCAAACTGTAACTTTCTCCCATAGGTAAGAAGTGAGCACACTTCGTCAACCTATCAATGATAACCCAAATCGCATCATGTCTCTTAGGAGTTCGTGGTAGTCCAACCACAAAATCCATAGCGATGCTATCCCATTTCCATTCTGGGATATCTAATGATTGCAATAAACCAGCTGGCTTTTGATGTTCTATCTTAGCCTTCTGACACACTAGGCAAGATAAAACATACTCTGCTACCTCTTTCTTCATCCTTGTCCACCAAAACAATTTCTTGAGATCCTGATACATTTTAGTGGATCCAGGATGAATACTCAACTTACTCTTATGTGCTTCTTCTAATATCAACTTCCTAAGTTCTAAATCCTCGGGCACGCATATTCTATCCCTAAACCTCAGTACACCATTTGTTCATCTACTAAACTCAGAATTTTTACCTTCATCTATACCTCTACTTATCTCCCGTAAATATGGATCCCGAGCCTGTTTATTCTTAAGATCTCTCATAAAATCACTACTAATAGTGATCATACCTAAGCAAATTTTATCCTCAACCAACTCCATTCCTAAGTTCAAATCTCTCGAACTGCTCCAATAATTCCAACTGTTTAACCATCATTGCGGACACATGCAATGATTTCCTACTCAAGGCATCCGCTACTACATTCGCCTTTCCAGGATGGTATAGTAAATCAAACTCATAATCTTTGATAAACTCCATCCATCTTCGTTGTCTCATATTCAACTCCTTTTGGTCAAATAGATACTTCAGACTTTTATGGTCACTGTAAACATTAAATTTTGCTCCATATAGAAAGTGTCGCCATATTTTTAATGCGAACACTATGGCTGCTAATTCCAAATCATGAGTCGGATAGTTCCTCTCATGAATTCTCAATTGTCGGGAAGCATAAGCCACCACTCTTCCCTCTTGCATTAGAACACAACCTAAACCTTGGTATGACGCATCACAGTATACGTCAAACGGTCCTAATGGATCCGGTAAAGTCAACACAGGTGATGTAGTCAACCTTTCCTTCAGCTTTTGAAAACTCTGCTCACAATTGTCCGTCCATACAAAAGCTGTATTTTTCCTTGTCAACTGCGTCATAGATAACGCAATCTTCGAGAAACCCTCTATAAATCTCCGATAATATCCAGCTAGCCCTAGAAAGCTTCGTACTTCACTTACTGACTTAGGCCGTTCCCATTTAAGAACTGCCTCAACCTTTGCTGGATCTACTGCTATACCTTCCTTGGTGATCACATGTCCTAGAAATTGGACTTCTTCCATCCAAAACTCACACTTGGAAAGTTTAGCAGAAAGCCGCCTATCCTTCAAAACTTGCAGCACTATCCTTAAATGTTTCTCATGATCTTCCCATGTACGAGAATAGATAAGGATGTCGTCGATGAATACAACAACAAACTTATCAAGGTACGGTCTAAATATCCTGTTCATATAATCCATGAACACTGCTGGCGCATTAGTCACACCGAACGGCATAACTAAATACTCGTAATGTCCATACCTTGTTCTAAAAGCCGTTTTTAGTATATCTTCCTTCTTTACTCTAATCTGATGGTATCCAGATCTCAAATCAATCTTGGAAAATACTGCGGCTCCTTTCAATTGATCCATCAGATCATCTATCCTAGGCAACGGATACTTATTCCTAATTGTTACCTTGTTTAACTGTCTATAATCTGTGCACAACCTAGCACTTCCATCTTTCTTCTTAACAAACAACACTGGAGCTCCCCATGGTGAAACACTCGGCCTTATGAATTCTTTTCCCAACATATCATCCAACTGTTTCTTCAGCTCCGCCAATTCTATAGGTGACATCCGATAGGGCGCCATAGATATAGGTCCTGTCCCTGGTACAAGATCTATGGTGAATTCCACTTCTCGTTCTGGTGGTAAACCTGGAAGCGTCGGGAGGGAAAACTTCAGAAACTCTCTCACGATAGGCATAGAATCTATACTAGGGGTCTCAATAGTTTCCACCGCAACAAAGATCACGTCATCGCCGAGAATCGTCACTCCTCATGGATACTCCTTCATTGGCATTGACTATACTAGAAAACTCAAGAAATGATAAGGTCTTACTAGAACAGTCTAGCATTACATGGTTAGCCGAGAGCCAATCCATGCCAAGAATAATATCTATCTCATTGCATAGGCAAACAGATAAGGTCTACAATAAATGTTCTATTCTCAACAACTATAGGACATTGTAAACAAATAGACATAGTAGTCAAAGGATTACTAGTTGGAGTAGATATTGTAAGAGTATAAGGTAATTGAGAAACAAGTTAATTTTAATTGATCCACACACTCATATGAAATAAATGAATGTGTAGCGCCTGAGTCAAATAACACGTACGAGTGTCTACCAGCTATCAAACACATACCTTGTATAAGATCAGCAGATTGAGAGGATTCGGCTCCCTTCACGGTAAACACTCTTCCAGTGGCCTGAGGTCTTGCTCCCTGTTGCCCTGCTGATATAACTCCTCTCCCAGCTCCACCCTTATTGCCTCCATTTCCTCTTCCTGCTGCCTATCGGTGGTCGCCGCTTAGCCTTGCCTCTGCAATCTCGGGCCATATGACCTATTTTCCCACAATTAAAACAACCAGGTCGCTCCCTGCAGTCTCTAAGATAATGCGGTCCTCCACATCTGAAACAAGATAAACCTTGCTGCTGTTGACCAGTTCTAACCATCGATCTGGTGTCGGTGTTCCGACCGATCGGGCATACGGTCTCTGTCTCCATTGAGAGTTACTACCTCCTCGCCTCGAAAACCCGGTCGAGTAGGACCCCCACTCCTTAATTGTTTCTGCTCATTAGCTAGCCTCAGATCTAGACTTTCGATTGCACTGCAACGTTCCACTAGCTCTGGAAAACTCTGGATATCAAGAGATACTATAGCCCTCTGAAGTTCATGTCGGAGTCCTTCCTCAAACCTTCTACATTGCCAATCTTCATCTGGAAGGAATCTCGATAAAATTCAGAATACTTAATCGTGAGCCTCGAATCGTGATGCATAATCACCAAATGATCATGTTGCCTGTTTGAGACTCATGAATTCCCTTTCTTTCGCGTCGAACTAGACGCGGAAAATACTTCTCAAAGAAACGATCCATCGAACAGCTGCCGCTTGATAACTCTGCCTTCGGCATCCAGCAATCTTCGCTTGCCTCTCCACCAAGACTCGCTCCTCCAGTTAGCATGAAAGCAGATACGTCACTTTCCTATCCTCTTCGCAGCGCATGGTATCGAATATCTTTTCGATCTCTTGTATCCACCATTCTCGCCTTCTCTGGATCATAATCTCCTCGGAATTGAGGTGGCTTCCCTTTCAGAAAGTAGCCATTCAGGCATCTTCATCTGCTGCAGCCTCTCCTTTGGTTCTCGTTGTTCCTGCTGTTCTTTGTTCATCTCAGTAGCATCTCAAAGATTCTGGCTGTGTTTGTAACAACAAGAGCAAGAACTATGTCTTTCATAGTATCTTGAGTCTCGATGACTCTCCTCCACTTCCGGTATATGATTATTTTCCACATTGTTAGCTCCCATAATTCTTTCGGGAGTTCTGTCATTCTATCATCAATCGACGTCCTTTTCCACGAGCCATGATTCTCGTAAAAGAAATCATTTGCTCTTATCGTATGACATATAATACCACATAGACAAGTATATAAATACCATATGCCATACTAATGCTAATTATCGCATCGGGTTCGGACACACTACCCAACTTCTAAGCATAGTTAAAAACCGATGTGGATTCAACTAGACACGGCCAGTAACAACTTCCTAGACCTCACAGTCCGATTAGAATCGAACTGCTCTGATACCACCAAATGAGACACCCCGTTGTGCCCCATTGTATTATTACATTAAATCCTTAAATAGTTATTTAATTAATAACGCGCGCTTATCGTTGAAAATACGTAAAAATTAAAAACTTAATTAATAATTAGATAACTTCTACAAATATACAACACACCAACTATTTTACATAAATACACACCTAAGTATCCTTTATCTTACACAACATTCTTATAACTAACGGAAACAAAACATCTTATGTGACTCACTGGCCTTAAACTAACTACACCACATTATTAGGATCAGTAGGTTGTTCTTCAACGTCAACTTCATATGGAACGTCGTTCAACTCTTCAACTATATCCGTCTCGTATAGGGTTCCATCCATCTCCTCCGTAACATAGTCGTCCATATGGTCTTCTAACGAAACAAAGTAGATATACACCAAAATACAGAAATAGGGAGATAAGAAACAGTTCTATCATCATAAGTGGAAAAGATTCATAGCATATAATACAATAATAGACACAGAGACACGCATCATTCAAAATCAACAATCATCCTCAATTCACTATATATCATCCTCTACCCTTCAACTCATGCAACTAGACCTTTATGCTTTGATGTGGCCACTACTCCTCTGTCACACATCCCTCGTTAGGGATGCCGGTCGATCGCCCAAGTGACACGTTCCCCACGCCGGCACATTCTTATCCATGGTAAGAATGCTCATGCAAAGCAATGACACTATAGCCGCATTTGTATCGCGTCGGTGCACACCCCGATTCTCTCTCACTCTGTCAAGGGTGCTCATGCAAAGCAATGACACTATAGTTGCACAACCTAAATTCTAATTTGGAACGGTCCACGAGAACTTCGGACCTCGTGTATCTCAAATACACGGTTATGAACACCAATGCAACATATGATTCTCACCGACTTTTATCAATAACAACCTAGTACCTCAAGCTTTTCCTCATAACCTCCACTTACATACTATATCACATTACTTCTATACCATAATAGCAAGGCACTTCTAATTCATATTCAAAACTCTCACCCAAACAAAATACCTCCGAGCAATATTTATCTTTCCTTAAAATCATCTAAGCATAGTATCAAACCCAGGCAGATCATGCATAACACATTAATCAACAGAATATTCAATTATCTCAATATCATATAAGGCAATTTATCACAACCAAATCATAATAGTTCAACCAAATAAATAACAAAGTCAGACTCTGTCACGGCCTGGCCGTGATAGCCATCACGGCCGTGACAGACAGCAAGACAAGAATCCTACGACACAGACCCTGTCACGGCCTGGCCATGACAACCATCACGGCCGTGACAGACAGCAAACATCCTCAATATCATAATTATTCAAACACCGAAACAATACGTCACATGCAGATGGAATACCTCAACCAACAGTATCACAAACAGTCAAAAGTAAATAATTCAAACATCCTCAAATATGAATAATCAACCTAAGGCGATAAACCCACAATTCCCAAATCGTCATTGGTTTTACGGAAAAGATTTCAATACGATTTTGGTATTGTCGATTACTCGACCACTAGTAGGGTTTAGGTCAGCCTACACCATTATTATAAATTATATACTACTTATCGATTCCGACGATGGAATGGTTCTTTCTCCCACCCGAGTTTGCACCGAAAACACGTACACAACGATCCTCGTTATCCCGCCACGAGTTAACACAATCACCTTCAACCAAACAACATAATTATAATTAATCAACTAACACCCATCTATTACACTTTAGGGCTAGGTTCGGCCAAGACTTAGAAATAGGTTTAGGATTATCTTCTTAATGTCATCTTTTGGATCCTAATTACTAGAGTCTTCACTAACATAGATTACTTATTACAAGACTAAAATTTGAAACAAAATCCTCTAACCTTTAGGGTTAGGGTTTAGGCCAAGGGCTGACTTTTAGGGTTCAAAATCCTTAAAATTCCTAATCATGATTAAGTCATAGATTAATGATCCTTGATTAACCTAAATCATGGATTAGTGACTAAACAACTAAAGTTGAAACTCAAAACTTTCTAACTCTTTTATACATAGATTCGGCCTCAACATAATCTTAGGGTTAGGGTTCTTAGTTTAATAAACGAACTTGGATTTATTAATCATACATACTAATAGCTTGATTAACAAGATCATTAATGAAAACCATGAACAAAAACTCTACCAAACCTACTTTGATAGATTCGGCCAAGGCTAGGTTTTCAAGAAAGAAAATTTTGATTGCTTCATGCTCTTGGATTTAGATAGTAGACATGATATCTAGAAGATAGAAAGTAGTTTCATCATCATTAGATTTTCCTAGGATTTATTATGATTTTTCAAAGTTCTAGGGTTTGAAACTTGAAAATGATGAACCACCATGATATAAGTCTTGAATCAAGAAACTATCTAAAGAACATAGGCATGATTAAGAACAAAGATTAGGATTTACCTCTTGAGAATCAATGATGAAGACAATCCAAGAACTTGCTTTGAGAAACTTAGAACTAAGAACTTAGAACTTTAGAGTTTTAGAAGACAACTAACCAAAGAACTAAATGAAAAGTGAGAGAAAGGTATTTATAGTGTAAGTGGCGACATCTCAAGAAGGATATAGATGAAGATGAGTTGTCATGTTAAAAGGATCAAAGTGCAATTAAGTTCCAAGGACCACATTGCAAAGATTCCAATAGTTGAAGGACTAGTTTGCAAATAGACAATAAAATGTCGTGATGATGATTTTTGTCACATTAAATGCTAGCTTATCTTTGACTTAGTTGGCTGATTTTGGTGTCATAGATATTTTAGAGAAAACCTAACTTGTTGAAGAAGATTTGTTGAAGAAGATTGTTGAAGAAAAATCAAGAATGATGTAGAAAAGTGTGGAACATTCTAGAAAAATCTTGATTCATCCATCAAATGAGAAAGTCATCTTCTCTCATGGGCTTATGTATTTGGGCTTGACACATTTGGGCTTAGTTTCATTTTCTTGTTTGTTGTGGGGCCCACTTGAAGATTTAAGCCTTTAAACCTAAGATAAGAAACTTAAATGGGCTTTATGGACTCAACTATGAACTAGAAAAGTTTGGGCTTCTAAGCCACGACCATTTAAGGTTAGAAACAAGGATTCTAGCCCAATCCACTTGAAAAAACGAAAAAAACTAATTTAGGGACAAAAGGGTAATTTACGAAAGTTCGGGGACTTAACCGTAAATTTCAAATTTTCTATTTAACCCTGAAAAACCTTCTAGACTTAAAAATATGATTCATCCCATTGAATCATCTCAAAATCCTAAGATAAACCCTCTATCCACTCTTAGAAACTCTAATTTCCCTTCCGTCGTCTACCCGATTACGTGTTCCGCCTGAAAAACGTAAATTATTTTATTTTTTTCTGAAAAAATTCTATCAATACAGAATCGTAGAAAATAAAATACTAAACTTAAGTCTTTCGTTCACGAATTAAAATTTGATTTTCTGAGCGAAGAACTTTTTCGTCACAAAAAACACGAAAACAGCAAACCAAGCTTCCGCCTGAATTTTCAACCAAAAACTTCCCGTAACCTTATGAAAATAATTATAACAAGGAAATGACCTTGGTTTATCCAAAATCATTTTCTAAGTCTAGATAAAAATATATATTTATATATTTATTACCGATATTACAAAATAGCAAAAATCGGGGTGTTACACCTTACCCGTTCCAACGTAAAAACTAACAAAAATCAAATAAAATTGCCTAAACTATAAGAAAATGCATGCAGAAATGTATATGAAATATGAGGTGAAATCACACTCATCAGTAGTACATGGCTGTACGTGTTTTTCAAAACTGATAGTTCTTGACACACTGTAATACATGGTTGTACGTGTTTCTCAAAAAACTGATCATGGTTAATCAACCAGTACACCCATTCAGTGCATCTATGTATTAATGAACATCATATTTTTCAGAAACCTGAATACATGCGTACATAGAATACGTACAGGGCTGTATTCAGTTAACCATTAACAACTGATCTAATGTTTGTCATTCTTAGCTTAATACCTGTCTTTGCAATTGGATACTAAAAACACTTGTTCACATATTAAATGATATGTTTGTCATACATCAAAATATCTAATTCATTGAGTATTACAATTTATACTGTCAGGATAGTATGTACAACCGTGCTTCGTGATGTACGGCCGTGAATGGTTATTTTCGGAGCGTTCAGTGAACTGACAATATGTACGATCGTGCTTAATTATGTATGACCGTGCATACTAAAAACCAAATTTGGCCAAAACACCTAAATAAGACTTGTAGATAATTCTTAGCTTTCCAACACATCAAAGGTCACCTCAAACGAACATGCAGAACACAAGATATGGCCAATACGGTGAAACGGGTTACTAGGACTCTAAAGGGATTAAAACTTTCTAAGTTTAAACTTAACAATATGCATAACACTTAAGAAAGGTTTCACATGAAAAACGGGGTGTTACAGTCATTCTATAGGTCATCATCATCCCTGTTTCCTAATGGCAAGTGTCTGAAATAACCAAAGTTAACACAAGAAGGGGGGGGGGGGGGGGGTTGAATTGTGTTTACCAACTTTTTAGGAAACTTTGAAAATTATTTTCACAGGCACAACAAGCAAAAATAAGGCAACAGAAATTTAGACGAATGACACGTCTAAATTTAAGAAAGAATACACAAGCATACAAAGAAAGGTAAAATAGAGATTGATATTCACAACAATAACTCCCCAAGTTAAAAGTTAAAAGTTTAAACAAATAATACTTAAGAAAATTAAATAGATAAGGGAAGAGAAATATCACTCAACAGTTTTATACCGGTTCACCCCAAAATCCACAGGGCTACGTCCAGTTTCTTGGAAGCACCAAGTTTCCACTATAACTAATCAGATTATAGTACAAGTATTCTTTTCACACATAGCCTCTCCAGGCTCACACTCAAACAAGTATTCTTTTCTCACCTAGCCTCTTCAGGCTCAACACAGTAAGGGATAAAGGTTTTGTGTAATTAATACAACTTGCAAATCTTTCAGATAAAACTCAGAGTGAAATAAATATGAAGTGTGAAAGACTGCGAATTAATATCAAATGATTGAAGAAGTATTCAATGAAATAATGAAGAAGTTAATGAATTGAGTAAATGCTTCTTGCGTAGTGTTCTAAATGATATTCAACTTCTTGTCTTCATGTTCATGTTGTTTCAGAGTTACAGCAGCAGGCTTCTTGTACTTGTAGCAGAGAGCTTTCCTCTTTCTGTGGAACATTCAGTTCACTTTCTGGAAAGCACTTTTACTTTGTACTAAAACAACTAAAAGGTTGCTGCTGTGGTACAGAGATTGCGTGCTTATTCCTTAAATCCTTGAAACAAACGTTCTTTATTCTTTATCCTTGGTGCTATTGTCCAGAGGTTTTCGAGATCCTTAAGGAAGGCATCTAATTTGAATAAGGTTGACTTGTACTTCCTTTCTAACAATATGAAAATTTAACAAATGTAGCAGTGTTAGATTTTTAGACGATTGCTTGTGGAGTCCACATTTAGACGGGTGAAAATGAGCCAGAAACTCAGACGGGTGATGGAGTCATTTTCTAGATGAGTGGTCCACTTAGTCTTCTTTAGACAAATGCTTCTTGCCACATCATCAAATATATCAGAATCTTGACTGAACGTTGACTTAGTCTTTGTCTGTGCTGGCTGAATTTTAGACGAGTAGTTTTTAGACGAGTCTAAAAACAGCGTTCTACCAAAAAGTAGACGGGTCACAAAATAGATGAGTGACCTTAAGTCTATTTTCCTGCACACTTATCATACATGTTTGTAATTTCATATGGTTCAATATTACCATACTTAAATTTGTTTGGAATCATAAAAGCTTAGAGAATCTACACCTGGAATATGTCTCTGACTTATGAGGTCTCAACAGTATCTTCATATCATGAGCAAGATTAGGATGCAAAGAGGTTGGATTAGTCTCAAGATTAACTATTAAATCACAGGTAGCCCTGGAATGCTTGGGCACAGGAGTCAGAGTAATTTTGGCTGTAGAGTTAGAATTAGTTGCAATAGAAGTTGAGATCTGTAGAATGGAATCTGAGACATAATTAGGGGACTCATCATAAATGGTCTCAATTGAGTCATTGTCATTCAACCAAAACCCCTATGCAATGGAAACAAGAATCATTTAAATCTAACATTATGTTTTCTATTCTTCCTGATCATATTATACTTCTGAGATTTAGACATAACCATCGTGAAATCAAAATAAACTTCAACAACATTATCATCATTCAACTACTCAGCAGAGAGAGAGAGTCATTCTCTAGGTCATCCTCATCGCTGTTTCCCAAAAGCTTGGAAAGTATCTCCATATCATGAGCAAGATTAGGATGCAAAGAGGTTAAATTAGTCTCATGATTAACTATTAAATCACAGGTAGCCCTGGAATGCTCGGGCACAACAGTCGGAGTAATCTTGGCTGTAGAGTTAGAATTAGTTGCAACGGAAGTTGAGATCTGAATAATGGAATCTGAGACATGATTAGGGGACTCATCATAAATGGTTTCAACTGAATCGTTATCATTCAACCAAAACCCTATGCAAAGGAAACAAGAATATTTTAAATCTAACATTATGTTTTCTATTCTTCCTGATCATATTATACTTCTGAGATTTAGACATAACCACCGTGAAATTAGTATTAACTTCAACATCATTATCATTTTTCAACTATTCTGCTGAGAGAGAGAGAGAGTCATTATCTAGGTCATCCTTATCCCTGTTTCCCAAAAGCTTGGCAAGTATCTTCATATCATGAGCCAGATTTGGATGCAAAGAGGTTGAATTAGTCTCTAGATTAACTGATAAATCACAGGTAGCCCTGGAATGCTCAGGAACAAGAGTCGGAGTAATCTTGGCTAAAGAGTTAGAATTAGTTGCAACAGAAGTTGAGATCTGCAGAATGGAATCTGAGACATGATTAGGGGACTCATCATAAATGGACTCAACTGAATCATTTCCATTAAAATTTACATCCGGTGATGACTCAATCTGTCCATTATCTTCAATTGGTCTTTGCTTTGGAACCTCAATCGAATTTTCATTCAATTTTCCATTCGGTGGTTTATCAATTTGGTCATTATCTTCAACTAGTTTAGGCTCTGCAACCCGAGGGACATATGCTTGCTTAGTCTTCTGCACTTTCTGCACCAAATGCATATCATTATGCATCACGTTCTCCTTGCCAAATTTACAAGTCGAAGCCAAGTGCCCAATTGATTTACAACGATAACAAAAAGAAGGAAGCTTCTCATATTCAATACTGATAGAAAATACAAAACCTTCACATTCTACCATGATCTCCTTGAGAAACTTTCTTGTTAGACCAACTTCCACTAAAACTCGAGCATAGTGACTATATGCCCTAGTACGAATTGCTTCATCCAAACTTATTGGAGTACCTAAACCACCTGCAATTTCAAATAACAATTTCGATCGTCAATATTCCTGCTGCAATAACAATTTCTAATCTAGCATTGAGCATAAGATTGTTTTCGCTTATTAGGAATAAAATCATTGACCATTGAAAAAGACACAATAGCCCTGGTTGAAGGTTCCAAGCTCCAACAACCAAGACACTATGCAGATCCTTTTGAGAAGCAAAATTGAATTCACAAAATCCCTTTCCTAACAGAATCATTCTCCATGGACCCAAATGCTTCCATAGTTTAGAAAGTTTGTCATGTAAGTCGGAGATCTTTACATGGATATCACCCTTCAACAACAACAAGCAGCCATGAAAGTTGTTTTTCCAACATTTCAGCCCCCTTTGATATTCATCCTCATATTTCGATAGAGACATAGTCTCCCTTCATGCAAGGCCAAGGAAGTTGACAAATTGGGATGTCGAACGAACCATTCAAATCCTGAACAAAAGATTTTCATTGTGGAAAAGGCGTATAAGGATTTTGAAGAAGTAGATTCTGGATTGAGAAACACCCAAGGACAAGCCATGAAATCCAAATCCAGAAACAGAGAATGCGAAAACTATGACAACCTATGCTTGCGACCCAGAGAAGGGCGAGAAAAGAAAAAAGATATGCTGCAAGACGAAGAATGGACGACGAGAACTCTTGTAGAGCGAGTCGAGAATAGAGAGACATGAGAAGACCAAGGGATAACCGGTCGGAGCCTCGCCAGAGTCGTGGCGGCGGTACAGGCTAGAGAGGTAGGTCATATAGCTCTCTCGTTCAAGATAGTGTCGCTTTCAGAGGAAACATAGATCCGAGATACACGAATAGGGGGAGACCAAGGAATCGCGCTAGAGAGGTGGCGGTTGTAACACCTCGGTTTTTACTGTTTTTCAATATCGGTAGAATTTTAATTGTTTATATTTTTATCTAAGACCTAAAAAATGATTTTGGATAAAATAAAATCATATTTAGGCTTTACTTCATAGTAGAAGGTTACGGTTAAAATTTGGGTTTAAAATTCAGACGGAACCCGGTCTGCGTTTTCACTGACAGTAAAAGTTTACTGAACAGAAAATCTAATTTTGACCCAAGAACGAAACGGTTTAGATTTATATTACATTTCCAACAATATAGTCTATTTAAAAAAAATTTGAAAAAAAATTAAAAATAAATTACTATACTTTATTTTCAACGATCGGGTGATCGACGGAGTTGGGAACGGATATGTAGAGATAGAACTGGACACCAGATGGATGTCAACTTGCCACCTAGGGGTGGTGAGTCATGGGGTGAGTCGCCACCATGACTCACCAAGCAATGATTACTTTTTCCTAAATATCTAGATATTTGTAAGGTAAAAAAACCATTTTAACCCTAAGTCTTTAAGTAAATCCTTTTATGTCCTAAAGAATTAGTCACACAAGCCTTTCCACATGCTTAAGTTTGGCAGCCTCCCGCAATTAAACACCTCCATTCAATTCTTTCTCCTTATGAATGACACAATGGTGCAAACTGTAATAAATGCAAATGATGAAATCACCTTAACATTAATGTCAAGGAATGAGTCATGGCAAAGTTCAATTTCCCTTTCTCTTTCTCCTTGTGGAGTCCACCAAAACCCCTCCCCCACTCATAATCACTTTTTTTTTTCTAAACCAAAGAAGAACACAAAGTGTTCACGCCAAAAAGAAAATTAGAAGGAAAAACTCCGAAGTCCTCCCACTTTGTTCTTCAATTCTCATCCCTCTCTCCATTACTTTGAGGTATACCTAAGGATCCTTGCACATCTCTCATTTATTTTAAGCTATTTTCCTTCCATTCATTTTCTTTTCCAAGACCATTTTTGCAAAGAATTCATGAAGAAATTCATGAAAAATGTTAGGGATGGAATTTTTGTAAGACTCAATGACCTAAAGATTTTGATATATGACAAAGACAACTTAATATGTATGCAAGTGTTTTAGTGTCAAATTACAAAGACGAGTATCAAGCAGTAATCAACGAGTTCAGTGAGCAATCAAAGGAGAATATTCAAGGAAGAACTTGAAGAAATTAAAAAGCTACATGGAGGAATCAAAGAGCAAAGACGAAGATCAAGGAATCATTAAGACAAGAGCTTAAAGGAGAAATTTTAGATTTAAGTCTTAGATGATTTGTAAGAGATGAAATCTCTTATTCACAAAAAGCTCATTTGAAAAGATGAATGAAGAAAATCAATTTTCATAACCTGCATTAAAAGGAATAAGTTTTCGTTAATGGAAATGATTTTTTGGAAATAAGATTTCATAAGAAGCGCTCATCCAACATGAAGTAATAGAAGCGCTCGTCCAACATCAAGTAATAGAAGCACTCGTCCAACACTGAAGTCATAAGAAGCGCTCGTCCAAACACAAGTGATCAAGCGCTCGTCCAACAAGTGACAAAAGGGCTCATCCATTGAAGTGATAGAAGCGCTCGTCCAACATAAGTGAATGAAGCGCTAGTCCACTAAAGTGATAGAAGTGCTCGTCCCACAAGTGAAAGCGCTCGTCTCATCGAAGTGATACAAGCGCTCGTCCACTAGAGTGATAAAAGCGCTCGTCCGCTAAGGTGACACAAGCACTCGTCCACTAAGGTGA